>JAANYP010000749.1:0-109524 GCA_020465985.1 Centrapalus pauciflorus | reverse complement strand
TCTGATGCTACTGTGCCATATGACCTGAAGCTAATCCCTCCCAGGCCCGGTAGGCAGTATGTCATCCCCGATCGTACGTTTGTCTCAGATGGTATGTTTAAATGCCGAGCTTTGGGCTTGAAGGGGCTGCGGCTCTGGTCCGTACTTAGTGTACGAAGAGGGTATCCGATGTTGGTCATCTGTGTGATCCTTGGGCTTCATAAAGATTTATAAAATACGTAATCTTTGTATTCACTAAGCATCCGCTTATTCCCCAGTTGTTTATTTTTATTTTACAGGAAAAGGGAAGTCTACCGCCGGACCTTCTAGTTAGGACATATTGTGAAGATTCGGAAGATTTGGTACTATAGAATCGGTAATCATGCTTTGGGACAATGTTATATTATATTCTGGATGTTGTAATAATTGTATTGGGCATGTAGACATAGATTTGGTACCTTGTAGCACCGTAGGGTGTTTGACACTGTTGCACTACTTTTATTATGTGTTTTTAATGCTTCCGCACTTAATTTAGGTTATCAGATCATATTGTAATTATGTTTGATGTTAAATCCTGGGTGTTTGCAAATGGTGATTGTTGTGGCAAGGGTGTCACATGCTGTCCCTTGTGGTCTGCTCTTCCCCTTCACATCCATTGTCCGTGACTTCAGCCATAAAAGCCCGAGCATTTGATTCTGGATGTGAGCTCTAGTCGTAGGTACCATCCAGCTGTCTGTCTGATGTGACATTTGATAGTAGACCAGCTAGATTGGCTTGACCAGCAGATGAACTTGGAAGGTATCGTTGTTGGGACTGATTCTGAAACTGTCCCTGATGCTGACTCTGCCCTTGGCACGTATCTACCTTCGGTCTCTGACATTCTCTGGCGAAGTGTCCCAGACCTTGACAGTTGTAGCACTTGACCTTGGACTTATCAAATCTAATTCCCTTATTGTTCATCGTCAGATTCCTCCCAGTTCGTTTGATGAATCTTTTAACCCGTTGGGTTACCATGGCCAGTTGCCATTTAAGGTCCATCTCCTCAAGATCATCAGGGTCGACCTGATCATAGTCTTCATCCCAGAGAGCGGGATCGTTAATTTTCCCTTGAACGCAGTTCCCGTATGCGGCCACAAATGAAGCAAGCAAGTTCAAATGTTCTTCCGCTGATTTAGCGCTCATGGGCATCTTAGAATAGCTCTGAGATGTCGTCGCCTGTGCTGCTTGAGGTTGCTGTTCTTCTGATCTTCCCAACCCTAAGAACGCTCTGTTCAGTGTGTCATCAGACTCTGCTGGTGACGACGTTTCTCCGGTGAAAAACGCTGTAGCAGTCTTCAGATCGGCGGTCGCTGAAGGTTTTGTTGATTTTCCAAAATACATCACTGGATTCTGGACTTGTTCATAATCAGTTTCGGCCTTTAGTAGCTCGAAATGATAAGCTCGCAACGTTCCCACAATATCCTCTAGAGATTGAGTATAATACTTATCCTCATTAAGCTTTATCATTGCCACATACATAGCCCATTTGGCTGGTAAGGCATCAAGAAGCTTATTGTTCTTGTCGGTGTCAGTATACTCAATCCCGTGACTTTCAAGTTCCGTCAACAGATGATAGAACCGGGTGATGGTATCATCCAGCTGTTCATCCTTTAACGCCTTGAAAATCGCAAACTGTTGTTTCAATAATTCCATGCGCTTCCTTCGTACCCTTGGATTACCCTCACACCTTTTCTCCAGTGACTCCCAAAGTTCTTTAGAAGTCTTTTGAGTCCGAAATGTGTGCAGAATATCCTGAGGCAACGCCATTCGAATTATTGAGAAAGCTCTGTTCTCAGCTTCATAGAGTTTCTTATCATCTTCCTTCATCATCTGATATGATAGAACTCTCTGACGGCCTTCAACTTCAGAAATTGGTGGAATGTATCCTTCGTCAATACATACCCACATGCGCATGTCATTGAAACGCACAAAATCGGCAAACCGATCTTTCCACCAATAGTAATCCTCGAGTTTCATCAGCTTAGGCGGAGTGTTTGCCTTCCCGACCTCGTGGTCCATTTCCAGAAACTTTTGAAGGTTTGACATCGTTTCAAAAGGAATTGAATTGGAACTTAATTAATTTAATTCGAAACTGACTTAAGCTAACTCTTTCGAATCTAGGTAGATTCGAATATAATTTAGGTTAAACCTTTTGGGATTAAATTCGATTAAGTGTTGAAATTCAATTAAATTCGAAATTATGACAGATTCGAAAAGTCCCTAAACTCGAAGGTTAAGGCACACTCGAACACTTCAGTAGATTCGAAGCCCTATTCGAAACTAAACTAAACTCAAAGCAAACTCGAATGTAAGTAGACTCGAGACCCCTATCGAATGTAGCACAAACTCGAATTAGACTCGAAACAGTGTTTATCAAACTCGAAAGGAGCGGATTTGGTTAAACTCGAGACTAAGATTAACCCTAATTACTCCTAACAGATTCGAGCGCCGCAAACTCGAAAAACGGCTAACACTTCGATTTCTTTACGTTTTGCAGATTAAATTACAACGAAAAATATTGACTTCAATCAAAAACGTGAAAAAATATGAAGTATTTCCCGGATGACAATTTGCTAAGCTCGAAACACACGAAAAACACGAATATGAGAGAAAAACCGTCCAAAAAGCGTCAAGAAACCTAGAATGTATCTAGATGAACACGAAGAACACGAAGAACACCCCGTTAGCTCTGATACCACTTGTAAGGTCTACCACTACGATCTATCTAGACGCGGAACCGTCAACGAGTGTGGAATCCTCGTTAACGGGTAGACGGTAACAACTCTCACCAGAAACACGGAGACTATCAGAAGCTGCATGAACGACACACGAACGCACCTACGAACTGATTCTCTCCGAAACGACACTAACACTGATGATAAAGTTGAAATCGCTTAATGCTTAATCACTCTCGAATTCTGCAAAAAGTCTAATAATATTTCGAGTCTATCCCTAATTATAGAGGCTAATTCGAGTCTGTCATGGGCTAAACTCGAATCCGGCCCAAAGCCCATTCGAGTTTGTCCCATCTGACATTCTCGAATCTGCCTAAGTGGTCACATTCGAATCTGTCCAAGTGACTCATTCGAATCTAACCAGATTCGAATCCTAGTCCTTAAACATTTCGAATTTACCTTACATAATTAACAAAGTATTGAAACGTATGTTTTTATATTATGATTGATTTTATCTTTGATCTTTTATGTTTGAACTTCTTGTAATGCGTTACATTAAGTTCAAACACACAAACAATAATAATTATCAACCATATATAAACATATATATCTAACACTTGCTAAACCACAATGTTGGATCACTTAGACTGCATCGTCACACAGGGTGTACCAACAATCCCATGCATGCAAGTCTGCTTGAATAGAACAGTTCCGTGTGTCTAAGCTGCCAAAATTCAAGCTGTCCATCTGTATCTTGTAAAATCAGTGAGTTCATCTAAGTGAGTGTATTCATTGTATCTAGTCTGAGTGTGTCTTAGATTAGTTGAAAATCTGTTGTATCTGTCATCTCAACTTGAACCTTTCTGCAGTCAAGCTTGTTTGTAATCAACACTTGTTAATAGTATACATAAACATTGAGAAAAGAATGTTGAGTTTTAATTTGCTGTATTCAACCCCCCCCCCCCCCGCCCCCCTCTACAGCTTAGAACAATACTCTAGGGAAACCTTTTGGGACCTACAAGGTTTTTAAAAAAACAAACGGTACGGTAGAAATTGTGTTTAACATTGATGTTACAAGTTACTCACATGAGCCCCAAACAGGTCCTGAGTGGTTATTTGATTATGACTCATTGTTTAAATCATTTAACATACCTGTTAGTGGAAATGCAGGTACAGTGGAGGATAACTTCTCGTCATTAAGTCTGAATGACGACAATCAAGGTTTTCCAAAGACAAGTATTTCATCAACTTCTGAGCCTACAACGACAGAAGACAATTCTCCAACAGAGAATGAACCTGAGTTACCTACAAACAAGAATCAGGCAAGTACTTCTATTTCCGGGGATAGTGATCATGAGGAAGAGAATGTACCATCTGAAGTCGTACCCCCGTTAGGTCAAATAGGATCAAACATAGGAGATAATCTTAAAGTTGATGAGATTGAGACATCGAGGATAAACAAGGATCATCCGATTGAGAGCATCATAGGAAATCCGAATACCAGTGTGAGAACTAGGAGTAGTGTAAATATCAACACAGTGTTGTTGTCGAGGATTAATGACTCCGAGGCGTATCACACATGTTTATATTCTTGTTTCACCTTGCAAGTAGAGCCGAAGAATGTGCAAATGGCACTGAAAGATAACTCTTGGGTTGAAGCCATGCAAGAAGAACTGTCACAATTCTGAAAGCTTGAAGTGTGGGAGTTAGTGCCAGTACCTCGAGGAGAAGTTGCAATAGGAACCAAATGGATTTTTAAGTGCAAGAGAGATGATAGGGGTATAGTTACTCGTAACAAGGCAAGACTTGTGGTGAAAGGATTCAACCAAGAAGAGGGAATTGATTACAATGAGGTGTTTGCACCAGTAGCAAGGCTCGAGGCAATTCGTCTATTTCTGGCCTTTGCGTCCTAAAGTCTATCAACTGGATGTAAAGAGTGCATTCCTGTACGGCAAGGTGAAGGAACTGGTGTACATGGAACAACCGCTTGGGTTTACTGATCCAAAATATCCTGACAGAGTATATCGACTCGATAAGGCTCTGTATGGATTGCATCAGGCACCAAGGGCATGGTATGAAATGCTGTCAACTCATCTTTTAGACAACTGGTTTGAAAGAGGGAGAATTGATAGTACATTCTTCGTGAAGAGGAAGGGTGAAGATTTTATCTTGGTACAAGTGTACGTTGATGACATCATTTTCGGGTCGTCAAACGAACAGATGTGCGAAGACTTTGAGAAGGTTATGAAGTCAAAGTTTGAGATGAGTGCTATGGGAGAGTTAAACTTCTTTCTGGGTTTGCAAGTTGAACAAAGGAAGGAGGGCATGTTTATCCATCAGACGAAGTATGTCTACGATATTCTGGAGCGCTTCGGGATGGAAGGAACAAAGTTGACCGCTCACTTCGATACTCCGATTCAAGTGAATCACAATCTAGGACCAGGTACAGAAAGTGATACTGATGTGGATCCGACTCTATATCGGGCCATGATCGGGTCACTCATGTATTTAACTGCTTCTAGACCTGACATTATGTTTGTTCAGTGTATTTGTGCTAGGTTTCAAGCTAATCCGAAAGAAATACATATGAAAGCCGTGAAGCGGATTCTGAGATATCTCAAGTCAAAACCGAAGCTGGGACTTTGGTATCATGCTGATGGAGATCTGGAATTGGAAGCATTCACAGATTCAGACTATGGAGGTTGCAGCTTGAACCGGAAATCAATAACTGGAGGTTGTCAGTTCCTTGGAGGGAGGCTCGTATCCTGGCAATGCAAGAAACAGACTTCGGTAGCTGCTGGTAGTTGCTGTTCACAGGTTTTGTGGATACGACAACAATTGCGGGATTACGGTTTGACTTACACTCATACTCCCATTAGGATAGATAATCAATCTATAATTGCTATAACTAATAATCCAGTTAAACACAGTAAGACAAAGCACATAGACATAAGACATCGTTTCATACATGATTGTACTGAAAAGAACTTAATAAAACTGGTAAAAGTGGCTACGGAAGATAATAATGCAAATTTATTCACTAAAGCTTTTGATAAGTCACGCTTTGAATTGTTAGTTCAACTAAATGGTATGCGTAATCCAGAGTAACTTGACCTTAGTATATTTTCTTTCTTTTTATAGTAAGTTAGTAGTTTAGTATTTTTTATTTCCTTTTATAGTAAGTTAGTAAGTTAGTTTATTAGCTTATCTTAAAAAAATGAAAAACTAAAGAAAAAAGAGAGAAAACCATAAAAAATTTCAAAAAAAGAGAACATTGAAAAATGAGTAAACTCTTAGATACATAGGTTCAAAGTGACGAAAATTAGCAGAGTCAAAACAAACTCTAAGTGTTAAGTTTTCACACATAATGCATCTTAAGTTCAAAGCGATATACACTTTCCTGTCTGATGTGGTGGTAGGCATAATACACAAAGGAAATCTCAAAAGCTAATAAAATGTTCAAGAAAAAGTCATATGTCTAACTAACTTAGATGTATGACCAAATGGTCTTAATTTCTATGTTAGAGACATACAGACAATCATTCCTAATGAGGTATGCAAATTTTCTAGGGGATGTATAGCAACATCAAAATACATCTTAAAAGAAAAGAAAAGAAAATTTTTGATAAGGAAGATGGAGTCAAAATAAGTCGCTTTGTTGTACGTAAGTACAGATCTGTCACCTCTGTTTTGACTCAAGTTAGCAAAATAAGTCGCTTTGTTGTACGTAAGTACAGACCTGTCACCTCTGTCTTGATAATTTAAAAGGAACTCTAAGACAAACTAAGACACTCTGTTGTATGTAAATACAGAACTGTGTCCGACGTTTGCCTTTTAAAGAAAATTTGCAATACCGAAAAGTTATAATCATTGTGTGTCTGCCTTGATCATAGAAAGTATATCTAAGTATGGGACACGTAAGGTTGTTTCTTGATAAATAAAAAGACCAAGGGAATTTCCAAAGTGTTAAATGTTTAAATGGAAAAGTATACCGACAATCGACTTGGAATGTATATCACAACAAACAACCAATGGAATAAAAAAAAAGAAAAAAAAAATTCCTTAGTGTGAAAGTGTATTACTGAAAGTGCGTTTGACATCGCTATCTGATTGAATCTTCTTTGAGTTTCTCGCAAAAATATTCTGTTAGTATAGGTCGTAACTTTCAAAGTACTTTTGAGTAGTTTTAGCTTTAATTTTATTTTTATTATTTCAGTTCATTTTATTTTATTTGCTCTTATTCTAAGTAGGAAAAATGTCAAAGTTACTAGGATGCATTTTTTGTTGAAGAAACAAATATTGCGTGAAAATATGTTGCTTAGTGTGAATGATTTTACAAAGTTTAGTACTTAGGTATAGTACTCATCATAATACTAAGTATGTTTAGTTTAGGACATTATTGTGGCAAAAATCAAACTTATTTGATGTTTAAAATATTTGAAACTAGGTGGTTTGAAATCACGAGTTCTAAACGATAAAACTTCAAATAAGTGACAAATAACTTCGACTAGAACCCAATAGGACTAGATCATACTGTTGATTAAGTCAAATGGGGGTTAAAATCTTAGTTTTTAAGTTAAATATGACCGACTTCGAACATGTTCGTCAGGTTCGAACTTGTCAGAAAGTTCGAACTTGTTGAAATATCTATATGTTCGAAGTCAGTCAAGTTCGAATATATATCTCGAATTTATTTAAATTCAAATGATTTTAAATAATTTCGAATTTGTCTATGTTCGAATGTGTTGGACTTCGAACTTATGCAAGTTCGAAGTTATGCAAATTTGAAAATAACAAGTTTCAATTTATTTTTAATTACTAATTCTGTTTGTTGAATCTGTGTGCAGATATGGGTGATCGGGCTTTTTATAATATGCACAATATGGTCATGGCAGTGGATCTCCAATTGCCAGAGGCACAACCGTATCGTCAGATGATTGAATTCCAGACTCAATCTCGCGTATCTTATGCACTCACCCACAACCTACAAATTACCCTGACGTATGTGCGACAATTTTGGGAGCATCTGCAAGTAGATTGCTCAGTTACCCATACTGTACTGCGAACAAGAGTAGGCGGTCAACCAATCGTGTTTTCAGCTAACATGTTGACGCAGATCCTACAGCTGGGCTCTGAGGAACGAGAAGCAGGCCCGATAGATTTTCCATTACCTACTAGGCAAGCTGCATTTTTTAGAATGGACTATGCCCAAGATATAACGAAGGCGTCGTATGTTAAAAGTGGGCTGATTGGCCAATGGAGATATCTTGTCCACGTGATTATGGTGTGTTTTGCACCACAGAAGGCGGGATTTGACACGATGGTGTCTAAATTGCAATCTGCGTTGATTGCGTTGGTGTACAACAAGAAGTTTAGTTTTTTCGAGATGTTTTTCGGGGAGTTTGTGCACCAGATCACAGCTCCGATAAGGGAAAGATTTTTTATGTATCCCCACTTTGCCATGATGATCATACGCCATTTCTTGCCGAATTTGCAACCACTTCCAGATCAAAGTGGCGTGGCTTTGATAGATAAGCGCATATTTTCTGACTGCCAGACCCATAATGCGAGAAGGGCTGAGAAAGTCAGGCCCCAAGTGGCACCATTGTTTGGGGCAGTTATAGATCCAGATTTTATTGCCCGGGAGGGTGTCGAATGGATTGGTGAAGCCCCGCCGCCACAGCAGCAGCAACAGCAACAGCCACAACAGCAACAAAGCCAAAGAGCACCGGCTAGAAGAGCTCCTGTTGCTAGATCCATCCCTCGCCCACAGCTAGCTACTGAAGCAGCTGGGCCGTCGAGTACGGCTCCTCAATACGACCAGAGGGCGCAAGGTCTTGAAAAAATATGGGCTCAGGGAACGGCAACGGAGCAAAATATTGCTGAACAACTGGTTCAAGATGTTTTAGAGCCTCCAGCTGATTTCCATGACATTTCTAAGGAGATTTATGAATATAAGCCCTCTAATGCTGAGTTTATGCACACAGAGGTTCAGGCTGAAGAAGAAGGCGCATGGGAACAGACTGTGGCATAAGGTCACGTTGAGACCGCCTCCGAGTCAGAGTCTGAATCGAGTTCTGATGTCGAAGATCTGGATATCACGATTGGACGATATGGATCGAGGCTAGTTGTTAGCAGATTGACAAGGCCGGCACATACTGAAGAAGACACCGAAGAGTCGGAGTTTAATAAAGAAGAATAAGTTCCTCTTGTTCCTAGGCATAGGGCGAAAAGGCATATATTTATGCAGGGAGCTCCATCCACTTCAGCTTCTCCAACTGTGTTACCGGCTGCTCCATCATCATCAACCACAGCTCCATCTACATCCGCCTCCATTCCATCTACATCGACTTCATTCAACGAGAATCAGTAGTTCACTGAGTTGAAGGGAAAACTGGACTTCCAAACAGTCCAAATATTCCAACTCTCTCAAGCAGTAAAAGAGTTGCAGCAACACAATGCTCGGTTGGATCAAGAAAAGGCCGAGTTAAAAACAACTGTGGCTAATCAACAAGCTGAGCTGAAGACGATGCAGACCCTCATTGAGCAAATTTTGAAAGATCTACGAGCTCAGGGGGAGAGTAGCTGCAGGGATGATCAGTTGAGAAATGTTAGGAGAGACGATGAGGAGGGCGATGATCCAGGTGCACAAAAGGAAGGTGAGCTAGCAGATCTTTCCCATAAGACTGCTCAACAAGCAATCATTCAGTGGGAGCCTGGTTCGTCAAGTCTGGGAGGAGGTGATGCTTCTAAGGATGTTGAGCATACGATGATTGAAGCATTGATAGATCTTGATGATGAAGACGAGTTCCGTTTTGATCAAGAAGATTTGTAAGAAGGGGAGTTCGTTCAAGAAGAAGTTGTGGACCGGAAATCTGATGATGAAGTTGTAGAAGATGAGGATGATGATGTTGATGAGGTGTTGATCCTGAAGCAGCCTGTAACTGAAAAATATGTAAATAATGATCAGAATGTGATAGACTTAGATGAGCTTAACTTGGCATCTATAGAAGAATCAGAATCTGATCCAGCTGAAAGGGAACAAACGAATGAAAAGATGATGAGGCTATGGTTCAAAAAGGAAGAGAAAAAGGCTGAGATTGCTGTCAAGAAGAAAATGAGATTGCCAAATCTAGGGAAGCTGTCAGGAGGTATCCTCAGCTGGTTCTTCGACAGGGAATTGCAGCTTTTTGTGCTTAAAAGAAGAGACGGGCTTCAGTATCTGAGAAGAACCATAAAGTTCTTTAATACATTGCGCAAATGTGAGGTGAAGGAATTGGCCTGGAACAAGCTTTTCAACTTGGGAGACGACCCCTATGATAAAGTGACAGCAAAACTCAACAGAAGGGAGGGTAGATCTGGGAAGTTTGAGGGCTAAAGTTGAGGTCAGGAAAAGGAGTTTAAGACGAGACGAGAATATATCCTCACACTGGTAAACCTTGGGCCAAGATGGTTTACAAGCCAGTCCAATGTTTGAAGAAAGTTCCGTTGATGTCTATGCCACAGGATGTACTTGCAAACATGAAGTGGTGTTATGTAGACAAGAAAGGGCTGAAGCAGTGATGGAGGATCTAGAAGAAAAGGCAATTTTGAAAGTATACGATCCGCTGCATCAAATTAATCTATCCAAGGATGATCTGAAAAATAACAAGTTTCATTTTATTTTTTAATTACTAATTCTGTTTGTTGAATCTGTGTGCAGATATGGGTGATCGGGCTTTTTAAAATAAGCACAATATGGTCGTGGCAGTGGATCTCCAATTGCCAGAGGCACAACCGTATCATCAGATGATTGAATTCCAGACTCAATTTCGCGCATCTTATGCACTCACCCACAACCTACAATTTACCCTGACGTGTGTGCGACAATTTTGGGAGCATCTGCAAGTAGATTGCTTAGTTACCCATATTGTACTGCGAACAAGAGTAGGCAGTCAATCAATCGTGTTTTCAGCTAACATGTTGAGGCAGATCCTACAGCTGGGCTCTGAGGAACAAGAAGCAGGCCCGATAGATTTTCCATTACCTATTAGGCAAGCTGCATTTTTGAGAATGGAGTATGCCCAAGATATAATGTAGGCGTCGTATGTTAAAAGTGGGCTGATTGGACAATGGAGATATCTTGTCCATGTGATTATGGTGTGTTTTGCACCAAAGAAGGCGGGCTTTGACACGATGGTGTCTAATTGCAATCTGCGTTGATTGCGTTGGTGTACAACAAGAAGTTTAGTTTTTCCGAGATGTTTTTCGAGGAGTTTGTGCACCAGATCACCGCTCCGGTCAGGGAAAGATTTTTGATGTATCCCCGCTTTGCCATGATGATCATACGCCATTTATTTCCGAATTTGCCACCACTTCCAGATCAAAGTTGCGTGGCTTTGATAGATAAGCGCATATTTGCTGACTGCCAGACCCATAATGCGAGAAGGGCTGAGCAGGTCAGGCCCCAAGTGGCACCATTGTTTGGGGCAGTTATAGATCCGGATTTTATTGCCCCGTAGGGTGACGAATGGATTGGTGAAGCCCCGCCGCCACAGCAGCAGCAACAGCAACAGCCACAACAGCAACAAAGGCAAAGAGCACCGGCTAGAAGAGCTCCTGTTGCTAGATCCACCCCTCGCCCACAGCTAGCTACTGAAGCAGCTGGGCCATGGAGTACGGCTCCTCAATACGACCAGAGGGCACAAAGTCTTGAAGAAATATGGGCTCAGGGAACGGCTACGGAGCAAAATATTGCTGAACAACTGGTTCAAGATGTTTTAGAGCCTCCAGCTGATTTCCGTGACATTTCTAAGGAGATTGATGAATATCAGCCCTCTAATGCTGAGTTTATGGACACAGAGGTCCAGGCTGAAGAAGAAGGCGCAAGGGAACAGACTGTGGCATAAGGTCACGTTGAGACCGCCTCCGAGTCAGAGTCTGAATCGAGTTCTGATGTCGAAGATCTGGATATCACGATTGGACGATATGGATCGAGGCTAGTTGTTAGCAGAACGACAAGGCCGGCACATACTGAAGAAGAGACCGAAGAGTCGGAGTTTAATAAAGAAGAATAAGTTCCTCTTGTTCCTAGGCATAGGGCGAAAAGGCATATATTTATGCAGGGAGCTCCATCCACTTCAGCTTCTCCAACTGTGTTACCGGCTGCTCCATCATCATCAACCACAGCTCCATCTACATCCGCCTCCATTCCATCTACATCGACTTCATTCACCGAGAATCAGCAGTTCACTGAGTTGAAGGGAAAAGTGGACTTCCAAACAGTCCAAATATTCCAACTCTCTCAAGCAGTAAAAGAGTTGCAGAAACACAATGCTCAGTTGGATCAAGAAAAGGTCGAGTTAAAAACAACTGTGGCTAATCAACAAGCTGAGCTGAAGACGATGCAGACCCTCATTGAGCAAATTTTGAAAGATCTACGAGCTCAGGGGGAGAGTAGCTGCAGGGATGATCAGTTGAGAAATGTTAGGAGAGACGATGAGGAGGGCGATGATCCAGGTGCACAAAAGGAAGGTGAGCTAGCAGATCTTTCCCAAAAGACTGCTCAGCAAGCAATCATTCAGGGGGAGCCTGGTTCGTCAAGTCTGGGAGGACGTGATGCTTCTAAGGATGTTGAGCATACGATGATTGAAGCATTGATAGATCTTCATGATGAAGACGAGTTCCGTTTTGATCAAGAAGATTTGTAAGAAGGGGAGTTCGTTCCAGAAGAAGTTGTGGACCGGAAATCTGATGATGAAGTTGTAGAAGATGAGGATGATGATGTTGATGAGGTGTTGATCCTGAAGCAGCCTGTAACTGAAAAATATGTAAATAATGATCAGAATGTGATAGACTTAGATGAGCTTAACTTGGCATCTATAGAAGAATCAGAATCTGATCCAGCTGAAAGGGAACAAACGACTGAAAAGATGATGAGGCTATGGTTCAAAAAGGAAGAGAAAAAGGCTGAGATTGCTGTCAAGAAGAAAATGAGATTGCCAAATCTAGGGAAGCTGTCAGGAGGTATCCTCAGCTGGTTCTTCGACAGGGAATTGCAGCTTTTTGTGCTTAAAAGAAGAGACGGGCTTCAGTATCTGAGAAGAACCATAAAGTTCTTTAATACATTGCCCAAATGTGAGGTGAAGGAATTGGCCTGGAACAAGCTTTTCAACTTGGGAGACGACCCCTATGATAAAGTGATAGCAAAACTCAACAAAAGGGAGGGTAGATCTGGGAAGTTTGAGGGCTAAAGTCGAGGTCAGGAAAAGGAGTTTAAGACGAGACGAGAATATATCCTCACACTGGTAAACCTTGGGCCAAGATGGTTTACAAGCCAGTCCGATGTTTGAAGAAAGTTCCGTTGATGTCTATGCCACAGGATGTACTTGCAAACATGAAGTGGTGTTATGTAGACAATGAAAGGGCTGAAGCAGTGATGGAGGATCTAGAAGAAAAGGCAATTTTGAAAGTATACGATCCGCTACATCAAATTAATCTATCCAAGGATGACCTGAAAAATAACAAGTTTCATTTTATTTTTTAATTACTAATTCTGTTTGTTGAATCTGTGTGCAGATATGGGTGATCGGGCTTTTTATAATAAGCACAATATGGTCGTGGCAGTGGATCTCCAATTGCCAGAGGCACAACCGTATCGTCAGATGATTGAATTCCAGACTCAATTCCGCGCATCTTATGCACTCACCCACAACCTACAAATTACCCTGACGTGTGTGCGACAATTTTGGGAGCATCTGCAAGTAGATTGCTTAGTTACCCATACTGTACTGCGAACAAGAGTAGGCGGTCAACCAATCGTGTTTTCAGCTAACATGTCGAGGCAGATCCTACAGCTGGGCTCTGAGGAACAAGAAGCAGGCCCGATAGATTTTCCATTACCTATTAGGCAAGCTGCATTTTTGAGAATGGAGTATGCCCAAGATATAATGTAGGCGTCGTATGTTAAAAGTGGGCTGATTGGACAATGGAGATATCTTGTCCACATGATTATGGTGTGTTTTGCACCAAAGAAGGCGGGCTTTGACACGATGGTGTCTGTTGATTGCGTTGGTGTACAACAAGAAGTTTAGTTTTTCCGAGATGTTTTCGGGGAGTTTGTGCACCAGATCACAGCTCCGATCAGGGAAAGATTTTTGATGTATCCCCGCTTTGCCATGATGATCATACGCCATTTCTTTCCGAATTTGCCACCACTTCCAGATCAAAGTTGCGTGGCTTTGATAGATAAGCGCATATTTGCTGACTGCCAGACCCATAATGCGAGAAGGGCTGAGCAGGTCAGGCCCCAAGTGGCACCATTGTTTGGGGCAGTTATAGATCCGGATTTTATTGCCCCGGAGGGTGACGAATGGATTGGTGAAGCCCCGCCGCCACAGCAGCAGCAACAGTAACAGCCACAACAGCAACAAAGGCAAAGAGCACCGGCTAGAAGAGCTCCTGTTGCTAGATCCACCCCTCGCCCACAGCTAGCTACTGAAGCAGCTGGGCCATCGAGTACGGCTCCTCAATACAACCAGAGGGCGCAAAGTCTTGAAGAAATATGGGCTCAGGGAACGGCTACGGAGCAAAATATTGCTAAACAACTGGTTCAAGATGTTTTAGAGCCTCCAGCTGATTTCCATGACATTTCTAAGGAGATTGATGAATATCAGCCCTCTAATGCTAAGTTTATGGACACAGAGGTCCAGGCTGAAGAAGAAGGCGCAAGGGAACAGACTGTGGCATAAGGTCACGTTGAGACCGCCTCCGAGGAGGTGATGCTTCTAAGGATGTTGAGCATAAGATGATTGAAGCATTGATAGATCTTGATGATAAAGACGAGTTCGGTTTGATCTAGAAGATCTGTAAGAAGGGGAGTTCGTTCCAGAAGAAGTTGTGGACCGGAAATCTGATGGTGAAGTTATGGAAGATGAGGATGATGATGTTGATGAGGTGTTGATCCCGAAGCAGCCTGTAACTGAAAAATATGCAAATAATGATCAGAATGTGAAAGACTTAGATGAGCTTAACTTGGCATCTATAGATGAATCAGAATCTGATCCAGCTGAAAGGGAACAAATGAAAGAAAATATGATGAGGCTATGGTTCAAAAAGGAAGAGAAAAAGGTTGAGATTGCCAAATCTAGGGAAGCTGTCAGGAGGTATCCTCAGCTGGTTCTTCGACAGGGAATTGCAGCTTTTTGTGCTTAAAAGAAGAGACGGGCTTCAGTATCTCGAGAAGAACCATAAAGGTCTGTATTACATTGCCCAAATGTGAGGTGAAGGAATTGGCCTGGAACAAGCTTATCAACTTGGGAGACGACCTCTACGCTAAAGTGATAGCAAAACTCATCAGAAGGGAGGGCAGATCTGGGAAGTTTGAAAGGCTAAAGCCGAGGTCAGGAAAAAGAGTTGTAGACGAGACGAGAATAGATCCTCACACTGGTAAACCTTGGGCCAAGATGGTTTACAAGCCTGTTCGATGTTTGAAGAAAGTTCCGTTGAAGTCTATGCCACAGGATGTACTTGCAAACATGAAGTGGTGTTATGTAGACAATGAAACGGCTGAAGCAGTGATGGAGGATCTAGAAGAAAAGGCAATTTTGAAAGTATACGATCCGCTGCATCAAATTAATCTATCCAAGGATGACCTGAAAAAGCTTCATGTTCAGCCGATTTTCTTCCACGAAGGCTGGAGATCTGAAGGCAGGAAGTTCCAAAAAGTGGTAAGGGTTTGTATAGAGCAGGGATTATATGCAGGTAGTAGTTTGTATAGACCTGGTACTTAGACAAAATATATATAGTTAGAAGCTATCGTCAAGGGGGAGTCTGTTAGTGCATCCTTTGTGACGATAGCAGTCTAAGTATAGATGATATTTTGTGATAGTCTAATTGTTCGTAATTGCACTTTAATACATGTTTGATATATGTTTGATATTGATATTGATTGTATATATGTTTGAACTTGGTTGTAATTGATGTTTTACAATAAGTTCAAACATAAGTTCAAAGGTAAGTTCAAACATAAGTTCAAAGGTAAGTTCAAACATAAGTTCTAGAACAAGTTCAAAGACAAGTTCTAGAATAAGTTCAAAGGCCTATATTCGAACTTAATGTTGGACAAGTTCGTGGGCTTGGGCCTTCTCGAACTTGTCCATGCCAAGTTCGAAGTTAAGGCCTATAATTAAGAGTTAATCAGTTTCGATTAACGATCTCGGCAGAAATTACTTTCCAGGCGATTATGAACTTGCGGAGACTTCTCTGTGTGTTCTTGGAGAGAATCACGTGTCGGGACGTTCGAGTTTACGTCTATCATCGTGTGTGTCTCCGTGTTTCGTGTGTGTGATCAATCCGTTAAGCCGCTAACGAGGATTCCGCACTCGTTGGACGGCGTCGTGTCAAGATTGGATCCGTAGGTAGGTGACCTTACAAAAATCATAAAAATTTCAAAAAAAAAAAGAGAATATCAAAAAATGAGTTAAGTCTTAGAATCATAGGTTCAAAGTGACAAAAATTAACACAGTCTAAACAAATTCTAAGTGTTAAGCTTTCACACATAATGCACCATAAATTCTAAAGTGTTATACACATTATTGTTTAATATGTTGGTAGGCATAATACACAAAGGAAATCATAAAAGCTAATAAAACATTCAAAAAAATGTCATATGTGTAACTAACTTAGATGTATGACCAAAAGGTCTTAATTTCTATGTTAGAGACATACATAAAATGATTGTAAATGAGGTATGCAAATTTATATGGGGGATGTATAGCAACATCAAAATACATCTTAAATAAAGAAAGAAAAAGTTTTGAAAATAAAAGGAAGTCAAAACAAGTCGCTTTGTTGTACGTAAGTACAGACCTGTCACCGCTGTTCTTACTTAAGCTAGAAAGATAAGTTGCTTTGTTGTACATAAGTACAGACCTGTCACCGCCGTCTTGCTAACTTAAAAGGAACTCTAAGACAAACTAAGACCCTCTGTTGTATGTAAATACATAACTATGTCCGACGTTTGCCTTTAAAGAAAATTTGCAATACCGAAAAGTTATAATCATTGTGTGTCGTCTGCCATGATCATAAGAATATATCTAAGTATGGGACACGTAAGGTAGTTTTTTGATAAATTAAAAGGCCAAAGGAATTTCCAAAGTGTTGAATGTTTAAAGGTAAAATCATACCGACAATCGACTTGGAATGTATATCACGACAAACAATCAAAGGAATAGAAAATTCCTAAGTGTGAAAGTGAAATACTGAAAGTGCGTTTGACACCGCTATCTGATTGAACCTTCTTTGGCTATCTCGCATAAATATTTAGTTAGTATAAATTTTTTTTAATAAGGTATTTTTGAGTAATTTTAATTGTGGTTTATCTTTAGTTTATTTTTACTTTTTTTATTTTATTTTATTTTAAGTAGGATAAAGGTCAAAGTTACTAGGATGCATTTTTAGTTCGAGAAACAAAAAATTGCGTGAACATCTGTTGCTTAGTGTGAATGTTTTTGCAAAATTGGAAAAATTTAGTTAAAACAAAAAGTTGAAAAAGTTGGATTTTATTCAAGAATTTTCAAAACTTTCAGTTAAGTTCGAATACCAGACAAGTTCGATGTTACCTTCGAACTTGCTGGAAGTTCGAACTTAAGTCAAGTTCGAAGGTGGTTGATATAAATAGGTCAACAGTACTTCATTTAAGACATCTACTCTCCAATTTGTACTCTCGAACTTGTCAGAAGCGATCTCGAACTTAACTTCGAACTTCTCGGATTCTCGAATTTGCTTCTTTTCCTCGAAGTTTTGCAACTGTGTCTCGAAACTTCATACATACTAAGGTGTATTGAACCAACAATAACTAAGTAAGTGTATGATTAGAGTGTTTTTGTGGCTAAAATCGTCCAATTTTTAGTTTTATGTCCTTTAAAACTAGGTGTCTTTAAATCACAAGTTTTAAAAACACAAACTTAAAACTAATGATACATGCCTTACATTAGAACCTAATAGGACTAGATTACACTGTTAATTAGGTCAAATGGGGTTAAAATAATGATTTTCAAGTTGAAAGTGATCGACTTCGAACTTGTTCTTCAGGTTCGAACTTGTCAGAAAGTTCGAACTTGTTGAAATATCTTTAAGTTCGAAGTCAGTCATGTTTGAATGGTTGTCTCGAACTTAATTAAGTTTGTATGGTTTTATAATCTTGAATTTGTGTAAGTTCGAATATGTTAGACTTCGAACTTAATCAAGTTCGAAGTTATACAAGTTCGAATGACACAAATTTAATTTTAAATTAGTTTCTAACTTTTTAATAGTCATTTGTGTGCAGATATGGGTGATAGAACCTTTTACAATAAACATAATATGGTTATGGCCGTCGATCTCCAGTTGCCGGAGGCTCAGCCATACCGGCAACTCATAGAATTTTTGACGCAATCGAGAGTCTCATATGCGCTGACGCATAAACTACCAGTTATTCTAACCTATGTGAGAAAGTTTTGGCAGCATCTACAAGTGGATTGCACCGTCACCCCTACTGTGTTGCGTACAAGAGTAGGAGGACGACCGATAGTCTTTTCCGCGGACCTTTTGAGACAAATTTTACAATTGGGAACAGAAGACTAGGAAGCCGGACCGATCGACTTTCCAATGCCCATAAAGCAAGCTGCCTTTCTGCGAATGGGTTATGCTCAGGACATTACCAAGGCATCCTACGTGAAGAGCGGGTTAATCGGACAGTGGAGGTATTTGGTCCACGTTATCATGGTGTGCTATGCACCAAAGAAAGCAGGATTCGACACGATGGTGTCAAAGCTGCAGTCAGCATTGATTGCCCTGGTATACAATAAAGCGTTCAGCTTCTCGGAGATGTTCTTCGGGGAGTTCGTTCATCAGATTACTGCCCCAGCCAGAGAAAGATTTCTGATGTATCCCGCTTAATCATGATGATTATTCGCCACTTTTTGCCAAATCTGCCACCGCTGCCTGAGCAATCTAGATTTGCAATCATAGATAAGCGAATTTTTGCCGACAGCCAGACCCACAATGCACGAAGGGCCGAGCATGTCAGGCCACAGGTGGCTCCTCTGTCCGGTGCGGTTATTGATGCAGATTTTGTTGCTCCCGAAGGGGATAACTGGATTGGTGAAGCACCCTCTCAACAACAGTAGCAGCAACCTCAACAACCACGAGCACAAGCACCGACAAGACACACTCTTGTGCACGAACGATTTCCAGCTCCCGATTTGTTACAGAAGCTGGTGGGCCATCCACTTCGGCACCACAGCTAGACCAACGGGAATAAACATTGTAAGAAATATGGGAATAAGGAGCCGCTGCTCAAGAAAGTGTGGTTGAGCAATTGGTTCATGAAATTCTGGAAGGACCAACTGGCATGGAGGATATATTCAGAGAAATTGATGAGTATCAACCTCCTGATGTAGAAACTGAAGGCACAGAAGGCCGTGAAGAAGAGCAGAGGCTCGGGAAGAGGCTGAGGGTCAAGTAAAGACCGCCTCTGAATCTGAATCTGAATCAAGCTCAGAAGAGACAGAAGTTGAAGAGCCAGCTGTTACTATTGGGAGATACGGTTCAAGAGTTGTTGTTCGCAGAACAAAGATAACTCGCCCTGAACTCCGAGATGAGGAAGAATGTGATGCAGATTTTGAGATAGAAGAAGAAGCTCTAATTGCCACTCAACAACGGGCAAAAAGATATCGTTTTATGCAGGGAGCTCCGTCTACTTCTGCTGCTATCCCATCTGCTACAACCGCCACTCCATCCACATCCGTCGTTGCTCCATCCACATCCGCCTCCATTCCATCCACCTCCACTCCATTCATTGAAAATCATCATTTCACCAAGCTGAAGAGCAAAGTAGATTTCCAAAGTCCAAATATTCCAGCTTTCTCAAGCTGTTAATGAGTTGCAACAGCACAACTCAAGGCTGGAACAAGAAAATGTGACGTTACAATCTACAGTAGCCGCTCAACAGTCTCAAATCCTGACACTGCAGACTCTGGTAGAACAAATTGTGAAAGATCTTCAAGCTCAGGGGGTGAGTAGTTGTCGAGGAGATGAATTAAGGAGAGAAAGAAGAGATGATGACAAAGAAGGTGATCCTGATATGCAGAAAGGTAGTGAGGTAGCAGATCTTTCCCAATAGACTGCTTAGCAAGCTAATATTCAGGGGGAACCTGGGTCATCAGGTACAAGAGGAGGAGAAGGTCAAGGAGAAGGTCAGGATAAAGGCAAGGCTCCAGAGGCGTCAGAGTCATTTGATCAAGAAATAATTGGAGTCTTGGCCGATATAGATGATGATGATGAAGTAATGTTTGACTTTGAAGATGAAATAGAAGATCTTGAAGAAGGGGAATTCATCCTAGAAGACAATACTAATTGGAGATCCGATGACGAGGTATTGGTTGATGAGGAAGATGAAGCCGATGAGATCATTATTCAGCGAAATCCTATCACCGATACATATACGACGGCAGAGCAGAATATGATTGACATCGAAGTATTTAAGGTGCTTTAAATGTTTAATCAGAGAGTGAAGAGCCTGATAGGGAGCTCACGAATGAGAAGAAAAGACAACATTGGTTCAGAAAAGAAGAAAAGAGGTCTCAGTTAGCAGTGAAAAAGAAGATGAGATTGCCTAGTCCAGGAAAACTGTCTGGAGGCATTCTCAGTTGGTTTTTCGATAGAGAGCTATAGCTTTTTGTGCTTAAGATACGAGAAAGTTAAAGTCTTCAATACACTGCCAAAATGCAAAGTCAAAGAACTGGCGTGGAAGAATTTGATAAACCTAGGAGACGATCAATACACTGAAGTGATAGCAAAAATCATAAGAAAAGAAGGTAGATCTGGAAGGTTTGAGAGGATAAAACTGAAAGAAGGAAAGAGGATAATGGATGAGTCTAGGATAGATCCATTGACCGGAAAGCCTTGGATGAAAATGTTCTACAAGCCGGTTCGATGCTTAAAGAAGGTTCCATTGAAGACAATGCCACAGAACGTTCTCGCGAACATGAAGTGGTGGTTCGTTGACAACAAAACAGCAAAGGCAGTAATGGAAGATCATGAAGACAGAGTCATTTTGAAAGTATATGACCCTCTACATCTTGTAACCTAGCTCAAGGCGACCTGCAGAAACTTCATGAGCAGCCAATCTATTTTCACGAAGGTTGGAGATCTGAAGGCAGGAAGTACCAGAAGGTAGTCAAGGTTTGTATAGAGAAGGGTTTGTATGTTGGTAGCATTTTAAATAAGCCTAGTACTAAAGACTAATTGAATATCTAGTTAGAAGCTATCGTCAAGGGGGAGTCTGTTAGTGCATCCTGTGTAACGATAGCACTCTAAATGTAGATAGTTCTTTTGTAATAGTTCAGACATTATAACTACAAGTTGATACATATGTTTGATATTGACAATGTATGTTTGATCTTGTTTGTGATTGATGTTTACTTAAGTTCAAACATAAGTTCAAAGATAAGTTCAAACATAAGTTCAAAGGGAAGTTCAAACATAAGTTCAAGAATAAGTTATAAAACAAGTTCAAAGACAAGTTCTAGAATAAGTTCAAAGGCTAGGTTCAAACTTGTGGTGGACAAGTTTGTGGGCTTGGGCCTTCATGAACTTGTCTGGGCTAAGTTCGAACTTAAGCTCTATAATTAAGGTTTAATCAGTTTTTATTAAAAACTTGGGCAGAGGATAACACCCAGAGCTAAGTACGAACTTGTGAGTGTTTGCAGAGAGTCGTTTGGAGAGATTCACGTGTCGGGACGTTCATCATTGACGTCTATCATTATGTTAGTCTTCGTGTTTCGTTTGGGTGATCGATCCGTTAAGCCCTTAACAAGGATTCGCACTCGTTGGAAGGTGTCGCGTCAAGATCGGATCCGTAGGTAGGTGACCTTACAGGCTTATACAGACATTGCTTGGCCAAATGGTTTTTCCTGCCACAGTGAAAAGATCTTTTGACTGTTATGATTGGAGAACCAGTTATGTGTGACCATAACTGATTTTTGTTCCTTGATTTCCCCTCACCTGCTACTGTGTGGGAAACTTCTTTACACCATGATATTGGCATGTGCATACTAGAAGATTTTTACCCTTTTTACCTGTCTTGGAAGAGGATGCAAAATTACAGTTAGAAGGTACAGAGACATTTGAAGCATGTTTATATTCACTCATCTTCTCTTTTCCTTTCAAACTGTTGGTTTCTTCCCTCAGGCTTCTAGTTCTAATAGGGTTAGAAACAGGAGTTCCTATGCGTTCACTCATGGTTTTTGAATTACTCTCTGCTTCCTCACTTATACTGCCTACATAAGTAATCAATTCATCTTCCAACTCAGGCTTATCCTCAAGGACATGATATACAGTATTCATCTTCTCATCTAGGGGTTCATTCACAAGCCTATCAGCAACTTCACTCACAGGATGAATGTATTTGTTATTATAAGGAGGTGGGGTAGCATTGTATCCTATTCCTTCCTTGGGATTTAGTTGAGATTTTACCCTATCTTTAAACTGAACATCCATTAGGTGTTCAAGCTTTTGATTTGCCATCTTGAAGTTACCCAAATCAATGTTTATAGAATCTACTTTCTTGTGAGCTTCTAGCACCTTTTGTCAGCCTCTTCTAGTTTCTTATTAAGGCTCTCTATTTTATCATCAAGTACCTTTTTCTCCCACTCATGATATGTCCTATCATGTCACATCTGAATCTCATTGTCCTTATAGTCATTTAATAGTTTTCAAGATCCTCTATTGCCTGCATATACTCATACCTCCTCTCTTCCATCTTAGCTAGAGTTTTACAAATGCTTTCATTATGATCTCTGTATTTTTTAACCAAATTTTTGCATGCTTGGGAGCAGAGTTTAATATTTACCTCAGATGGTAGTTCAGTGGAAGTGACACTTGTAGTTTCTGCCATAAGAACGTGATTTTGATACTCTTCTTCTGTTTAGTCACTCTAGTAAAAAATAGTGTCTTCTTGTGAAATGAGAGCCTGTGAGGATTGTGTTTGACTGGTCTGTTGGGGTCTTGGTGGCTGCTGACTTTGTGATCTACACTCTCTAGCAAAGTGGCAAAGTTTGTGGCACTTGAAACATTCAACCTTTGATTTGTCAAATGCTGGCTTGCCTTCTGATCTGGCCTGAAAGTTTGTCTGCCAGTCCTTTTAAGAAACCTTTTAGCCCTCATAGTCAACATGGCATGTTGCCACTTTAAATCCATCTCTTCAAGATCATCTGGATGGATTTGTTCCAGATCTTCAGGATTAAGAGCAAATAGTCCATCACTTGCAACAAATGCCTCATAATGGACCTCAGAAGTGTTACCATCAGTATCTATAAAAGAATCACAACAATTTGATTTATCATTAGGTGCTGATGATAGCAGAGCAGTGTTTTGATTAGAAGAAAAGGGTTTCTTTTTATTTTCAATTTCAGACTCAAACACTCTCAAGCTGTTGTAGAGATCATCCAACTCTATTTCATCTAGAGTGTCCTTTGTTCTCCACTGTGCAACATATACTGTCCGTTCTTCACCAAGAGATCTGAGGAACTTTTTGTTTACCTCATCTTGATACAGGCTAACCTTAGCACTCTCAAATTCACCTATCAACTTATTGAACCTATCAAAGATTTGAGTAAGGTTTTCATTCTTTCCACCAGAAAAATTTTCATATTGGCTGTTTTAAAAGATCCTTTTGGTTTCTTTTTGTGCTAGCATTGACAACAAATCTTTTCTCTAAAGCAAGCCATAGAGAACGAGCAGTATAGAATTTTTTAAACTGATGTTGATAAGCATTAGGAATGGCTATCCGTAAAATAGTGAGAGCTTTGACTTCATTCATTCCAGCCTTTCTCTCAATCTTAGTTTTTGGAGGTGTTCTTTTTGGTTTGCCTTCAGCATCCAGTTTAGGATCAACTGCAGGATGATTTTCAACAGCTTCCCATAGGGCATAATCAATAAATTGAATGTCCTGTTGAATCCTGAGTTTCCACATCTCGAACTCAGTGGGTTTGAGCATAGGTACCTTAAGTCCTTGCCTAGATCCACTACTGCTGTTATCAAACTCCATTGCAGAAAAAAAATTAGAAACTTATAGATGAAAGCTTCTGACTTCGAAAACAAAGAATAAAACAGAACCTATGGCTCTGATACCACTTGTCAAGATCAAATCACCTAAGTTTAACTGGTTTGAATAAATCAGAGTTAAGCCAATAATCTTGTTTTGAATCAAAGTCCAAATAAAAAGTTTGCGGAATAACACTTAATTGTTTTTAAGAAAACTTTCAGACTAATAAAATAACAGACAATCAAGAAACACAATCAATATCAAAACCTTTATATAACCAATCTCTGATTACAATCACCTCTAATCTGTTTGATTAGATGAAGAACACAAATTGTTCTTAGGGTTTTTCAACCTTAGAGGCTTTAGAAACTTAGACAGAATACAGGTTACAGTTATGAATTGATTAAGCACCGAATTACATGAGAAAGACCTAGTCTATCTCTATTTATAACCTTCTGAGTTGTTTCCTTAACAAACTGCGATTTCTCTTGAGTAGTTACCTTTGGAAGATCTTCAAATCTTGAAATCTTTATCACTTCCTGATTTGTGGCACTTTCTGTTATCTGTTTGTTGAGCAGCTTGATCTTTAACTCTGGCAGCTTGAACTTTTGAACTAGCAGCTCGAGTTTCTTGAACTAGAAGCTTAAACTTTGTAATTACACAGAAATACTACTAACAGTCTGAGAAATCCTAACTAACAGCTTGACATACTTGGATTATTTCCCAACACTTTATTTTCAATTTTCCTTTTTTTTTTTAAATTTTTGTATGGTTTTCTCTCTTTTTTCTTTTGTTTTTCTATTTTTGTTTTAAGTAAAGTAACTAAAAACACAAACTAATAATTTAAAAATATTTAAAAGAAAAAATCTACTGAGGTCAGTTTACTTTGGATTATGCATTCCATTTAGTTGGACTAACAACTCAGAGCGTGATCTATCAAATGCTTTTGTGAATAGATCTGCATAGTTGTTTTTACCAACATTGTTATCCCAACTAACACACTTTACCCTTATCCCGTAAGAATTCTCAACTTGGTATAAGGACCCAACCAACATGCCTGCCGTTTCGTCATTTGTACTCCTAACCTGTGTCAAGAGCTACCACTATACTCATACCATTTGCTGTTTGGACCTGTAGCTAACTGCTGCACACTAAACAAGACAAGTTAGTTATCACGTGGAACCCAAACCATGACTGACTTGGTAATACCGTTCTCATCCACAAACTTAAATTCTTTCAAATACCCATCTCTCCTTTCAGGTGACTTGGGCTTTTGATCAAGAACAGGTTGAGGATTCGAGTGATTAACATCCACTCTCGGCCTTTGTTCGGTCTTCTCTATTCAACCCTTAAATAATTTCTGTTATAGTACATCTCAGTTCGATAATTCGGGGCTCTACATGATGTCTGGTGTCCATCAGAAGTATGAGACCCAACTGGAGTGTGACTCCTCTTAGGTGTGTTATTCCTATTGATGGATTCGGAGCCAGACCTTGATTGACTTGTGAATCTATTCGTTGAATTATTCCGAAGTCCTTCATTTTGTTTGAGAGACACTGATGGTTGTCGACTGCCTAATCGTGACAGCACACTAGAGTTCTTCTTAGAAAATTTGAGAACTACTCCTGCTCGTATCACTACGCATTGTTTTTAAGGTTTATAGTTGTTGTTTCTCTAAGTTTGGTGAAGACTCTGGCTTCTTATAGGGACAACCTGAAGCAACACGTCCTTTCTCATGACACTTAAAGCAAGACATCTTGTCAATAGATTTCCTATAGGCACTCTTTGACTTAGGTGTCTCACTAGTGTACTGATTATCTGTATCAACTTCCTTGTTCAACTCCTCTTGTTTCTTATCCCTTGCAGTTCCAGCTGCATCTTGTTTTGGCACACTACTAGATGGCACAAACTGTACAGATTCCTAAACCTGAGGAGTAGTCGTTGATAATTTAGCATACTCAGTTACCTTTACTTCCTCTGTTTAACCAGTTCCATGGTCTCATCCTGAGGACTAGGTACATAGTTGTTGTTGGCCTCAAAAACCTTAACTCTAGACTCAGCTAATTCCATATCTTTAAGAGATCTCTTTGGTCAGTGACTCTACATGCTCATAAATTAGTTCATTCTTGACACTTTGTTCAATAAGTTTGTCATTCAGAACTACCATATCTTGAGCATTAGCTCTCTGTTTGGCCTTAATATCTTCTTTATTGTATAATAAACTAGCATTATCTGATTTTAAGGATTGAATTTGAGCAGTCATAGATGAATGTGTTTCTAGCACTAAAATTCAATTTATCATTCAAAGTAGTACATAAAACACATAAATCATGAAAAGTAGAAGAGTTCAGAGTTACCTTTTTCCGATCAGATTCGATGTTGACCATCTGAGCTACAAACTCCAAAGTAGTCAGCTCCTCAGTAGTCTCCAGCACCAAAGGATTTGAATCATACTACTGGGTATCCTCTTTATTTTCCTCTTCTGTTCCCATATCCGTTTCTGTCGCTTCGGCCATGAAAGCCGTAGTGTTCGCCTCTGGATGAGTATTCCAATCATATGCGCCATCTAACTGTTTGTTACATGCCACATTAGTAAGTAAACCAGCCACTGAACCCTGATTCCCTGATCTCTGATTCCCTGAACTGGTTGAATACTGACGTCCCGAGTTCTGATGATTATCCATCTTGGGTCTTTGACACTCTCTCGCAAAGTGTCCCACCCCCTGACAGTTATAACACCTGAATTTTGACTTATCGAATCCTACATTGTTCACACTTAGATTTCTTCTCGTTCTTTTCATGAACTTCTTTAATCTCTGTGTGACCATGGCCAGTTTCCATTATAGGTCCATTTGCTCCAACTCATCCGGGTCCACCTGATCATAATCTTCTTTCCATAGAGCTGGATCATTTATTTTCCCTTGAATACAATTCCCGTAAGCTGCTACAAACGATGCTAGAAGCTTGAGTTGCTCCTCTGCAGATTTAGCACTCATTGGCATTTTTGTGTATCCCTGAGATGACGATTATGATGCTTTGTGGTTGATCTTCTAGTTTAGAAAACCCTAAAAATGCCCAACCACTCAGTTCTTCAGCTTCTGCAGGTATGCAATCCTCTTCTGCATAGAAGAACGTTGTAGCCCCCGACTTCGGTACACTAGATATTGATGGCCTAGATTTTCTGAAGTACATTTTGGGATCCTGTACTTGATCAGATTACATCTCCTTCTTTTGTATTTTAAAGTTGTAAGCCCTCAGTCCTCCTATGACTTCTTCAAGAGTGAGAGTTGCCAGTTTGTCTTCATCATGCTTTATCAACGTAGAGTACATCTCCCACTTTGATGGTAACGCATCTAGAAGTTTCTCAATTTTTTCTGACTCTTGATACTCAACCCTGTGGTTATCAAGCTCTGTCAGAGGATGATAGAACCTTGTGATATTCTCATCCAAGGTCGCATTCTTCAGCCCCTTGAAGATCGCAAATTGCTGCTTCAACAATTCTGTTCTCCCCTTCCTTACCCTAGGATTTCTCTCATACCTCTTCTCCAACGCCTCCCATAGTTCTTTTGAGGTTAAGTGTTGTTTAAAGGTGTGCACAATGTCCAAAGGTAATTCCATTCTAATCAACGATAAAGCCCGATTCTCACTATCATAAATCTTCGTGTCCTCATCTTTCAAATGTTGATAGGACAGAACTTTCAATTTGCCCTCGAGCTCTTGTGTTGGGGGAACATAACCTTCATCTATGCATATCCAAATACGCATATCATTGAATCTGGCGAAGTCCGCAAACCAATCTTTCCACCAATAGTAGTCGTCAATCTTCATCGATTTAGGTGGTGAATTTGAGTTTCCCACTTCATTATCCATTTCTAAGAACTTGTGAAGACTTGACATTCTTGAAAACTTTTTGTTCACGAACTTAAATTATTTAATTTTTAAAATAAATTTGAAATTAAGTTTGTACGGACATAATTAAATTCGTTTTACCAAATTAAATTTGTTTAAAGTTAAGTTCGTGATCACTAAGTTCGAAAGACTCAAGTTCGTGCAACCCTAGTTCGTTCTTGACAAGTTCGTGAAACACTAGTTCGTCTGACAAGTTCGAGTCTGACAACTTCGTAGGATATCAAGTTCGAGACTGTCAAGTTCGAGAAACCATAATTTGACAAGCTCGAAATTCTGACAACTTCGAGCACCGCAAGTTCGTGGATGAGCGTCTGACAAGTTCGTGGATGAGCGTCTGACAAGTTCGTGGGAACCCTAAAACACCCTCCTAAGTTCGAGCGCCGCAAGTTCGTGAAACCGCCAAAATTTGACTTTTTTCAAAAAATCAGATTAAATCAATGTTTTAAGACTAAAAACAATGAAATCCACTGAAAAGATGAACTAAGAAGATTGTAGGCTTGACTAACTGCTCAAAACACCGTAAAATCCTTGAGAAATTGTGATTTAACTGTAAAAACGCCAAGAAACCTATGAAGGTTCAACGAAACACGAAGAACATCCAATTATAGTCTTTGATACCAATTGTAAGGTCCACCCCTATCGGATCTTATCAGGGCGTGACGGCGTCAAAACGAGTGCGGAATCCTCGTTTGACGTTGACGGATGGAACATACGGGAACACGTAGCCGAACACGATGCTAGCCGATAGAATACCGACCCTACACGATGTATTGCTATGTAAGATGCTGTAAAACTCTCTTAGTTCGTCTGAAATGCTCTCACGAACTCTGAAAGTGTAAATCTCGATGTCTTACTGCTCCAGCTCTCAAAATCGTCTGCGGTACAATTCTCTGAGCTCTAGAAGACTTGCTGAATTCACAATGATAAGTTCAGGATATAACCCTTAAGTTCGTGGATGGCCCAAGCCCACGAACTTATAAGTTCAAGCCCATGCAGATAAGTTCGTATGAACTTATCAGGGCTAAGTTCGTACGAACTTGTCAGCCATAAGTTCGTAGCCTCATAAACTTATTCTCATAAGTTCATAGCCTCATGAACTTAGTCTCATAAGTTCACAGCCTCATGAACTTATTTTCCATAAGTTCATAGCCTCATGAACTTATCCAACAATCATGAACTTATCATGCCATTGCATTAATAAGTCCCTATCTATTGCAGTAGTCTATTAATAACAAAACTACACTGTTTTCGTCACACTGGGTGTACCAACGGACTCCCCCTTGACAATAGCTTCAAGTTGTTATTCATTGATCGCAATAGACTATCAGTTTCAGAGACTATAAATAACGAAACTAGACTGCTACCGTCACACGGAAGTACCAACATTTCGAGGCCTAATTCCACTCGAGAAAAAAGTTACGGGCATTTTATTTCAGAAAAGCTGGAAATTTTCAACGTCTAAAAGTCAATTCAGAATTGATTTTCAAACAAGTTACCTTTCACAGATACATATTTCATTATTCATAGAGTTTCATCAAAAATCACTCATCAAAAGTCCATAAAAGATCTTGGAAATTCGATTTCAATCAATTCAATATGTTTCAAGCTAACTTGACTGCTAAAGATATACAAATTTGAGAACTCAAAGCTACAGGTGATGTTTATCAAGAGAGATACAAGCTTGATCAGGTAGTGGTTTTTAAACTTAAAGAAGATTTCTAGTGCTGAAAATCAAGTTAAAGAGTTGACTAAAGAAAATGTTGAACTCTTAACAAAATTAAAGTCCGTTGAATGTGACTTAAATGTTTTCATTTCTGAAAAAGAAATGCTTCATTGTGAAATATCTGAATTATCAAAGGAACTTCAAAATTCTAAACAAGAGAATTTTCAGAATGCAACTCAACTAAAATATCTTTTGTCTGAACAATCTAAGTTGTACAAGAAATTTAAAGATCTAGAACTACCACTTTCAAAGTCAAATCATCCTGATCAAAGTTATATTATAAACAAATCTGAAGAATTTTTTGCTCTTGAAAAGGAGTTTTCTTCAACCAAAAAATTACTTGAGAAGGAAAGAATTGAGTTCTTAATTAAAGAACAAGATTTCACAGTGTAATCTAAATTGTTTGAAGCTGAAAGAAAGGGGTTCTTAATTAAAAAACAATCTTTTAAAACTGATTTCCAATCATTTGATATTGACAGAAATTCTTATTTGGTCATTATCAAAGGATTAAAAGATCAAATATTTCATCTTACTAAACAAATTAATGATTCTCCTTCTTCAAAAAAATCAGAGGTTAAGATTCCTTCAGTTTGTTTAAAAACCTAAAGTTGATCAATATGATTTATTTTTCGAAAGTGAAAAGAATCAACCTGAAACACCTAATCTTGATTCAACTTCAGATCATTAAGTCAAACATCTGTTAAAGATAAACAAAGGCAAAGATAAGATTGTTGAAAAACTTCCGGTCAAGATCCACCCTGGTAAATCTTCGAAAGCAAAATTTTCAAAAGTTTTTGAAAATGCTGGTTTTTCTTATCAGAAATCATTTTCACAGAAAACCACCAAGTATTATCAGAAACAGGCGAGCACCAGTCAATTTTTCAGAAAGAAGAGTTTGCGAAAGTCTACTCATTCAAGTTTCTTTTGTAATTCAGATATTCATTTTCATCATACAAAAAGAAACCTGCTTTTTGAATTTGAGAAAGAAAAAAAAGAGAAATAACCTGTAATGGGTACCTAAATCCAAGTAAAAGTGGGTACCTGAACCCAAGTACAAGTGGGTACCAAAACATGTTTTGAAATGGGTACCCAAAAGTGCTGACAAGTCTGGATCCAAATCATTTTGGATACCAAAGACATCTTAATTTTTGCAGGTCAAAAAGGTTTCTAGTCATATCAGACTAGAACCCGGATTTCATCTCAAGAGGCTTCTACTTACAATAGAGTAGAACCCGGTCCTCATTGGACAATGGTTTTTAGCCATTTTAGTCTGGAACCCAGTCTTCATTGAAAAAATTGCTTTTGTACCTCTCGGTATAGAACCCAAGCTAAAGGCTTTCAGTTTTTTTTTTCAAACTGAAACCCGAGCATCCGCTACAAATGAATTCTAATCACTTCAGATTAGAAGCCGAGTCTGAAAGACAAATCTTTCTGGAATTCCTAACCTGAATTCAACTCCGAAGCTGCAATGAATTAGAGGGAGTTTTATTTTTATAATTTATTGCTCCGGATTTAATTTCTATTAGTTGACTAACTTCGTGTGCTTATTTCCAGGGGGAGTTTCAGACATTCTTTGACGATGACATTTTACATTTTTCACAAACACTATGTGTGATTTTCATGAAAATATTTGATGCACACATAAAAAGATTTTTTTAGCTGAAAAGAAAAATTTTCATTTGATCCTCTAACTATGTCATTGAGGTTAATTGATCTAATCTCTTTGGTTTTTCATAATCTCATTGTTTCTGAGATTCTCTTCGTTATTATCCCATTCATACTGAATTCTCTCGTAATCTCCCATGAGCTAATTCTTTCATGAAAATCTGATTCTTTTCCTAGATTATATCAAAATTTACATTTCATTATGATATCTCCCAACTCCTTATTCTTCAAATTCCTTCTGAATTCATCTCCCAAATCATCTGAGCTGAAAATCCAAATCTTTCCTTATGATTTTATCCCATAAGCTGAAACGCTAAAGATTATTTATGCTAACTTCGATTATGCATCTGTGTGATAGGCATAAATATCGCATCTATGGTCTAACCAGAACCGGAAGACATACCCAAGGAGCAAACCATCTATAGTGTGTGTGGGTGAGGGTTCTTTAGGTCTATTAGTTGAGAAGTGCCAGTTATCACGGGAATCGGACAGGGTTGAGCAGAGATAAAATGAAAATGAGAGGGTTATATTGAAAGGAGATGGTGGTGCATCAGATCATGCTTTCACTATGTAGCTGATTGACTTGTATTTCTAAAAAAGTGAGCCGGAGGGAGCTTAGTTGAAAAATGCTGAGAGCTGAGAGTTTAGAAAGTATTTAAAAAAAAAAAAAAAGATAATCCTACCCACGTTGTTTCTGCTGGGAAAACCACATAATCTATGAAGCCATAGGCGATTTGATATTGAGAAAGACGTCATGGACCCAGTGACGCATGCACCTAACCCCACCAACCACTCAGTTATCTCTCAAAAGATTTATGTTTCAATAATCACGGAGATATAGCACATTTCTATCGATATATCATTTGGATATTATTGATATTGAAACAAGACATTTGCTCCGGTCTCCGACTTCATTTGATGCACATTGTGTCTTGTGCTGATTGTATACACTTTTAGTACACATCGAGTCTAATAGTTTTGGTGACTATAAACTGCTAGTCCAAAGTGACAAAGCCGGAATAAATAAGAGTGATTATTTCATGATAAAGGATTTCACAAGGACTATTTGGTAATCCTACCAGTGTTAACATCACGCCAGCGCTGAGCGTAGGTCACATAGATTATGTCTATTATGCAAACAGGAATCCTATGTGGACCTGGACTCGCTATTTTACAAATGTATTTGTTTCTTTCATGAAAATCTGATTCTTTTCCTAGCTTATATCAAATTTTACAGTTCATTATGATATCTCCCAACTCCTTATTCCTCAAATTCCTTCTGAATTTCATCTCCCAAATCATCTGAGCTAAAAATCCAAATCTTTCGTTTCGATTTTATCCCATAAGCTGAAACGCTAAAGATTATTTCTGCTAACTTCGATGATGCACCTGTGTGATAGGCATAAATATCGCTTCTATGGTCTAACCAGAGCCGGAAGACCTACCCAAGGAGCAAACAATCTATAGTGTGTGTGGGTGAGGGTTCTTTAGGTCTATTAGTTGAAAAGTGTTAGTTATCACGGGAATTGGACAGGGTTGAGCAGAGATAAAATGAAAATGAGAAGGGTATATTGAAAGGAGATGGTGGTGCATCAGATCATGGACCCAGTGCCGCATTTACCTAACCCCACCAACCACTCAATTATCTCTCAAAAGATTTTTGTTTCAGTAATCACGGAGATACAACACATTTCTATCGATATATCATTTGGATATTATTGATATTGAAACAAGGAAGACATTTGCTCCGGTCTCCGACTTCATTTGATGCACATTGTGTCTAGAGCTGATTATATACATTTTTAGGACACATCGAATCTAACAGTCTGCGTGACTATAAACTGCTAGTCCAAAGCGACTGAGCCGTAACAAATAAGAGTGATTATTTCATGATAAAGGATTTCACGACGACTATTTGAAAATCCTACCAGTGTTAACATCACGCCAGCGCTGAACGTAGGTCACATAGATTATGTCTATTGTGCAAACAGGAATCCTATGTGGACCTGGACTTGCTATTTTACAAATGTATTTGTTTCTTTATTCAGAAAGTTGAAAAGCTTTGTTTGTTTTGTAAAGGAAATAGTATTCATTTGAGGAGGAGTGAGATATTTGTTCAGTATAGGGGGGAAAGATTATCATTTTGAGGGGGAGAAAGTCAATTTGTAATATTTTGAAATTGTAAAGGTTGTTGTATTTCTGCTACCGTAACTTCAATGCATCAATGTCTCTGAAGATTTTGCATGATGTTCATAATTTTTATGAACATCATGAAGGGGAGAAAAGCAATAGTTCACAGCGCACGACGCCTCCATGATGTCCCCCCATTTCAGAGACGCCTCTGTGGCGTCTCCAGTAACTTCCGGATCTGCACTCCTAATTGGGGAGGCGGAGAGGTCAGAAGGAAGACCTGAAGCTGCAACTCAAACGCAATCAGCTTCAGGCCATCAAGGGATTACTCCCGAGATGCTAACGACAACTCTTTGTGACATCGGTTTTGTCTCCCGGGCTGACGTGGAAGCCCTCAAGGCGGCTTCTGTGGAACAACATACCACCCTTCTCTCATTCTTGAAGGGTAAGGGTGTTGCAACTCCGAAGTTGCCACCAGATACCCCATCAGTCCAACCATCACGAGTTGTCCAAGAGAAGATTGCGGTCCTTTCCGACCAAATAGAAAGCCTAAAAAGGTTAGTTCCGCGAGTCGAGGAATAAATGAATAACAGAACGGACCGGCTCGAATCCGCAATCATTGATCTGCAATCAACATGCAGACCTCAGGCTGAATCCCGATAGCGCAAGCATGATGATCAGGAGGACCCTGGTCATCCTGAGGGGGCAGGGGGAAACGCACCAGGATACTTCCTGAGGGGGAAATGCAGAGTGTAGGGGGAGAAAAAGTTGAACAGAGTGGGAAGGAAGGTTCAGGGGCTCCATGTGGTCCAATGGAAAAAGACATGACGTTGGCTATGGTAGTGTTTGAGCCACCCTCTGATAAAGTCGAGATCATCTCAGTGTCTGATTCAGACTCTGAGATTGATCAAGACGAGCCATTAATAACACCCAAGCCTGAGCCAGAATCACTGCAAAAATCTTCATCATCATTTGATTTCTTGAACTCCCCCAATCATGTGCCTCAAGAAGAAATAATGTCAGCATTAAAAGCACCTTCCCCTCCTCCTGCCCAACAAGCCACTACTGAACCATCCCAAATCCCACAAGTCCAAACCATCCCATAAGTCTAAACTCCAGCTACCCAACCTGCCGAGTTAGCAGGCCCAAGAACCGTAGACTGTTTTGAAACGCAGCCTGGTGTAACTCTTGTTCATGATAGAAATGATCTGGAATTGGTTATGTGGTTTTCGAAGGGCAAAGTTCACTCACTCTCAGCTGAAGAAAGATATGCCTTAAAGCTTGACCATCGGGGTTCGAGTTTACCAAATGCTTGAGATACCGACCGCTGAAATTGAGATCCTCCGGTACAAGGGCTGAAAGAATTCCTGATGAGTTTTACTGCTGAAGAATTTCAACAACCATTCTTGAGGAGAGATTTAAAATGATTTTCAGGAAGAAGCCATGCATGTACAGTAGACTCTTATTCATGGTTCTCAATGACACATCCAGAGACGAATAAGCTAAATACATTCAGATGATGCTGAGAGAAAAGATACCAAAATTTGAGTATTGGTCTAAGTCCAAGAATAAAAAGGTATGTAAGGTCCACACACTACAGATCTATCAAGGAGTTGATGGCGTCAAACGAGTGTGGAATCCTTGTTTAATGGTTACGGATGGATCACACCAAAACACGGAGCCCAACAAAATTCTAGTCGAACACGTATCGACCCCGCACGATGTATTGCTATGTTGGAATGCTGCTAAACTCTCTAAATTCCACTGAAAGCTCTCTCACGAATCTCAAAAAGAATTCTCAAAGTATTTCTTCAGCTCTAAAAATCTTCTACAGTACGATTCTCTGAGCTCTAGAAGTCTTGCTGAATTCGCAATGATAAGTTCATGATATAACCCTTAAGTTCGTGCATGGCCCAAACCCACAAACTTATAAGTTCAACGCCATGCAGATAAGTTCATATGAACTTATCAGGGCTAAGTTCGTACGAACTTGGGTGCCTTATGTTCGTAGCCTATGCTCATGAACTTATTCTCATAAGTTCATAGCCTCATGAACTTATCACCATAAGTTCATAGCCTCATGAACTTATTCTCATAAGTTCATGCCTTAAGAACTTATCATGAACTTAACATGCAAACGAAAATATCATACACAATAATGAACTTAATCCATAAATATGAACAAATAAAAATGACTTGTGTTAATAAAGCCCTATCTATTACATATGACTATCTATTACAAAACTAGACTGCTATCGTCACACCGGGTGTACCAACAGACTCCCCCTTGACGATAGCTTCTAGTAGATATTCATTGATCTACAGATCTTAGCTTATTTAAGATGCTACCAGCATGTAATCCTTGCTCAACGCAAACCTTAACCACTCTCTCATATTTTCTGCCCTCTGACCACCAATTTTCATCAAAGAAGATTGACTGATCCTGAAGCTTCTGCAGATTGTCCTGAGAGAGGTTAACTAGGTGTAAAGGATCATATACTCTCAAAATCACCTTCTCATCTTTATCTTCCATTACTGCCTCACCCGTCTCACTGTCGAAATACCACCACATCAAGTTACTCAACACATCTTGTGGCATACTCTTAAGTGGGACCTTCTATATACCATTTTAGTCCATGGCCTACTAGTCAGAGGATCTATTCTTGTTTCGTCCACCGCTCTTCTATCAACTCTTGGATTAATCTTTTCAAATCGACTCTCTCTTCTGATAGTTTTTGCAAACACTGCAACATAAGGGTCGTCTCCTAGGTTGATAAGGTCCTTCCAAGCTAACTCTTTGACTTCAGACTTTGGCAATGTTCTGAAGTCCCTCAGTCTTTTCTTCAAATACTGTAGCCCATCTCTTCTCTTTAAGACAAATAGTTGCAGTTTTCTGTTAAGCATTTCAGAATCTGAATCATCAATTAGTGCAGATCTCAACACATCTAGATCTATTTCATTCTGATCTTCAATCACTACTCCTTCATTGTCTGACTTCCAATCAGGTACATCTTCAGGAATCAATGCTCCTTCCTCAAAATTCTCCTGTTCTAAGTCATCTTTGAATTCGAACCTCATATCTTCTTCATCCAACTCTAACAAGGCTCCTAATCATATCTTCTTCAGTTGCTTCTGTTTCCTCTGAAGCCTTGTCTTTTCCCTTGTCACTGGCTGATGAGTCAGACTCCCCCTAAGGATCAGTAATCTGAGCAGATTGTTGTCTTGAAAGATCTGCCAGCTCACTATCCTTTTGTGCACTCGGGTCATCTATACCACTTGTATGGTCCACACACTACGGATCTATCAACGCGTTAACCGCGTCAAACGAGTGCGGAATCCTCATTTTACAGTTACAGATCGAGCACACGGAAACACGGAACCAAACAAAATGCTAGCCGAACACGTATCGACCCAGCACGATGTATTGCTCCATTGGAATGCCGCTAAACTCTCTAAATTCATCTGAAAGCTCTCTCACGAATCTCAAAGTGAATTCTCAAAGTATTTCTTCATCTCTCAAAATCGTCTGCAGTATGATTCTCTGAGCTCTAGAAGTCATGCTGAATTCGCAAGGATAAGTTCATGATACAAGCCTTAAGTTCATGCATGGCCCAAGCCCACGAACGTATAAGTTCAAGCCTATGCAGATAAATTTGTATGAACTTATCAGGGCTATGTTCTTATGAACTTGTCAGCCATAAGTTCGTTCAACAATCATGAACTCATCATGCTATTGCATTAATAAGGCCCTATCTATTGCAGTATTCTATCAATAAGGAAACAAGACTGCTGTCGTCACGCTAGGTTTGCCAACAAGGTAACATCCTTCTCACTGTATAAGCGGGCCCGTCTGTTCACTCCTTCCTTCGATATCATAAGAGAAGACGGGTCATCGCAGCAAATCCATGAAAGTGATCGTGACTTTGCAAACCCTAACGATATCGAGACACTTCATAATAAGCTGAAAAACAAAGTCAAAGGGCGTTTAATTCATATCACGGGATTGACAACATTGACCAGGAGCATGAGACGACTTTCTATAATAATGTGCTTAAAGAATTTTTAAATGGCCATTGAAAGATTTCTGGTCAAGGTCGTACTCAAGGCTCCCGAACAAGAATTTTTTGGTATCGATCATCAACCAAGACTTCGAGTATTTATGAGAGCCCAACAAGGAGTCATATTTTTAAATAAAGATGGGCAGAAAAGGTTCGTGTGCTTTGAGGAGCTATCCTGTTATTCTGAAGGCACACTTCGTTTGGTAAGAGCAGAGCTTAACAAGAGACTCCATGAAGATGATGCGCAAACAATTTCAGAGCTCAAAAAGAAGCCTGAAGAGATTCAGGATCTTCTCAGCGCAGTTGAACTTATCAATGACACGCTACACACTCTGCAAGTGATTAGAAGATTTGATGTCATCCTTGGCCTACGAGAAACTGCAGAGCATGCATGTTATCCTCCTCAATGATCGAAAAGGGGGAGATTGTTACAATATAAATTTCGATCATTTGGAGTTTTATTTTGTAATAGTTAGTTTAATTTATTTCCATGTAATGTTATTTATTTCCGTTGTAAGTTATTTATTATAATTAGAAGTTGAGGGGTATAAAGTGTAAACTCCTAAAACTTGAATTAATATTGAAGGGGAACCCTCCTACAGTTTCCCACAAGTTTGTCTTATTCTAAAAAGCAAAATACTGCCGCCTCTTTTATTCAATTCTTTTCTCTCGATTTTCAACAGTGATTGAGTATTATATTCTCATATTGGTTGATAATTACAGTTGATTATTATTGTGAGTGTTGTTATTATCAACTGGGACGAATTAACAAAAATAGTTGTTAATAAATAAATATAAATTTATTTTCAAAAATAAATAGGTATAAATAATAATTATAATAATTTATAATAAAGATTTAAATAATAATTTGTTAAATTAATATTTCAAATTTTAAATCGAAAATAAAAATTTAAGAAAAGGACCAAAGTGAAACTGACAACCGTCGTTGTGGTTCGTAGAAATATCCTTAAGCTACCTACTAGTGCAGGGAAGTAAGGGTCAAATCCTCAGGAAGCTTGTAGGTTTATCGGGGTTAATGTGCTAGTTAATTATGATTAAGAAAGCGAGTAAATTGTTGAATGGATTGTTTGGCAATGGTGCAACAAATAACGATTAATTAATAGATCAAATTAAAGAGATAACCATTTACGAATTCCCTACGGCACAAGTTAATACTTAATTGAACATCATACAATGGTCACATAGACATAACCAATTACGCAATCATATTAATCATGAACACTTTAATCAATAAATCTCGGCATAGCGCATGCAACATTCATTACTTGTCTTAATCCCTAGTGTAGGTTCCAAAAGGTTTTCCTAGAGTATTGTTCTAAGCTGTAGGACGGGGGGGGGGGTGGAGGGGGTGGATTTAAAAACTCAACACTCTTTTCTGAATGTTTGTGTATATTATCAACAAGTGTTAATTACAAACAAGCTTGACTGCGGAAAGGTTCAAGCAGAGATGACAGATACAACAGTTGTTCAACTAATCTAAGACACACTCAGACTAGATACAATGACTACACTCACTTAGATGCACTCACTGATTTTACAAGACTCAGATGGACAGCTTGAATAAGAACAGCTTACACACACGTATTGTTATATTCAAGCAGACTTGCATGCATGAAAAACACACTTTAATGCACGATCTGATTTCACACTCTTGGATATCTCACCATCCTTAGAAGCTTGCTTTTATACTCTCACTGAGAATCTCAGTGAAGCTTCTTCATTGGACAGATGAGACAGTGGAAAGTCTTTCCAAAAAGACAAGACACCTTTTCTGCACATTCTGATAAAGCAGATTTGTCTTCATATGGCAGAATCTTTGTCTTTTTCTTTTTGTCACTGTTGCATAAGGCTTTAACCAAAAGAGGAATGTCAACTTTGCATCTTCCTTCTTTTGCTAAGGCCATTTTGATATAAGAAAAGGTATGTCGCCCTTTTCAGATATCCGTTTGTCTTCATGTAACAGAACAGCGTAGGCAGGATGTGCAGTTTCTGTTTTCCACTTTGTCTTCGACTTGTAAACTGATCTTGTAGCCAAAAACAATACTTGAGGACTTGGAAACACATTCCATAAAGTGTTTAGCCTGTTCACAAAGAACGGGTTTTGTTCACAAAGAACAGAACACTTAGAATCTGTCCAAGCTGCTCAACAGAACAGAGCAGCGTCGATAGTTTATGTCCAGCCTGTTCAGCAAACAGAACAGCTTGGACAATCTGCCTTTGTTGCAACGAATGCAACAGGGTAAATAACTTTGGACTGATATTGCAAATCACTTTTCAGGTTTCAATAAGGCATAAACAGGCCTTAAATTATGTTAGTACATCCTGTGTGACGATAGCAGTCTAAGTTTAGATAGCATTTTGTGTAAGTCAAGTTACTTGGTATTGAATATTAACAAGTGTTTGATATATGTTTGATTATGTGTGTTTGATATTGATTGTTTGTATGTTTGAACTTGGTGTAATGTATTGCAAGAAGTTCAAACATAAAGTTCAAAGATGAATTCAAACATAAGATAAGCATAAGTTCAAACATAAGTTTGAATGGTGAGGTTCGAATTTAGGCTAGATTCGAATTTGTCTAGGAGGACAAATTCGAATAGGCCTTGGGCCAGATTCGACTTTGTCCTAGACAAACACGAACCTGTCAGTATAAATATGGGTTAATTCGAATAATTATGAGACTTTTGCAGATTTGGTCAGACGATTAGCAGAAGGCGATCTCGAACTTGATTGCAATCAGAGAGTTTCGTGAGGAGAGAATCATCGTGTTGGGGCGTTCTAAGTCGTACGTCTATCACCGTGGTAGTCTCAGTGTTTCGGTGTGTGTGATCTTACCGTCAAGCCGCTAACGAGGATTCCGTACTCATTGGAAGGTGTCGCGTCGAGATTGGATCCGTAGGTAGGTGACCTTACAAGTGGTATCAGAGCCATTGGGTGTTCGTTGGTGTTCTTCGTGTTCACTAAGAAACATCTGTGGTTTCTTGACGTATTGGACGGTTAAAATCACATTTTTAGAAGATTTTTGAGTTTATCAAGTAACATATCGAAAAATAGTTTGTATTAGTTCAAGTTTTTGATCGAAATCAATATTTTTACTGGTAAAAATATTGGTTTAATCTGAAAACTTGAAAAACTCGAAGTATTAGCCGTTTTTCGAACTTGCGGCGCTCGAGTTTATTAAGGGGGTATTAGGGTTTACTCAAATTTCGAGTTTATCAGTAAAATACGCTCCTTTCGAAGTTCCTTAAGGTTGATTCGAGTTTGGCCATTTCGAATCTGCTCAGATTTCGAATTTACTATAAATTCGAATTTAGGGTATTCGAATTTAGTGAAGCCTTCGAGTTTGTCATTAATTTCAAACTTAGTTGGACTTCAAACTTATTTTCGAATTTAATTCCAAATAGGTTTAAAAATAATTATATTCGAACTTACTCAGGTTCGAAAGTGTTAATTTAAATTAATTTTGAATTAAATTAATTAAGTTTGAACTCAAAAATTCTTGAAACAATGACAAGTCTACAAAGGTTTATTGAGATGGATCACGAGGTCGGAAAGGCAAATTCTCCACCAAAGTTGATGAAATTGGAGGATTATTATTGGTGGAAGGATAGGTTCACTGACTTCGCTAGATTTAATAATATGCGAATGTGGATTTGTATAGACGAGGGATACATTCCACCGACGGCAGAGGTTGAAGGACGACAAATAGTCTTATCATTTTCAAAGATGAAGGACGATGATAAGAAGCTGTATGAGGCCGAGAACCGGGCATTCGCTATCATCAGAATGACTTTACCTCAGGAGACCTTGCACACTTTCTGCAATCAGAAAACAACAAAAGAGCTGTGGGATTCTTTGGAGAAATGGTGTGAAGGTAACCCAAGGGTCAGGAAAAATAGAATGGAAATGCTCAAGCAGCAGTTCGCGATCTTCAAAGCTTTGAAGAACGAAAAGCTGGATGAGACAATTACCCGATTCAATCATTTGCTAACTGAGTTAGACAACCACGATGTGGAATACAGTGATTCAGAGAAGATTGTCAAACTTCTAGATGCTTTACCAGCCAAATGGGAAATGTACGTGGCGCTGATAAAGCATGATGAAGACAAGTTCTATACTCTAACTCTAGAGACTGTAATAGGAACGCTGAGGGCCTATAATTTTGAAGTGCTGAAGAAGGAAAGGGATTATGAACAAGTACAGGATCCTGACATGTACTTTGGGAAGTCCAAATCTTCAGGGGCAGCTGACGTAAAGACGGCTACAGCATTCTTTTCAGGAGAAACATCTACTCCGGTTGAATCAGAAGACTCAGTGAGTCGTGCTTTCTTAGGGTTTACTAGACCAGAAGAAAAGCAAACTCAGGCTACATCTACATCTACATCTCAAGGGTATTCAAAGATGCCGATGAGCGCAAAATCAGCTGAAGACCATTTGAATCTGTTGGCTTCATTTGTGGCCGCCTATGGCAATTGCGTTCAAGGGAAAATTAACGATCCTGCACTTTGGGATGAGGATTATGATCAGGAAGATCCTGATGATCTAGAGGAGATGGATCTGCAATGGCAATTGGCCATGGTGACTCAGCGAGTCAAAAGGTTCATCAAGAGGACGGGCAGAAATCTTATCCTCAGTAACAATAAGATTGGGTTTGATAAATCCAAGGTTAAGTGTTACAACAGCCAAGGGTTAGGACACTTCGCTAGAGAGTGTCAGAGACCGAAAGTAGAGAACTACCAGAACCAGTACCAGAATCAATCTCAAAGGGAGAAATCTGCCGCGTAGTTCAAGCAGTCAAGCAAATATAGCTGGTTAGTAATCCAATGTCACATCAGACAGACAACTAGATGGAACATATGACTGGAGTACAAATCTAGAGTCGAATGCTAGAGCCTTTATGGCTGAATTGACTAGAAGTGACGGAGCAGAGGGAAAGACAGGGGACAACAATCAGCATGATATTAGTCCTATGTTGGTAGAAAAGTCAGAAGATCAGACGATACTGGAGTTCGCCGCATTGATGGCCAATGTGGAATCTGATCACGTCAAAGTAATTCTGAATTTCTCTATTTTCCGTGATTTATGTGCTTTGTGTGCTACGTCTAACGATAGATTAAACTTAGTCCTAGAATCACAGCAAACTATAACTGCTCAGAATGAATCCTTAAAATCAGACAATGCTAGCCTATTAGATATGAAGGAAGACCTTAGAAATAAGGTTAAGGCAGATGCACAAGACGTCATAGTTCTAAAAGACAAGCTGAGCGAACAGTGTGTTAGATTAGAACTGATGTATGAGCATGTTGAGGCATTGACCAAAGAGCTTATGATCAAAGAAGTAGAGCTAGCTGAATCTAAGGTTAAGGTAGCCGAGGTAAACAGTAAACTGGAAAAGTTTAGGAACTCATCGCTCAACCTAGGGAAGATCTTAGATGCACAGCGTCAGTCTAAGAAACCTGTAGGTCTAGGGTATCATGAGAGTCCTCCACCTTTCAATGATAACTATGTACCTCAGCCTCAGGAGAAAACTGAAAAATCAGATGACTCAGAGGTAGAACCTGAACCTATGTCTGAACCAGTTAAGGATAAAGAAACTAAGGTGACTAGTAATAATGTCAAGATTAATAAGGTCAATTTGTGGCATCCTCTAGTGATAAGCCTATAGGACCAGCCAAAATTGACTTTAATGATCAAGAGGAGAAACCAGTCACTATAGTTGAGCCAAAAGAACCAGACACTAGTGAGACACCTAAGTCAAAGGGCACGCATAAAAAGTCGATTCACAAAATGTCTTGCTTTAGATGTCATGAAAGGAAACATCTGCTTCTAGTTGTCCATATAGGAAAGTAGACTCTACACCTAAAACTGGAAAGCCGGAACAACATAAACCTTCTACAAGTGTTGCAAGCACTAGTAGTTCTCATAACACCGAGAAAACTGTGCAAGCCACAGCAAAATCTGCTGTGAAACAAACACCTGTGTCAGGTCGAACCAATGAAATGATTAGGACTAATTCACCAAATAGATTCACTAATCAATCTAGGTCAGGACCGCAACAAAATTATAGGAGTACTACACCTAGCAGAGCTTACACTCCGGTTAGGTCACACACTCCTGTAAGACATCAAACACCAGGTAAAGCTCAGGGATATCAATCAGAAATGCCTTATAATCGAAACTATTCAAGAGCTCCACAGCAAATGCCTACACAAAGGCTGAGAGTGAACTTAAATCACTCTGCACCACAACAGGCTCTAAATCAAAAACCCAAGTCACCTGAAAGGAGAGATGGGTATTTGAAAGAGTTCACGTATGTGGACGAGAATGGTATTACCAAGTCAGTCATGGCTTGGGTTCCCCGTGATAACTAACCTCTTTTCTTTCATGTGCAGGAGATAACTACAGGTCCAAACAACAAGTGTTTCGTCGACAGTGGTTGCTCCAGGCACATGACAGGGGAAAGAAGTCTACACGCAGACTTCAAGGGAGGGAATAGGGGATTTGTATCGTTCGCTGGTAATAAGGGAGGAAATATCACCGGTACTGGAGTGGTCACTAATGGGACTATCAAATTGGATCAAGTTTATCACGTTGATAAACTGGTTCACAATCTCAATAGTGTATCTCAAATCTATGATAAGAAGAACTCAGTACTTTTCACTGATACTGAGGCGTTAGTGCTGAAACTGGGATTCAAAGTACCTGAAGAATGGATACTGATGAGGGCTACAAGGAAGAATGACCTATACATGCTCGACATGAACAAGCCGGAATCTTCGATGTGACCAATTTGTTTACTATCAAAGGCTTCAGTGACTGAATCGGTTTTATGGCACAGACGCATGACACACTTGCACCTAAGAAAAATGAATTACATAACGAAAAATGGATTGGTGCAAGGTGTTCCCATGAAGAGTTTTCAATTTGAGGACAAGTGTCTACCGTGCAAGAAAGGAAAACAACACAAGAAGGCACACAAGTCCAAGACTCAGAACTCAATAGCTGCCACATTCGATTTGTTGCATATGGACCTCTTCGGACCGATCAACAAAAGGAGTATAGGTGATAGTTGGTATTGTTTGGTTATTTCTGATGATCACTCACATTTTTCTTGGGTTTTCTTTTTAGGTACAAAGGACGAAACAGCAGGCATGCTGATTGGGTTCTTAGACCAAGTCGAAAATTCATACGGGACGCGGGTTAAACGAATCGGGAGTGATAACGGAACAGAATTTAAAACACACGGTTATTGGTGTATATTGCTTATCAAAGTGCATAGTGCATCAATTTAGTGCACCCTATGAGCCACAACAAAATGGGGTGGCAGAACGGAAAACAGGACTTTGATTGAGGCAGCAAGGACCATGCTTTCGGATTCAAAGCTTCTTGCCATGTTTTGGGGGGAGGCAGTGAATACCGCTTGTTATGTCTTAAACAGGGTCCTTACAGTCAAATCATTGAACAAAACCTGTTATGAAGTTTTGAATAAACTTGATCAGTTTTCAACGTTGTGATAGGGGCATCAGTGTAATCCTTAAAGTTTTGTACCTTATACATCATGGTGGGATTCTAGTTCTCTAAAGAGCTGAGAGCTTCAGCTTCAGCCAAGTCTTGTTTGAAGTTACTTGTTAAAGGGGCATCAGTGTTGGCTACCAAACAGTTGTTGTCTTCTTCATCAGATGATGAAATAAGAATCTTCCCAGTCACATGTTTCAGCGATAAGTCCCTTTTCCTTGTTAGAAGCCATAGAGTCTTATAACTTTTTCAGCTTTGCCATGGCCATTAGGTACTTAACCCTGTAGCCATCATCTTTGTTTGTCTTGTATTGTTTAGAGGAAAAACTAATAGCTTTAGACACACAGTCAGCAATTATATGGCCAGTTTTGCCATATTTAAAGCACTCAGCCTTGGATTTGTCAAATGCCTTCTTTTTGATGGACCTGAATTTCTTTTGTAGCATCTTACCTCCAAACCTTTTCTTATTGAACTTTCTAACAAGCATAACAATCATTTGCTCATCATCAAGTTCCGTAAGATCTTCACCATCCTCGTCTTCTTCTGATATCACCTCCATTTCATCGTCAGCTTGTTGATCAGCTTGTGTGAACACGTCACACACCTGATTAATAGGTTGTCTCACACTGGCCACAAAGGCTGCACATTTCTTAGACATTTCCAAGGTATTTCTCTTTTGTTGCCTTGATTATTCATCATTCAGCATGAATCCATAGAGATTGACAAGATCCATGCCTTTGATGGTACCTGAGTTTCTGAAGATAGTGGAGAAGTAATTCCATTCCTTAGGCAGTATGTCCAAGAATTTGTTCACCATAGTTAAATTGTCTTTAGTGATCCCAACAGCTTTGAGGTCATTGATTAAGGCAGTAAGTCTGGTGTAGGTTTCAGTGAGAGTCTCCTTAGCGTTTGCAAAGAATAGTTCATATTGTCTAACAAGATTATTGATCCTGTTATCCAATGTGATAGTGGATCATCATAGACGGTACACAAAGTTTCCCACTTCTCTTTGGCAGTGTTCATCTTCTCAACCTGTTTGAACACATCATCAGGTAGAGAGATGAAAAGGTTATTCCTGGCTTTTGCATCAAGGGTAACAAGTCATTTGTCTTCATCAGACCATTGAGCTTTTTCTTTCTCAATAGTCCTTACTTCAGGAACATCTCCTTCAGCAGCAGGAGTTATGGTAGTGACAGATATTGGCACATGAGGACCTTCCATCACTATTTCTGGTAGTTCCACATCCAGATTCTCTTAATAGAGCATTATTCTGCACTTCCAGCCAGAAAAGTTCTGATGGTTGAACTTTGGGGGTTTTGCCATAGACCCATTGTTGTAGTAAGAAGAAGAGTTTGCAGCACGGTTGTCCATGGTGGGAAATGGGAAGATAATAGAGATCTAGAGTTAACACACACTCTAAGCTGCTCTGATACCAGTTGTAGGTCCCAAAAGGTTTCACAAGTATGTTGCACTAAGATGGGGTGGGAGGTGATACAGCTAATTAAAATTTCAACACACTTTCTCAAAGTTTGTATGTATATATTAACAAGTGTTAATTACAAACAGGTTTGGACTGCGGCATAATCCAAACTGAGATGACAGAAACAACATATGATCAACTAATCTAAGACTCACTCTTACTAGTTACAATGAATTCACTCACTAAGATGCACTCACTGTTTTATAAGACAGACAAACAGCTTAGAAGTAGAACAACTTCGACACACTAACTTTATGCTATTCTTTCTTGAATGCAGAACTTGCATGCATGAAAACACAATTCTTTTTGCACGTTCTGGACTTGTGGATATGTGTCTCTTGGTTATCCCTCATTCCTTAGAAGCTTCCTTTTATACTCACTCAGAGAATCATGGTGAAACTTCCTTTTTGGTTGTAGAGATAGTGGAGTGTCTTTACAAAAAGACAAGACTGCTTTTCTGCACATTCTGACAAAACAAAATTTGTCCCTTTGTAGCAGAATCTTTGTCTTTTCTTTTTTGTCTCTATTGCATACTGCTTTACCTTAAAGAGGAACTTCAACTTTAATCCTTTCCTCTTCATGTATAGCCATTTTGACATAAGAAATGGTCTGTCACCCATTTCAAATATCCTCTTTCTCTTCATGTATCAGAACAACTTAGGCAGTGAAAGAGCTTCTGATTTCCACTTTGTCTTCGACTTGCAAACTGATCTTCACGTCCAAGACTTTACATGATGACATGGAAACAGATTCCATAAAGTGTAAATCCTGTTCACAAAGAACAGGTGACTTATATTACAAATCACTTATCAGATTTTAATAAGGAATTAAAAAGAGTTAAATTATATCCTTAAGTGCATCAAATAGGTTTGATTGAAAATCTTCCCTTATGATATAGAACAGGTTTGATTGAGATCTTTTTGTGCCTAACAATTTATTATAAAGAAATAATGTAGATCTCATTTCAATAGGGTGTTGTGAGAGCAATAGGTTTGGTATCCAATCCACCGGTGCGTCGGCCGCATGGGTACGTTGACGGGTCCATCGTGACATCTACAAATCACCATTCAATAATGTGTGAGGCAACAAACCTTAGCAATATAATATATAATTACACTTTTTCACATTACGCTTATTATGTTTAGTATATATATACTATTGCACATACGCGTATATATATATATATATATATATATATATATATATATATATATATATATATATATATATATATATATATATATATATATATATATATATATATATATATATATATGAGTGTGTGTGTGTGTGTATGTCTGTGTGTATAATATGAGTTAAGTACCATTTTGACCATCCCACTTTTTAATTTTTTTATGATTTAACCACTAAACCGTTTTTTTGTTTCGATTTAACCACTAAACTAGTTTTTGTGTACACATTTAGTCATTAAACATTTCTTTTAGTGATTTAACCACTGAAAATTGTCTCAATTTGGCCACCAAACTATCATATTTTGCACCGATTTAACCATAAGTTTTGTTTATTTTTACCAAAGCGGAACAGGAAACTAAAGTTTAGTGGCTAAATCGGGACAAAAAGTAGTTTAGTGGCTAAATAAGACAAATCTGAAAGTTGGATGGTCAAAATGGTACTTAACCCTATGCACACACACGCACTCACACACTAGTATAGAACCCGCGCAAAGCGGTGGTGACAACGAATAAATTCTGGTTAACGAGATGTTCTTTCTCTTGCATATAATTTTTCAAAAGTTGTAAAGAAAGAAAGACGTGATTGTTGGCAACATGCCATATTTTAGATTAATAATATAATTGATTTTAATGTCAACATGTATTTTTCGAAGAAACATAAAAGAAATTATAAAAATTTTGTAAAGTAAATTTGCCCAAAAATCCTCAAGTTGGATCTGCAATTAAAATCTCCAACCATTTGTCATTGCACAAAATATCTTAAACTGACCAAAACTCGTTGCAATCTGCTGACTAACCCTTCATGACAAACCTTCTCTCCAGCGAACTCACATGTCAATGTTTTATGATTCTAACCACATTCTTGTTATCTTTTTTTTGTTTAAATCTGTATTTTTTGTTGAATTTTATTTTTTTAGCAAAATTTCGATGGTCATTGTTGAATTGTCGACTTGTGACTTTCAACTGATTATAATCGATAGTATCCAATTTCCATGAGATTTAAACGGCTTTGGGTTTTTTGTGCAATGAGTTATGGTTGATGGTTTTAATCTTAAAAATGACCCGACTTGTGGGTTTTTTTGCACAAATATCTCATATATCTGGTATCTCTTTAGTCTAGTCTTTGTGTTGCAATTAAAAAAAATTAAGATATTTTTAGAATAATGATAATAGTATAACAATTAAAATATATGACTCTTGGCAATTCGCATGAAACCAGATCCATTGCGAGCTCTCCTATGCTACAATATAATTATCAAAAGACTGTTCAGTATCCCAAATGCTGATTGCTTGAAAACGACATCTTTTTACCAATCCACCAACAAATTTAGCTAACTCTAACCAACTTACAAATACAAACTGTTAAAAAAAATAACTATCTATAAAATTGCAATTTTGACATTACAAATACAAACCGTCAAAAAAGAATAACGTATGCGTTTATCATGCTACTCGTGTATTACGAATTATTCTTTGTCTCGACAGCGATCTTGTCACCTACACATAAAAAATATATCTTTTACCTTAACAGACTTCATATAAACAAGTTTAAAATCAACCTTAACAAGATTTATGAAAACATTTTGTTAGAACCAATTTTAGATTGATGAAATAAATAAGTCAAGGGTTTATTTTGTAATAAACAAATAGTTGGCTTGTAGTGTTAAATAGAAAGTTTCTTTTGTAAATTGACTAATGTGACATTCTATTTTGGATTTTGCACGGAAAGCTAGAAAAGGAATCTAGGGCTACAATGTATTTCGTTCATCATTTTCATCTCTGTAAATCAATCTTTGATATTACAATCATTCGGTTAGTCTTTGATTATTGTTCTTAGTTACTTTGTTTTGATTGTTTGATTGAATTAACTGGAATAACACATTTCACAAAACAAAATCAAGATTCATATAACAAATAGCAAAATCGTAACAAGATTCATATAGTAAAATCAAATTTTTAACAAAATTAAATTATCGATTTTGACATGTGAAATGAAAGAAAAATCTGATTTTAATCGATGAAAGAGACTTCAAACAAAATTGGAAAGATAATTGATTTTCACATTGAACACAATTTGAAATTATCAATTTTAGGCAAATGAATAATCTGCAAGCCTTGGATTGAATTTTCTGCATCATAGTTTTCCTTCAATGATTCATTCACAGCATAGAACTCAAAAAATGGAGGGTGCTACCCAACTCCTGAGTGACTGGGTCAGATACATTCTATATAGCACATGCAACCAATCCAATTCCTTCATCCTTCCCACCCCAACGTTGTGCAAAAGAATTATAAACCATTAATTAGGTAGTCAAACTCCCCAAACGTCCAAAAATAATACATCGTTATTGAAGTCAAAACGAAGAAGAATAATTGGCAACCTCATGCGCCTCATACGAGGCATGGAGGCTTTTGTGAACTACCATTTAAAACACTTGACTTTGTTTATGCAGGTGCAGTCACTTCCTTTTGACTTGGATAGAGTTGTTTGAAATATTAGTACAAAATTGTAAATAAAATAATTTTCAAACCACTCCATCTTGTAAATTTTGTTTTTCATTAATTTCCTTTCTCTCCACATGGAAGTTCCTGTATAATACTGAAAGATTGTTAAGACCATACATGGATCAAACTTAGAAATTAACACAATAACCTACGTCCAATAGAACATATAAAATATATAAATACTAAAAGTTTCTAGGATGGTTATCTTACAAAACCATATGTAGAATCAAAGAAGCAAAGGCATGGAACAGAAGTATCAATGCTTTGTTTGGTGCTGTGATAAAAAACAGAAAATAAATGCAGTAATTGTGTGTTGTCAATGTGTGTTTAGTGCATGTTCTGTCCGTAAAAATGGTCAAGAAGTCCAATTGGCCTTCGGCCTCGGCAACATATTCATATATGTGTGTTTGTTGTTCATTTAGATGCGTCAATCCTTTGATGAAAGGTGACAGGTGTGTTGTCGTTTTGCCTGGTGGATTTGAAAGACTGCAGGCGATTCAAAATACTTCCTGCATATAATCCATGTTCTACACAAACCTTTACAACTTTCTTGTACTTCTTGCCTTCTGATCTCAACCCTTCATGAAAATAGATTGGTCGCTCATGAAGCTTCAGCAAGTCGCCCTGAGAAAGGTTTACAAGGTGCAGAGGGTCATACACTTTTAAAATAACTCTTTCGTCTTGATCTTCCGTAACTGCCTCGGCTATCTCATTATCAACATACCACCACTTCATATTAGCAGTCTCTTGTGGAAGATCTACTAGCTCAATGTCTTTTTGATTAGCTGGGTCACCTCCTTCATCGTCATCTCCTCTCTGAACTCCTCTTAACTCATCGCCTCGACAACTTATCTCCCCTTGAGCTTGTAGATCTTTCATTATTTGCTCGACAAGGGTCTGAAGAGTCAGAATTTGAGATTGTTGGGCTGACATTGTTTCTTGTTGTATAGCCACTTAAGTTTGTAGTTGAGCATTCTGTTGCTCCAACATGGAGTTATGTTGCTGTAACTTTTTCACAGCTTGTGAGAGTTGGAAAATTTGGACAGTCTGGAAATCTACTTTGCCTTTCATCTCTGTGAATCGTTGATTCTCAGTAAATGGAACGGACGTTCTTGGAGTTGAAGTTGTTGGAGTTGAAGTTGATGGAGTTGAAGTAGATGTGGATGGAGCGGTGGTTGCGATGGATGGAATGGCAGAAGAAAAGATGGAGCTCCCTGACGTATGCGTTGACGCTTCGCCCTCTGTTGTGTAGCAATCGTTGCCTCTTCTTCTAAGATAAAATCGGCATCTCCTTCATCTTCATCACGGAGTGCTGGACGATTCATCTTTCTTCTTCTCACAACTACTCTTGAGCCATATCTTTCAAAAGAAGTTGTTAGATTAGGAGCTTCCCTTTCCTCCTCTTCTGAACTAGAGTATGAGTATGATTCAGACGCTATCTCAACTAGATCTTCTGTTGCTTCATCCCGACTCCCTGTTCTTTCTGTCGCTTCTCACGACCTTCTGTTCCTACAGTTGCAGGAACCGGTGGCTGATATTCATCAATTTCCCTGAACAGGTCATCCATGTCAGTAGGCGGCTCCAAAATATCCTGAACTAGCTGTTCTGCTATATTTTCCTGTGATGGTGCTCCTTGCTCAAAGATATCTTGCAAGGTTTGATCCCTCTAGTCAGGCTGTGGTGCCGATGTTGATGGCCAAGCTGCCTCTGTAGTTGATCTTGAACGTGGAGTTACCCTAGTAGCCGGAGCTCGCTGAGCCGGTGCTTATTGTGGTGGAGGTTGTTGCTGAGGGGCATCACCTATCTAATCATCTCCTTCGGGAGTGACAAAATCTGGATCTATGACTGCGCCAAAAAGCGGAGTCACTTGGGGCCTTACTTGCTCTACCCTTCATGCATAATGAGATTGGTAGTCAGCAAATATTCTTTTAACTATGATAGCTACTCAAGTTTGTTCCGGCAAGGTCGGTAAATCTGGCAGGAAATGCCTGATGATCATCATGATAAAACACAGATACATGAGAAATCTTTCACGGCTGGGAGCAGAGATTTGGTTGACAAACTCCCCAAAGAACATTTCAGAAAAGCTAAACTTCTTGTTGTAGACGAGAGATATCATCACTGATTGGAGCTTGGACACCATTGTGTCAAATCCCGCCTTCTTCGGAGCAAAACAAACCATGATAACGTGTACCAGATATCGCCACTGGCCAATGAGACCACTATTAACATACGATGCCTTGGTGATGTCTTGAGCATATCAGCGGAAAATGCGATTGGACGGCCACCTACCCTCGTTCGTAGAACCCTAGTTGTAACAGTGCAATCTACTTGAAATGATTGCTAAAATTGTCGAATGTATGGAAGAATGATCGGTTGGTTGTGCGTTAAAGCATATGCCACTCTGGATTGTGACAAGAATTCGATCATTTGCCGGTAAGGCTGAGCCTCTGGCAGCTGAAGGTCAGTTGCCATAACCATGTTGTGCTTATTGAAGAACGCTCGATCTCCCATATCTGCACATAGTGTAGACACATAAACTGTTAGAAATTAATTTTGAATAATTTAAGTTATTCGAACTTGATTAAGTTCGAATTTGAACATATTCGAACTTACTTAAATTCGAGATTATAAGTCATTTGAACTTAGTTAAGTTCGAACAGTCTTATGACCTTCGAACTTAGTTAAGTTCAAGAATCCTATTGGAACATGACTGACTTCGAACTTATAGATATTTTTGACAAGTTCGAAGTCCTGACAAGTTCGAACCTTTAGAACAAGTTCGAATGTTGTTCAACAAGTTCGAACCTTTAGAACAAGTTCGAATGTTGTTGAACAAGTTCGAAGTCGGTCATTTTAAGCTTAAAAACCACGATTTAATCCTTTTAGACTTAATTAACTGTAGAATCTAGTCCTAATGGGTTCTAATCAGGTTTATTAATCATTAATTTTAAGTTTTTGATTCTAAAACTTGTGATTTAAAGCACCTAGTTCTAAACGACACAAAAACTCAAAATTAGTCGATTTTAGCCACTAAAAAGGTCCTAATCGTACACTTACTTAGTATTTGTTGGTTCAAACAACCTAAGTGTGTGAGTAGGTTCGAGGAATACTGGAAAACTTCGAGGAATAGTCCTTAAAATCAAAAAGCGATAAGTTCGTTTGGTAAGTTCGAGATCGCACGTAACTTCGAGAGCTTAAATTCGAAGGTAGGTGCATTTAATGAAGCACTATTGACCTATTTATATCCAACCACCTTCGAATTTATGTTGAGTTCGAACTTATAGTAAGTTCGAAGATTACTTCGAACTTAACTGATGTTCGAACTTAATTGAATATTTTTAAAATTTTTGAACAAAATCAAACTTTTTCAACTTTTTCACCTAACGGAATTGTTTCAACTTTGCAAGACATTCACACTAAGGAATAGATCATCAGGCAATATTTTTTCTTCAACTACAAATGCATCCTAGTAACTTTGACCTTATTCCTATAAAAATCAAGATTATCTAAGCTAGAATAAAGTAAAATAAAATAAAATAAAATAAAATGGAATAAAAGTAAAATTAGAAATAATGATAAACTTCAAAATAATTTAAGGATGAAAATACATTAACAGAATATTTTTGCGAGATAGTCAAAGAAGGTTCAATCGGATAGCGGTGTCAAACGCACTTTCAGTATTTCACTTTCACACTTTAGGAATTATTATTCCTTTGATTGTTTGTTGTGACATACACTTCAAGGTGATTGTTGGTATGTTTTTCCTTTTAAACATTCAACACTTTGGAAATTCCTTTGGCCTTTTTATTTATCAAGAAACTACCTTACGTGTCCCATACATAGACACACTTCTATGATCAAGGCACGCACACAATGATTATGACTTTTTGGTATTTGCAAATTATCTTTAAAAGGCAAACGACGGACACAGTTCTGTATTTACATACAACAGAGTGTCTTAGTTTGTCTTAGTGTTCCTATTATGTTAGCAAGATAGCGGTGACAGGTTTGTACTCACGTACAATAAAGCGACATATCTTGCTAGTTTAAGTCAAAATAGCGGTGACAGGTCTGTACTCACGTACAACAAAGTGACTTGTTTTGACTTCCGTTACCTTTTCAAAACCTTTTCTTTCTTTGCTTAAGATGTATTCTTGATGTTGTTACACATCCCCCATATAAATTTGCATACCTCATTCATAATCATTGTCTCTATGTCTCTAACATAGAAATTAAGACCTTATGGTCATACATCTAAATTAGTTACACATATTATTGATTATTTTATTACCTTTTAGGATTTCCTTCATGTATTATGCCTACCAACACATCAGATAAGAATATGTATATCACATAGAATTTAAGTAAAATAAACTAATAAACTAAACTAATAGCTTACTACTAAAAGAAAATCTACTAAGGCCAAGTTACTCTGGAAACGCATGCCATTTAGTTGAACTAACAATTTAAAGTGTGACTTATCAAATGCTTTTGTGAATAAATCTGCATTATTGTCTTCCGTTGCAAGTTTTACTAGTTTTATCAAATTCTTTTCAGCACAATCACGTATAAGATGATGTCTTATGTCTATGTGCTTAGTTTTACTGTGTTTGACTAGATTATTTGTTATAGCAATAGTTGATTGATTGTCTATACTAATGGGAGTATGAGTATAAGTCCAACCGTAATCCCGCAATTGTTGTTGAATCCACAGAAGCTGTGAACAGCAACTACCCGCAGCTACATACTCGGCCTCGCATGTTGATGCGGCTACCGAAGTTTGTTTCTTGCATTGCCAGGATACGAGCCTCCCTCCAAGGAATTGACAACCTCCAGTTGTTGATTTCCGGTTCAAGCTACACCCACCATAGTCTGAATCCGTGTAAGCCTCCAATTCCAGATCTCCATCAGCAGGATACCAAAGTCCCAGCTTCGGTTTCGACTTCAGGTATCTCTGAATCCGCTTCACGGCTTTCATATGCATCTCCTTTGGATTAGCATGAAACCTGCACAAATACACATAACAAACATTATGTCAGGTCTAGAAGCAGTTAAATACATAAGTGACCCGATCATGGGCCGATATAGAGTCGGATCCACATCAATATCACTATCTGTACCTGGTCCGAGATTATGATTCACTTGAATCGAAGTACTGAAATGTGCGGTCAGCTTTGTTCCTTCCATCCCGAAGCGCTCCAAAATGTCGTAGACATACTTCGTCTGATGAATAAACATTCCTTCTTTCCTTTGTTCAACTTTTAAACTGAGAAAGAAGTTTAGCTCTCCCATAGCACTCATCTCAAACTTCGACTTCATAACATTTTCAAAATCCTTGCACATTTGCTCGTTTGACAACCAGAAGATGATGTCGTCCACGTACACTTGTACTAAGATAAAATCTTCACCTTTCTTTTTCACGAATAATGTACTATCAATTCTCCCTCTTACAAACCCATTGTCTAAAAGATGAGTTGACAGTGTCTCATACCAAGCCCTAGGTGCCTGATGCAATCTATACAGAGCCTTATCAAGTCGATATACTCTATCGGGATACTTTGGATTAGTAAACCCTGGCGGTTGTTCGACATACACCAATTCCTTCACCTTGCCGTACAAGAATGCACTCTGGACGTCGACTTGATATACCTTAAACCCTTTGAAGGGTGCAAAAGTCAGAAAAAAACGAATCGCCTCAACCCTCGCTACTGGTGCAAACACTTCGTTGTAATCTATTCCCTCTTCCTGGTTGAACCCTTTGACGACGAATCTCGCCTTGTTATGAGTAACTATACGCCGATCATCCCATTTGCACTTAAAGACCCATTTGGTCCCTATAGCAACTTCTCCTCGAGGTAACGACACTAACTCCCATACTTCAGGTTTTCTGAACTGTGACAGTTTTTCTTGCATGGCTTCAACCCAAGAAGTGTCTTTCAGTGCCATTTGCACATTCTTTGGCGCTACATGTGAGATGAAGCACGAGTATGTGAAATGCCTCGGATTCGTTGATCATCGATAGCAGCACTGTGTTACTACTCACACTACTCCTAGTTCTCACACCGGTATTTGGATTCCCTATGATACTCTCAATTGGATGATCCTTGTTTATCATCGATGTCTCAATCTCATCAACCCGTAGATTATCAACCAAGTTCGATCCTATTTGACCTAACGGGGGAACGACTTCTTACGGAATAATTTCTACCTCATGATCACTATCTTCGGAGGTAGAATCACTTTTCTGATTCTCATTTGTAGGTAGTTCAGGTTCATTATGTGCTGGAGGTCTATCTTCCGTCGTTGTTGTCTCAGATGTTTATGGAATGCTTGATCTTGGAAAACCTTGACACTCGTCGTTGAGATTCAATGACGAGAAGTCATTTTCCACAGTACCTGCATTACCACTAAACGGTATGTTAAATGATTGAAATACAGAGTCATAATCAAATAACCATTCAGGACCAATTTGGGGTTCATGTGACTAACTTGTTACGTCAATGTTAAACACAATTTCAACCGTACCATTTGTTTTGTTAAAAACACTCTTGTTTGGTGAATTAGGAACATAACCTAGGAAGTATCCTTCGTCTGCCTTTTCACCAAACTTAAGTTGATGTTTTGTTTTCAATAAAGTATACGGTACCCCAAACGGTTCAAAGCCAGTTAAATTTGGTGGTCTTTTATTCAGAATTTCATAACAGGTTTTGTTCAGTGATTTGACAGTAAGGACCCTCTTTAAAACATGGCAAGCGGTATTCACTGCCTCCCCCCAAAACATGGTAGGAGGCTTTGAATCCGAGAGCATGGTCCCTGCTGCCTCAATCAAAGTCCTGTTCTTACGTTCTGCCAGCCCATTTTGTTGTGGCTCATAAGATGCACTAAATTGATGCACTATGCCTTTAGTCAGGCAATATACACCAATTACTACATTCTTAGATTCAGTTCCATTATCACTCCTGATACGTTTTACTCTTGTCCCGTATGAGTTCTCGACTTGGTCTAAGAAACCGATCAGCGTTCCAGCTATGTCGTTCTTTGTACCTAAAAAGAAAACCCATATGAAATGTGAGTAATCATCTGTAATAACTAGACAATACCAACTACCACCTATACTCCTTTTGTTGATTGGACCAAAGAGATCCATATGCAGCAAATCGTAGGTGGAAGCGATCGAGTTGTGAGTCTTTGTCTTGTGTGACTTCTTATGTTGTTTTCCCTTCTTTCACGGGATACACTTCATATCGAACTGAAAAATCTTCAGTGGAACACCTTGCACCAGACCATTTTTCGTAATGTAGTTCATTTTCCTTAGGTGCAAGTGTGCCATGCGTCTGTGCCATAGTATAGATTTGGATTTTGAAGCTTTGGATAGTAGACAAATTGTTCCCATCGATGAGTCTGATACATTCATGTCCATCATGTACATATCATTCTTCCTTGGGGCTTTCATCATGATCCATTCTTCAGGTATTTTGAATCCCGGCTTCAGCATTAACGCTTCAATTTTAGTAAAAATAACTGAATGCTTCTTATCACAGATCTGAGACACACTAATGAGATTGTGATAAAGTTTATCGACATGATAAACTTGATCAAGTGTCATAGTCCCATTAGTGACCACTCCTATTCCAGTGATATGTCCTCCCTTGTTCCCAGCGAATGATACAAATCCCTTGTTCCCTCCCTTGAAGTCTGTGAGTAGACTCCTTTCCCCAGTCATGTGACGAGAGCAACCACTGTCGACGAACCGTTTGTTGTTTAAACCTGTAGTTAGCTCCTGCACATGTAAGAAAACAAGTTAGTTATCACGGGGAACCCAAGCCATGACTGACTTGGTGATACCATTCTCATCCACATACGTGAACTCCTTCAAATACCCATCTCCCCTTTCAGGTGACTTGGGTTTTTGATTAAGAACTTGTTGTGGCGCTGAGTGATGAACATTCACTCTTGGCCTTTGGACTGGAATTTGCGGTTGAGCCCTAGAATAATTTCTATTATAATGCATTTCATTATGATATCCCTGGGCTCTAAGTGGTGGTTATTGTCTTTGAGGAGTATGAGACCTAACTGGAGTGTAAGTCCTTCTAGGTGTTGTACTCCTGTAACCTTGTTGCGGTCCTGGCCTAGACTTACTAGGAACTCTATTCGGAGAATTAGTCCTAATCACTTCATTTTGTCTTACCGACATCGGTATTTGTTTAGCAGTTACCCTAGCTGTTGCACTTAAATTCTTCTCAGTATGTTGAGAACTACTTGAGCTAGGAGTACTAGGTACTGGTCTTAGGGCTGGTTGATCTTGCTTCCCTACAGTAGGTCTAGACTCTGGTTTAGAAGGTGTAGACTCTACTTTCTTATAAGGACAGCTAGACGCAACATGTCCTTTCTCATGACATCTAAAGCATGACATCTTATTAATCGCCTTCTTATAAGTACCCTTTGATTTAGGTGTCTCACTAGTGTTATTTCCTTTCGATTCAACTACAGTAATAACTTCATCTTGCTGATTATCAATAACAGGTTTAGCTTCTCCTATTATAGTGTCACTAGTAGACTGCACAAACTTGACTTTCTTAATCTTAGAGGTAGTGGCAGATACCTTAGTTGAATTATCCTTTCCAGATTCAGTAATTGTTCTTACCTTTGATTCAACCAGTTCAGTGGTTTTATCCCGAGGTTTAGGCATGTAGTTGTTGTTGAACAGTGGAGGACTCTCTTGATAACCTAGGCGTACTGGCTTCTTGGACTGTCGTTGAGCTTCTAAGATCTTTCCTAGGTTTAGAGACGAGTTCCTAAACTTTTCAAGCTTGCTATTGGCTTCAGCAACTTTAACTCTAGATTCGCCTAGCTCTACATCTTTAAGAGTGACTTCTTTGGTTAAAGCTTCAACATGCTCGTACATGAGTTCTATCCTGACACATGGTTCAATTAATTTGTCTTTTAGAACTATCACGTCCTGAGCATCTGCTATTAGCTTATTCCTCAAATCTTCCTTAATATACAGAAGACTAGTGTAATCTGATTTTAATGATTGAACCTGAGTTGTTAATGTGTTATGTGTCTCTAGGTTTAATCTATCATTTAAAGTAGCACTTAAAACACATAAATCGTGAAATGTAGAAAAGTTTAGAGCTACCTTTTTGCGGTCCGACTCCACATTAGCCATTTGAGCTGCAAACTGTAGAATGGTTTGCTCCTCTGACTTTTCCACCAACAAAGGACTTGATTCTATCTGGTGGTTGTTCTCTGCTTCTTCTTCAGCTCTATCCCCACCCCAGTCTCAGTTACGTCATCCATAAAGGCTCTGGCATTCGGCTCCGGATGAGTGCTCCAATCATATGTTCGATCAAGCTGTCTTTTGGTTGACACATTAGTTAACAGTCCAGCGATGGATGTTTGACTCCCAGAACCACTAGATTGATATCTCCTTTGGTTCTGATTCTGATAAGTTTCTACTTTTGGCCTTTGACATTCTCTGGTAAAGTATCCCAATCCTTGACAGTTATAACATTTTACCTTTGACTTGTCAAACCCAACTTTGTTGTTGCTAACGCTTAGATTTCTTACTGTCCTCTTCATAAACCTCTTGACCCTTTGAGTCACCATGGCCAGTTGCCATTGTAGGTCCATCTCTTCCAAGTCGTTAGGATCTACCTGATCGTAGTCTTCTTCCCACAGAGCTCGATCGTTTATTTTTCCTTGGACGCAATTTTCGTACGCTGCGACAAACGAAGCTAGAAGATTTAGATGATCTTCAGCTGATTTCGCACTCATCGGCATCTTTGAATAGCCTTGAGAAGTAGACGCTGCTTGATGTGGTTTTTCTTCTGGTTTGGAATACCCTAATACTAGAATCCTCTGACTCAACTGGAATAGGCTCTTCTCCCCGAGAAAAATGTTGTTGCCCCCGACTTCACTTCACTAGCGGTTGACGGTTTTGATTACCCAAAATACATCTATGGATCTTGAACCTGATCAAATTCCTGTTCCTTCTTTTGTAGCTTGAAGTTGTATGCCCTCAGGGTTCCAATAACCCCTTCAAGAGTAAGAGTCCCAAACTTCTCTTCATCATGCTTTATTTGTGTTGTGTACATCTCCCACTTAGCCGGTAAAGCATCCATAAGTTTTTTTTATCTTCTCAGTCTCTGGATACTCTACATTGGGATTGTCAAGCTTAGTTAGCAGATGATAAAATCTAGTAATCGTCTAATCAAGTGTCTCATTCTTCAGTGATTTTAAGATGGCAAATTGCTGCTTCAGCATCTCTGTTCTTCCCTTTCGTACCCTAGGATTTTCCTCACATCTCTTTTCTAGAGCATCCGAAAGCTCTTTAGAAGTCCTATGATTCCTCAATGTGTGTAGGCTTTCTTGAGGTAATGTCATTCTGATAATCGAAAAAGCACGATTCTCGGCCTCATAAATTTTTTTGTCGTCATCTTTCTGTTTTGATACGTCAAGACTGTTTGTCGGCCTTCAAGCTCTTGCGTTGGAGGAACATACCCCTCATCAATGTATATCCACATGCGCATGTCATTGAATCTTGCAAATTCAGTAAACCTATCCTTCCACCAATAGTAATCTTCCAGTTTCATCAGCTTAGGCGGAGAATTTGCTTTGCCAACCTCGTGGACCAATTCCAGTAATTTTTGCAAACTCAACATTCTTTCAAAACTTTTTGTTTTCGGACTTAAGCAATTTCATCTAAAAACTAATTTAAAATAAATCCTTCAAACTTATGCAAGTTTGAATTAATTTAAATTTAAATTCATTTTTTAAATTAAATTCGAATTGTTATAAGTTCGAACTCAACAAGTTCGAATGAGTGTCAGTTCGTGAAACCCTAGAATTCTGACAAGTTCGAACCTCTGTTAGGTTCGAGAAAACCCTAATTTTCTTACAACTTCGAATCGGGCAAGTTCGATTCTGACACCTTCGAAACCCAGTTAAATTCGAATGAAGCCCTAAAACTAGTTCGAGAGGAGCGTATTCTGACAAATTCGAAGAACCCTAATACCCCCTTAAGTTCGAGCGCCGCAAGTTCGAGAAACGGCCAAAAATTCGATTTTTTCAAGATTTCAGATTAAACAATATTTTTATGATTAAAAACACTGATTTCGACTGAAAAAGTGAACTAATATGAATTTTTCCCTGTTACGTTGCTTGTAGAACTCAGAAAAACTCCAAGAATACGTAAAAAATCCGGTAAAAACGTTAAGAAACCAAGAATGTTCGTTGTAACACGAAGAACGAGACGAACACTCGAATGTCTCTGATACCACTTGTAAGGAAGATCAAGGAATCCGAGGTCACTTCGGCTATCTCATTATCGAATGTCTCTGATACCATTGGGTGTTCGTTGGTGTTCTTCGTGTTCACTAAGAAACATCTGTGGTTTCTTGACGTATATTGGTTAAAATCACATTTTTAGAGGATTTTTGAGTTTATCAAGTAAGATATCGGAAAATACTTTGTATTAGTTCAAGTTTTTGATCGAAATCATTATTTTTACTCGTAAAAATATTGGTTTAATCATACATTTGCACATTCTCTGATACCACTTGTAAGGTCACCTCTAGCACGGATCTGATCTTGACGCGACACCTTCCAACGAGTGCGGAACCTCGTTAGCGGTTTAACGGAACGATCACACATGGAAACCTGAGACGAACACAACGATAGTCGTTACAACGAACGACCCAACACGTGTATTTCTTCGAAAAGACTTTCTGAAATCACTCAAGTTCGTATGTGCACTAATACGAGCTCAGATCACTAATTTCTGCAAAAGGCACTTAATCAAACGGATCAACACTTAATTATAAGGATTAAGTTCGAACTTGAGTTAAACAAGTTCGTTTAGGCTCAAGCCCACGAACTTGTCAACTACCATTCGAACTTAGCTTCACTAAGTTCAACCCTAGCCTTCGAACTTGATCTTGAACTTATCTTTGAACTTATTTTAGAACTTATCTTTGAACTTATCATGCAAATGTAAACATCATACACAAACAAGATTAAACATATATAATCAAGATCAAACATATATAACTAGTATTTGCAAAGCCTGATCTATTACAAAAGGCTATATATTATATACCTAGACTGCTATAGTCAAACAGGGTGTACTAACAGGTGAGTGAGAGGTTGCAACGGAAAGATGATGAGAGAGACCGGTATGGGAAGAGTGCTTTTGGTAGTCTCAATGAATGAAGAAGTGTCGGGAAGAGGGAAAGTTGTTGTCTTCCCATTTCCAATTTTCCAGTTCCCAATTGATGCACTTAAAAATTCAGTCTATCATAATCAAGTTTTTCAATGCAACAAAGCCTTGTAAATGATCCTTTAACGTTTATACCTCTTAAAATTCAGACATCTTCCTTTAATCAGTTGTACATTGTTGTGACACCCTTGCCACACTAACCACAATAATTACACCAGAATTAATCACAACATGCATTACATTTCAAATGATCTGAATACTTAGTACAATACCGGAAATTATATATACATAAATAAAGTACAAGTGTTAAAGCACCCTATGGTGCTACAAGGTTCCAGTCTAAGTCTACATACTTAATAAATTATTACAACATCCCAAATATTACAACATTGGTCCCATATTTCAATTACCGCTTGAGTAGTACATTATCTTCCAACACTTCAAAAGTTGACCTAACAAGAAGGTCCGACAGCGGAATATCCTTTTCCTGTAAAAATGTGAGCAACTACGGGGTAAACAAAACTTAGTGAGTGCAAAGATAGTATATTCTATATATATTTATGCAGCACATAAGGGTAACACCGGCAACAAACGCTGTATACCTTCTTCGTACACGAAGTACGAAAACGAGCCGCAGCTCCATCCTACCATTGCACGTAATTACACATTCAATTGAGGCAGACATTACCATTGGGGATGCTACACCTGCACATCAGGACCTTGGAGGGATCAGCTCCAGCTCATATAGCCTCGGTAGCATCGATTTACCATTTATGGCTCGTAAGCCCATCAGAAGATGCACAACAAAGATACATGCAACAAGCAACAATGTGCATCAACAAATACTCAAGTTTGTAGATTTCCAAATGAAAGTGAAACAACCGGCCTCAATGAACAACAGCTAACATAAAATAAATGATGAAATATATAATCCTAAGTACTCACAGTTGGTGCGATATGTAACTTCAGTTTTTATTATTTCTCCTTCGAATTTCAACCGGATTCACAAAGTATCCAAATATGGGTTAATCAACACCACAAGGGACCTGTTAAGTCAGCCATAACTAAACATCAATGTCAATAACTGCTTAATTCTCACAAACTTGATTTTTTATAAGTTTTAGAAGCTTGACCCAAAATTCAGATTCCAACCGAATTCGGATCCCACACAAATTTCGGATAGACCTGAAATCCGCATAATCCGATATTCCACACTTACAACTTTTACTCTTCTCCATCCATCCGAAATTCGGGTGATTATATGATCCAAATTTCGGATTCCTCGAGATCTGAAACTTGTGTCTTCACATATGATTTTTCAAGTTTTCCATCCGAGTTCTTATTAGATCCGATATTCGGATTCATCCGAACTGTATTCATAGATCCGAGTTCATACTTATGCATTTTATTATTTTCCAGATTTAATTTGATCATTTTTTTTGCACTTATCCAATAACTGAACTATTAATACCAATTTAAATATATTCCTTTTTAACACTTTTAAAATCAATTATAACATATTTTTTTCACCAAATCAGGCCCCTATTTGGCCATTTTATTCATCTCGTCGATGAACACACACACTAACACATAGTAATTTTCCATAATCATACTTAGAACTCGAATCGGGAATTGAAATTTAACATACAGCTGCTCTATTACTCGATTAAACATATCAACAAGAATCTAAGACATACAATAAGATCTACCAACATAATCTTTGATTCGGTTTTTATAAAATCGAACAATAAAACCCAATATTTTGAAATTTTGAGTAATTTTTACCTCAAATCGTTGATTAATCTGGTTATAGTTCCTTAATTGCCACTTGTATCCAGCTTTAACACTTGAATTTCAAAGATTTTGTGTTCTTGGATTGTTGAAGTTGAGAGCCGTATACTTAGAGAGAGAGGGAGTGAGTTTTTGGAGAGAGAGGTGATGCCAAAATGAACGACCCTCTCCTCTCTTTTATTTGTTACTTTCCCCTAATTACACATTACACCCTTCTACTTATCAATTTTTTTTAAATAAAGACTTTCATCTTTATTTTATTATCACTAACATTTTTAAATATTATTGAACTTATTAATAATTCGAAATCTTAATATCCTTTAATTACTTAACATATCATCCCATTTTTAAAAATTTTCATTCACACCTTAAAATTGTCTATGTCGGTTCCTCATTGTTATGCCTGCTCAAAAGACGACAATGATGATTTCTCATCATCATTATCATTTTTTTAAATATATATATGAAATGAAATTTATCAAACCACAACAATCCATCAAAACACTTTCCAATTCATATTTATCATACATAATTCCAACTTAATTTCATTAAATTCAAATTTTATACTATTTAATCCTCAATTACAATAATTAAATTCCGAGGATGTTACAGCATGGGCTCCACCACGCTTGAACTTCATCCTCGAAGTTACTTAGGTTCAAAAATTTGCGGGTACTTTTTCAACATATCAATCTTTGATTCCATGTATGGTTTGCCACTTTATGATGCTTCCAACGTATCAGCACCATCTCTATCTCTTTGTATCGGAGTCTTTCATTAATTTGAAGCTAAGTGTGATCGGCCCAGTCTTCATTCCCAGTCGTAAAGACTTCCTTAAATTTCCCACATGGAACACTGGGTGTATACCCGACATCTCCTTAGGCAGTTCCAAACGGTATGACTGGTTCCCAACTTTTTCTATTATTTTGAACGGCCCTACAAATCTTGGAGCCAACTTGCCCCTCTTTACAAAGCGAGTAACACCTCTCATAGCTGATACCTTTAGATAAACCCAATCATCAACTTCAAATTTGATCGGTTTATGCCTCCTATCGTGATAACTTTTCTGTCGAACCTGGGCCTCTTTCATGTTCTGTCGTACCAATTGTATCTTTTCATTAGAGTCTTGTAGCAATGCTAGCCCGGCAATCGGAGTCTCTCCTGTTTCCCTCCAACATGTAGGAGTCCTACATCTTCTTCCATAGAGTGCTTCAAACGGTTCTTTCTTTATCGTTGCGTGGTAGCTGTTGTTGTACGAGAACTCTATAAGCGGTAGATGATCGTCCCAATTACCGCCCAAATCGATAATACATGACCACATCGTATCTTCAAGTGCAAGGATGGACCTTTCACTTTGGCCATAAGTTTGAGGACCGTAGGCGGTACTAATTCTGATTCTCGTGCCTAACCCTACTTGCAAAGCCGACCAGAAGTTAGAAGTAAAGCGACTTTCCGTATTTGACACAATAGACTTTGGGACTACATGTCTAGTAATAATCTCGTTCATGTAAATCTGCGCCAATCTCTCTAATGAATAGCTTTCTCTGATTGGAATAAAGTGAGCAGACTTCGTTAATCTATCAACAATTACCCATACTACATCGTGTTGGCGCCTAGTCTTCGGCAACTTGGTGACAAAATCCATGGTAATGTGTTCCCACTTCCATTCGGGAGCGGGAAGTGGTTGCAAACTGCCATAAGGTTGTTGATGTTCAGCTTTCACCAGCCGGTAAGTTCTACATCTTTCAACATACTGGCCAATATCCTTCTTCAATCTGGCCCACCAGAAGTCAGCTTTTAGTTCATTGTACATCTTTGTGCTCCTGGAATGTACAGAAAATTTTGACTGGTGCGCTTCCTCGATAATTACTTTTATCATGCCTCCAAACTTTGGCACCCAAATCCTCCCATATATACCTTTCAGTCCAGACTCACTTCTTTCCATAATCATTTTTTGTACCCTTATATCTTCAGCATCAATGTTTTCTTTTTTTTAAAGCTTCTACTTAAGCAGCTTTGACATCGTTAATAATTCTGGAGGTCAACATAGTAGAAGTCATCATGTAACAACAATCTTTAGAATAGGCTTTCCGACTCAAAGAATCGGCTACAACGTTGGCTTTTCCAGGATTATAGAGTATCTCACAATCGTAGTCTTTAATCAGTTCCATAGACCTACGTTGTCTCATGTTAAGTTCCTTCTGGCTGAATATGTACATTAAACTCTTATGGTCCGTGTAAAGTTGACACTTAGTTCCATACAAATAGTGTCTCCATAACTTTAATGCAAACGTGACAGCAGTCAACTCCAGATTGTGAGTTGAATAATCTTTCTCGTGCTGCTTTAACTGCCTCGAAGCATATGCAATAACTTTCCAACGCTGCATTAGTACAATGCCTAACCCTAGCCTCGATGCGTCTGTGTATACCACAAAATCCTCGTTTCCCTCTGGTAGGGCAAGTATTGGTGCTTCACTTAAAGTTTTCTTCAAAACCTCAAATGCCTCACGTTGTTTAGTTTCCCACACAAACGATGCATTCTTTTTCGTCAATGCAGTCAAAGGTATTGCAATATTTGAGAAATCCTTAATATATCATCTATAATAACCCGCCAGTCCGAGAAAACTTCTTATCTCCATAGCTGAACGAGGCGGTTCCCAGTTTCTTATTGCTTCAACTTTAGCTGGATCCATTGAAATCCCAGCTCCCGAAATCACATGTCCCAAAAATTGAATTTGTTGCAGCCAAAACTCACACTTTGAGAATTTGGCATGTAACCTTTCCTTCTGCAATAACTCCAGCAGTTCTCTCAAATGAGCAACATGTTCCACCTCAGACTTAGAGTACACCAAGATATCATCAATAAATACGATCACCAATTTGTCTAACATCGGTTCGTAAACCCTGTTCATAAGATCCATAAATACGGTCGGGGCATTAGTTAACCCAAAAGGCATAACCAGAAACTCGTAATGCCCATATCAAGTCCTGAATGCTATTTTCGATACATCCTCCTCCCGAACGTTCAACTGATGGTATCCCGATCTCAATTCGATCTTAGAGAAAACACTTACCCCATGTAACTGGTCGAATTAGTCATCAATCCTTAGCAGCGGATACTTATTCTTAATAGTTAGCTTGTTCAGCTCACGGTAATCAATACACATCCTCATCGTACCGTCCTTCTTTTTCATAAACAAGACCGGGGTCGCCACGGTGATGAACTCGGCCGAATGAAGCTCTTGTCTAACAACTCCTAAAGTTGTTTCATCATTTCTTGCATCTCGGTAAGCGCAAGGCGATAAGGAGAACGAGCTATCGGGCCAGCTCTAGGGATCAAGTCAATTCAAAATTCCACTTTTCTTTCAGGGGGTATACTAGACAAGTCTTCCGGAAACACATACGGGAATTCAGATACAACAGGCATATCGGCCACGGTTTTCTTTTCAGCCTTGGCATCGATAGCATATGCCAAGTAAGCATCACAGCCCTTTACAACAAACATTCGGGCCTTTGCACTCGTCAATAAGCACAGATCCCCACTTCCCCTATCCCCATATATACAAATTTCTTGCCCCTCCGGAGTAGTTATCTTTATCATCCTTTTCTTACAGACGATATGAGCTTCATTTTCAATCAACCAAACCATCCCGATAATTACATTGAACTCGCTGAACTCTATCAAAACTAAGTCAAGATTGAAGACTACATCTTCAATCACTAACATACAGTTATGGTATACATGATCTACTTTGACAAAAGTATTTCTAGCAGTTTCAATGTCAAGTATAGCAGATAACTTAAACAAAGGCATCGACAGTTGTTGAGCAAAAATAGTAGATACAAACGATCTATTAGCACCCAAATCAAAAAGAACTCGTGCAGGCATACAATTAATGATAAACATACCCGTAACCACCTCAGGGTTTTCCTTACCCTCTTTCGCTGTTATTTGAAAAGCACGAGCCAGTGCCCTTTGTGGCTGGTTCCGGCGGTTGACTGAACCACCACTAGATCCCCCAGAAGATCAAGTCGACGATGGAGCAGCAGCTGCTGGAGCTCCCTTTCTACAGTTTCTACTATAATGCCCCCATACCCCGCACTTATGGCAGGCATCTGCTGTCCGGGGGCACTCATTCTGGAAGTGGCCCAACTCTCCACAACAGAAACAAGCACGTCCATTAATGCACTTGTCCAACGCTCCAGATGGAATTTGTTGCAGTACTGCGGCTTGGTGTTGATGGAGTACGCACGAGCCCGATTTGATGATCTAGAGGAACGTTGGTATGATTGCTGAGGTGAGTACTGTGATGAACGAGAAGAACTCGAGTTGCCTCCTTCGCGTTGGCACTTCAGCCGTGACAGCTGTGTAGGATTAGCAGAAACGGTGGCAGACCCAACCGGGTACCCAGACATTATCAAAATTTGCTCCACATTCCTGGGAGCTTGCAGTAAGCTAGCGAATGTGGGGTAACGAACGTTGCTCACAACTTTTCTAATCTTTAAGTCAAGACCAACCTCAAACCTGGTCACTTTTCTCTCTTCAGTATCAACTTGATGAGGCACAAACAAACTTAGCCTCGTAAATTCCATAGCATATTGGGACACAATCTTAGTCCCCTGCATCAAAGTCATAAATTTAGCTTCTACTCTTCGGCGCTCATCAGTCGGGCAATATTGCTGAGTGAATATCTTGGTGAACTCAGCCCAAGTCATTACAGACACCTTCTCCAAGGTTAAAGCGTTAACCATGGAATTCCACCACATGACTGCGTCTTTAGTAAACATGGCTGTAGCAAACCTGACCATGTCCTTCTCAGCACAATCGCTGATTCGGAATGTTCGTTCGGTTGCTTTTATCCATTCCAGTGCGGCAACAGCATCTCCCAATCCATTGAACTCCACGACCCCGTTCCCCTTAAAACCCTTGAACCGACAACCCTTGGGCTTATTTGATGACCCAGTGTTGTCATCTTGATTGTCATCAGTATTACCCTCTTTATTCTTATTCTTCCTCTTGTCCTCCCTTCTCTTGGCTTCGGCCTCATCTCGAGCCCGAAAGTGTGTTTGAATCATCTTATTTTGCTCAGCCATCATGGCTAGCTTCATCTCCCTTGTTTCTTCCGGTGTCATTCCTTCTCCAGACATATTTCTGAACTTTAAAACATGTAACTTGTTTAGTAATATGTTATACATTTAAAGACACCACCCATTGTCCCGTATGAAAGTCAATTTCCTATAATTACTATATCATAACCTATCTTAGTTCAGATCATTCCTTATCATCACTACATGTCAACACCTATGTTTGAGACCAAGACCTCCCGGGCACTTGAATCTCAAACTACTGCTCTGATACCATTCCCTGTGACACCCTTGCCACACTAACCACAATAATAACACCCAGGATTAATCACAACATACATTACATTTCAAATGATTTGAATACTTAGTACAATACAGTAAATGAAATATACATAAATAAAGTACAAGTGTTAAAACACCCTACGGTGTTACAAGGTTCCAGTCTAAGTCTACATACTTAATAAATTATTTCAACATCCCAAATATTACAACATTGGTCCCATATTTCAATTACCGATTGAGTAGTAGATTATCATCCAAAACATCAAAAGTTGACCTAACTAGAAGGTCCGATAGCGGATTTTCCGTTCCCTGTAAAAATGTGAGCAACTATGGGGTAAGCAAAGCTTAGTGATTACAATGATAATATATTCTACAGATAATTATGCAGCACATAAGGGTAACACCGGCAACAAAGGTCGTATACCCTCTTCATACTCGAAGTACGGAAATGAGCCGCAGCTCCATCGTGCCATTGCACGGAATTACACATTCAATTGAGGCAGACATTACCATCGGGGATGCTACACCTGCCCATCAGGACCTTGGAGGGATCAGCTCCAGGTCATATAGCTTCGGTAGCATCGATTTACCAGTTATGGCTCGTAAGCCCATCAGAAGATGCACAACAAAGATAAGGACATGCAACAAGCAACAATGTGCATCAACAAATACGCAAGTCAGTAGATTTCCAAATGAAAGTGAAACAACCGACCTCAATGAACAACAGCTAACATAAAATAAATGGATGCATATATAATCCTAAGTACTCACAGTGGGTGCGTTATGTAACTTAAGTTAGTATTATTTCTCTTTGGAATTTCAACCAGATTCCCAAAATACCCCACTGTGGGTTAATCAAAACCACAAGGGACCTGTTAAGTCAGTAGTAACAGAACATCAATGTCAATAACCGTTTAATTCTTACAAACTTAATTTTTTATATGTTTTAGAAGTTTGACCCAAAATTCGGATTCCAACCCGAATTCGAATCCCACACGAATTTCGGGTAGACCCGAAATCCGCATAATCCAAGATTCCACACTTCGAGTGATTATATGATCCGAAATTCGGATTCCTCAAGATTCGAAATTCGTGTCTTAACTTATCATATTTCAAGTTTTCCATCCGAGTTCTTATTAGTTACGATATTCGGATTCATCCGAATTGTGTTCATAGATCCGAGTTCATACTTGTGCAGTTTTATTATTTTCCATATTTAAATTGATCATCATTTTTTTTGCACTTATCCAATAACTAAAACTATTAATACCAATTTAAAAATATTCCTTTTTAACACTTTTAACATCAATTATAACATATTTTTGCACCAAATCCGGCCCCTCTTTGGCCATTTTATTCATCTCGTCGACGAACACACACACTAACAAAAAGTAATTTTCCAAAATCATACTTAGAACTCGAATCAGGAACTGAAATTTAACATACAGCTGCTCTATTACTTGATTTAAACATATCAACAAGAATCTAAGACATGCAATAAGATCTACCACATAATCTTTGATTCGGTTTCTATAAAACCGAACATTAAAACTATATATTTTAAAATTTTGAGTAATTCTTACCTCAAATCGTTGATTAATCTGGTTATAGTTCCTTAATCGACACTTGTCTCCAGCTTTTAACACTTGAATTTCCAAGATTTTGTGTTCTTGGATTGTTGAAGTTGAGAGCTGTATGCTTAGAGAGAGAAAGTGAGTTTTTGGAGAGAGAGGGATGCCAAAATGAACGGCCCTGTCCTCTCTTTTATTTGTTACTTTCCCCTAATTACACATTACACCATTCTACTTATCAGATTTTATTTTTAAATAAAGACTTCAATCTTTATTTTATCATCACACATTTTTAAATATTATTGAACTTATTAATAATTCAAAATCTTAACATTCTTTATTAACTTAACACATCATCCCATTTTTAAAATTTCTCATTTACACCTTAAAAATGTCTATGTCGGTTCCTCATTGTTATGCTTGTCTCAAAAGACGACAATGATGATTTGTCATCATCATCATCATTTTTTTTAATATATATATGAAATGAAATTTATCAAACCACAACAATCCATCAAAACACTTTCCAATTCATATTTATCATACATAATTCCAACTTAATTTCAGTAAATTCAAATTTTATACTAATTATTCCTCAATTACAATAATTAAATTTCGAGGATGTTATAATTGTGCAATAAAACTTGTTTTTAAGACCTGCTCATAAATGATTTATATAGGAGTAAATATATATATATATATATATATATATATATATATATATATATATATATATATATATATAGAGAGAGAGAGAGAGAGAGAGAATTCATGTCATCATATTATGCAATTAACCATACGCTTATTATTTCAACAAAATATATATCCACTTAACGCATAATATTTAAGTCCTACTTAGTTACCTTAACTTACTTATAAATTATAAATATATAAGCTTATCTAGGCAATCAACTTTTACAAATATAGCTTTAACACAAGATTTAATCATAACAATTTAACTAATATGTTATCTAAACATAAACCTCATACTACATTATCCAAGATCAGCACCTTACACATGCAATTTCACCATACTTTGACTATAAAAGTCAAAATCATCTCAAAAACTCCATGGATGACCATGAAGCTTTCTTACTTTCTTTCAACACAAATATTATAAAATAAACATGTACTTTAAAGAAAATAACACTAACCTTCATAAATGATGTTGTAAAGATGATCAAAAACTAAATTATCCTCCAACCACTCTTTACCTAAAAACACCTCAAATGAGTGAAAATGACCACAATGAGAGCAATTTGAGTCTAGATCTTGGTTGTGGTTGATGGTAGGAATGTTTTTAAGCTTAAAATTATGAATTTGGGAAAAAAAAACGGGATTGCAAGGGGTAGCCGCACCTTAGTCGTAGGTTGAAAGGGTGTGTAGGGTTTGTGAAATGAAGAAGAACAATGTTTTCTACATTTTAAAGTCGACAGGGCGTAGGCTGCGCGTAGGCCTGCGACCCCACCCCCCCCCCCCCCCCCCCCGCGGGGCACACACCTCTGCTAACAAACGGATTTGTGTAACTGTGGTACAATTAGGGAAACAGATTTGGAAACCTGACGCGGTCCTCTCAAAAACTAACCCTACCATTATAAGCCTGGTGAACCATATCTCATTAGGGTTGAGATATTTACATGGTAACTCCTCCGACACTACCATCTCAATTACAAATAGTTCAGTTAACATTCTGCAACGTGGATAATTCGTACCTTGGCCCATTACATTAGACTCCCATAGGTTTTCCATAATTATATACCCTAATGATAGTGTCGGGTAACCCGTCATAAGTGTCTGATCAGTAAAATCTCCTGAGGTCTTAAAGTGGTAGTGTCCTGGTGTCGTGGAAGTAAGTTAAAAATAACAAATTTCCACAGGACCTTAGCTAAAGGGCATAGGTGTCCTATACAGTAGCTAGTGTATGTCTGCGCATCATCTATTGTCATCCAAACACAGTAGCTACCATACCCAACCAACGCCTCGCCCTACCATTTATACTACGAGCTCCACCCCCATGAAGATCCAGTGATAACCAAAATTCTCTAGGATGTGGTACATCAGTATCTATGTGAAATTCCTCACAAACTAAGTTCCTAGAGACTGTTACTTTTTTATTCCACACCATTCCCTCTAACTCAAAGTTGTATCCCTCATATTCATCTACTCTTCGCATAGTGGCAAACCATTGTTGAATCAGGCTAGTATAGATATATGGTAACTCCCATTGGATAGCTTTAGCCCATCCTAACCTTTAAAAACACTCTAAGATCTCGAATCCCTTAAAGTCGGATTCTTTTAAGGTTCGTTCTATATGAAAACGAGGTGGTCGACCATTATTGGTGTAAGGTGGAATAACTGGAAATTCTGCAGAGTGGGACCTCAAAGTAGACGGTATCAGAGTTAGGGACCCGCATATGTGGAGTACGGGTAAAACAGGTGTGGGAGTGATGACCTCTGTTAGCTTGGTATTGGCTTGACATCTACGATTTAAAATATGTGGAAAATTAGTTATTTAATAATTATTGAACAGGGTTTCCTATATGAGTAATGCATAATTTGTAAAACCCTTTGTCTATTAAATAATGCAAATTCCTATTTTTCACCAACAATGTGAGCCAATACTAACCCTATTAGTGCATGAACTTTTATGAAGGAAACTTTTAAGATTTAACAAAACCTATATTACGTTTTGTTAAGAATAATGCATTAAAACCTTTTTCAAACCTTGCAACACACTTATGGTATTACCATTAGTGTTAGGAAAAACTAAGATTCGTGAGTAAAAATATTTGTAATGATGATAGTTCTAAGAATGCATGTAATTATATTAACCGTTTTTACTAAAATTAATGCAAACCCTTGAATGTTCATACCATGCATGCATAAATATCCTTAAGATCTGACATAAAATTCAACTATGGGTGTTAGGAAGAGTATACTTTAATGATTGAGGAGAAGAACTAAGACAAATCCAAATTTTGACGTGAGAAGGGCGTTATTTGAGAGGGTTTAGGGCTTGAGATCGAAAATCGCCATTTTCCACCGTCGAAGACAGGGTTTATGACGGTTTGAACGTAGGGTTTCGTATTTATAAATGATTCGGGACGACTAGGCGCAGACCTGGCATTGCCCTGCGCCTCCCTCTACGCACTGGGCCTCCAAATTTTTAATCTGGGGCGCATGTGGGCCTCTGAGCCTATTTCTCAACTTTCAAAATTTTTGGACGAACCTCCCCAACTTAAGCTATTAAATTGGGTTAAATAAATTACTACGCACACCTAAAAGATTTAATTTTCTAGATATGATATTTTCTATGCAAACTTAAACCTGAAACAACTACCGTTAGGTTGAGAATCCTCCCCAACTTAGTTGGTTACACTAAAACAACAAAATAAAATAAGAATTAAGATAATTAAACTAGTCCACCTTTACGTTGGGAATCACGATTTCACTTATCACATGCAACAAGCCGTTAAACCCCTTGGTATCCTGAGTGGACGAGTGTTGTCTCGTGAGGGTTTCTAGAAACATACCCACAATATTCTCTAGGTTGCCTCCCAGGAAGCGCCAAGTTTTACGTCTTCTGCCAGACTTACTGCTCCTATACTAGCCTAACTATGTTTGGGGTCTTCTAACCTTATTAGTTCAGAGACTAGCATATTGTTGGTGGCCCATTGTACATAAAATTTTAACCTATGTCCGTTTACTTTAAATGGTGTTTCGCCTTTTAGGTCCTAAATTTTAACCGCACCATGTGGGTAGACCTCTGTTACTATGTATGGACCTGTCGATTTACACTTTAATTTACCATGAAATAATCTAAGTCTTGCATTAAATAACCAAACTTTATTTCCTTCGGTAAATGTTTTATTTCTCAGCATTTTATCGTGAAAAGTCTTTGTCTTTTCTTTATAGATTTTTGCACTCTCGTGGGCTTCTCTACGAAGGTCCTCCATCTCCATTAATTGGAATTTTTTGTCAACACCGGCATCATGTCAATTAAAATGAATATTTTTGATTGCCCACATAGCTCGGTGTTCCAGTTCAACAAGGAGGTGACACAACTTACCATATACAAGTCGATATGGGGACATACCAATAGGTGTTTTAAAGGCAGTGCGGTATGCCCATAAAGCATCCTCCAGCTTTTGTGACCAATCCTTCCGATCTGGCCTCACTGTTTTTTCCAGGATTCTCTTGATTTCTCTATTTGAAATCTTCACTTGTCCGCTAGTTTGCGGATGAATAAGTGTTAGGCACAAAAAGGTCTCAGTCAAACCTGTTCTACATCTTAGGGGGAGATTATTAATAAAACCTGTTTGAAGCACTTGAAAGTATAATTTAAGGCCTGTTAATGCCTTATTGAAACCTGATAAGTGATTTGCAATACTAATCAAAGTTGTTTACCCTGTTGCATTTGTTGCAACTAAGGCAGACTGTCCAAACTGTTATACTCTGTTGAACAGGTTGGACATAAACTGTCAACGCTGCTCTAATCTGTTGAGCAGTTTGGACAAATTCTAAGTGTTCTGTTCTTTGTTAACAGGCTAAACACTTTATGGAATATGTTTCCATGTCCTCATGTATTTTCTTGGACCAAGAGATCAGTTTACAAAGTCGAAGACAAAGTGGAAAAACAGAAGCTGCTAAGACTGCCTACGCTGTTCTGTTACATGAAGACAAAGTGGATATTTGAAATGGGTGACAGACCATTTCTTATATCAAAATGGCCATAACAGAAGATGAAAGTTTTAAAGTTGACATTCCTCTTTTGGTTAAAGCCTTCTGCAACAGAGACAAAAAAGAAAAGACAAATATTCTGCAATGTAAAGACAAATGCTGCTTTGTCAGAACGTGCAGAAAAGTATTTTTGTCTTTTTGGAAAGACACTCCACTATCTCTGCATCCAATGAGGAAGCTTCACTGGGATTCTCTGTGAGAGTATAAAAGGAAGCTTCTAAGGAATGTGAGATAACCAAGAGTGTGATATTCAGAACGTGCAAGGAAGTGTGTTTTCATGAATGCAAAGTCTGCTTGCATAAAACAGTAAAGTGTGTCCAAGTTGTTCTTGTTCAAGCTGTCCGTCTGTCTGTCTTGTAAACAGTGAGTTCATCTTTGTGAGTGTATTCATTTTATCTAGTCTGAGTGAGTCTTAGATTAGTAGTCACTGTTGTATCTGTCATCTCAGCTTGAACCATTCCACAGTTCAGGCTTGTTTGTAATTAACACTTGTTGATAATGCATATAAACATTGAGAAAGTCTGTTGAATTTTTAAATAGCTGTATTCACCCCCCCTACAGCTTAGAGCAACATACTAGGGAAACCTTTGGGACCTACAACTGATATCAGAGCAGTTAGAGTGTGTGTTAACTCTAGATCTCTCATTCTCCCTTTTTCCCACCCTGGACAACAGTGCTGCCAGCTCTTGCTGGAAGTGCAAAATGATGCTCTATTTAGAGAATCTGGATGTACAACTACCAGAGATAGTAATGGAAGGTCCCTATGTGTGAACCTCTGTTACTACTATCACTCCTGCTGCTGAAGGAGTTGTTCCTGAAATTAGGACCTTTGAAAAGGCTAAACCTCAATGGTCTGATGAAGACAAAACGCTGGTGAACAACTTGGTTATTCTCTTCCTGATGATGTTTCAAACAGGTTGAGACAATGAAGACTGAAAACTAGATGTGGGATACTTTGTTTACCGTCTATGATGGTCCTACTATCACACAGGATAACATGATCAATAATCTTGTTAAACATTATGAACTATTCTTTGCAAAGCCAAATGATTTTCTCACTGAAACCTATACCAAGTTTACTGCCCTAATCAATGATCTCAAAGCTGTTGGGATCACCGAAGACAGTTTAACTCTGGTAAACAAGTTTTTGGACATTCTGCCTAAGGAATGGAACTATTTCTCTACTATCCTCAAAAACTCAGACACCATCAAAGGTATGGATCTTGTATATCTTTATGGATCTTTACTGAATGATGAACAATCAAGGCAAAAAAAAAGGAATGCCTTTGAAATGTCCAAAAGAGGTGCTGCCTTAGTGGCCAGCGTGAGACAACCTGCTGGTCAGGTGTGTGATGTGTTCACACAAGCTGATCAACAGGCTGATGATGAAATGGAAGAATTGTTTGAGGAAGAAGACTGTGTAGATCTTACTGAACTTGATAATGAGCAAATGATTTCTATGCTTGTCAGAAAATTCAATAAGAAGAGGTTTGGTGGAAAGATGCTGCAGAAGAAGCCAGGTGCCATAAAAAAGAAGGCATTTATAAAACTAAGGCTGAGTGCTTTAAATGTGGCAAAACATGCCATATAGCTACTGACTGTGTGTCTAAAGCTATTGGCTCCTCATCCAAACCATACAAGATAAATAAAGACAATAGCTACATGGTTAAGTACCTAATGGCCATGGCTAAGCTGAGAAAGTTGAAAGACTCAGTGGCTTCCAACAAGCAAAAGGGACTCATGGCTGAGACTTGTGACTCGGAGGAATCTCACTCATCATCAGTTGAAGAAGATAACAATTGTCTAATGGCCAACACTGATGTCCCCTCAACAAGAAATTTCAAACAAGACCTGGCTGAAGCTGAAGCTCTCAGCAGCTTGGAGAACTGGAACCCAACTATGATGTATAAGGTACAAAATTTTATGGATTACAGTTCTGATGAAAAAGTTAAAATGTTTGAATATTTACTTGTTGATTTAAAAGCTGCTATTGAGAAGCATGATGCCTTGTTGTCTGAGATCTCAAAGTTAAAAACTGATCTTGAAACAAAAACTAATAAACTGGACAGCTTCCATAAGTTGGAAACTGAAGTTGATGAAGTAAAATACATCAATACCATTTTATTAAAAGAAAAGAGAGAGACAGACACAAAGCATGCCAAGCTTAAAAAAATTGTTGACTCTTGGTGGCAATCTTCACAGATTGTCAATCATTATATCAGTTAACAGATCCATGCTCAAATCCAATCCTATCTTGGAGGGGATCTTGATACAGCAACTTCAATTATTGAGATAAATAATCTGAAAGAAGACTTATCAACTCTTGGTGAGCTTCCAAGTACTTTCATTCAGAGAGTAAATGGATAGCTGGTCTCAACAAACAGGTTTGTCAGACCTTAAAACACTGACAGTTTGTGTGAAAAAGCTTTAAAGACTGATGATCGAATGTGTTGTCCATCAAATCAGCCTGCTAAGTGCATAGCTGCTTCACACAAAGAAAAGAAGGGAAAACAAGTTCAAACTGCAGCTTTGGAGACTAAACCTGTCAACAAGACAGGTTTTGGATCTAAAACCAATGGTAATAAACCTGTTAACCCTTTTGATGCTGAGCATTTTGAGAAAAAGTTTTCAAAAGGTAAGCAGCCTGCTTTCAACATGGCTAAGTCTCATGTTGAAAGTAAATCTACTGTGATTTCAAATAAGTTTTGAATCATAGTGGAAAACTGGTTATAAATGAAGGTAAGTCTTTGAAAACCAGAAACAGTGATTATGTTGATAGGCAACACTCATCACATCTCAGTAAGGGCAAAGGCAAAGCCATTGCTCAACCTGAGAAAGTTGGGAATAAGTTTCCCAAACCTATGGAATGACAAAGGCCAATTAAACTTTCTATATTTGATCTCTGCCCTCCTAAAAAGAGGAAAGAGGACACAGGTAAAGCTGTTGCTCTTGAGCCTTCCACTCAAATTGTTGTTCCTTCTAAAAACACTAATAACTTTGCTAAACCTGCTGACAAGGCCAACAAGGATATCCCAGAATGTGTTTCTGGGAGCACTTCTTCCAAAAAGTATAAAAAGAGAAAATGTTATAAATGTGGGAAGAAGACTCATATGGCCAAAGACTGTCCTGAAACTGAGGACATAAGGCCTGCTAACACTGCTAGTTCCAACATTGCAAAAACCAGTAGTGTTGGACATAACATGGTCATTGAGGAGATTATCCAGGCTGATAAATCCAAATTTGAAATATTAGTGTAGATTTAAGTGGTCCATCAACAAATGTTGATGAAGAAGGAGAACTCATCCTTATGATGAGTTTCCCTAAAAATAACATATATTTTCCCATGACACTCTACAGGTTAAACAACCATCCCTGGTTTGGTACTTGGACAGCGGCTGCTCAAGCCACATGACAAGTTGCAAGGACTTGCTGAGTGATCTCAGGCCTGAAAAAGGGCAAAAGGTCACCTTTGGTGACAATGTTCAAGGATCCACAGAAGGATATTGAACCCTTCAAGCTGGTGCTGCAATATTCAAAAGAGTAGCTTATGTGTCTTGGCTAAAACATAATCTTGTAAGCATTAGTCAACTGTGTGATGCTGGCTACAAGGTTAATTTTGATGAGCACCTGGGGTACATACTGGATCCCCAAGGCAAAGTTGTCTTGTGTGCACAAAGGAAGAAAGGTATATATGTTGTGGACATGAAATCTGCTGATCCCGCAACTGAAACCTGCTTTATCTCAAGAAGCAATGCAGACCTGAAGTGGTTATGTCACAAAAGTCTGTCACACCTGAACTTCAAGAATATCAACAAACTATGTAAGAAAGAGTTGGTAACATGTTTGCCTTCTATAACCTTTGTTAATGATAAACTCTGCACAGCTTGTGAGAAAGGCAAGCAGAGAAAATATCTTTTAAATCCAAGCATAATTTTTCTATTGATACCCCTCTCTTCTTAAACCACATGGACTTGTTTGGACCTGTTAGTGTCCCATGTCTAATAGGTAGAAGATACACTCTAGTAATGGTTGATGACTTCTCCAGGTTTACATGGGTGATCTTTCTAAAGACCAAAGGAGAGGCTGCTAGAGAAATTATTGGATTTATCGAAAAGATGGGGGTTCTGAACTCTGCTCAAGTCAAGCAGCTTAAAAGTGATCATGGTACTGAATTCTGAAACAGTACTCTTGAGGACTTCTATGAAGAAAGAGGGATCTCACAAAACTTTTCAGCTGTAAGAACTCCACAACAAAATGGAGTTGCTGAAAGGAGGAATAGAACTTTCATTGCAGCTGCTAGAACCATGATGTGTGCATCAGGTTTGCCTTCATCATTTTGGGCTGAAGCTGTCAACACTACCTGCTTCACTCAAAACAGATCAATAGTGGTGAAAAGGTTCAACAAGATTCCTTATGAATTAATCAAAGGGAGAAGGCCAAATATTAGCTATTTACATGCGTTTGGATATCCCTGCTTCATTCTGAATCAGTGGGAACAGCTGGCCAAATTTGAACCCAAAACTGATGAAGGTGTGTTTGTTGGATATTCTACTATCTCTAAAGCCTACAGAGACTACAACCATAAAAGAAAGGTGATAGATGAATCTATCAATGTCACCTTTGAAGAGTCTAGGAATGCCTCCACCAAAGATGTTCCTGAATCAGTTTCAGGAGAATTCAGCTTTGATGATCTTATGCATTCACAGTGTGAAGACCACCCCTCATGGGGCAGTTCTCACAAGTCTAGGTCCCACATCATGCAATACGATATCAATCAAACTAAGATAGAGTAATTAAGTGCGGAATATTAAATTACAGTACAAAATATTAGGATTTAAGTTTAACACAATTTTACGGTTTTCAAATTAAACTTATAAAGGGTACTATCTAATCTAGTTTATGTCATCACACAATCAAGATAAATCTACCCAGAACACCACAATATCATCATCCAATCTGTACCAAAATGGTTTGCTGAGTAGAGGTCTATGAAAACTTCTCTTGATTCTTGTATGACCTAAGTACTAGGTCCGGCAGGTGACTTTCCTTTATCTTTTCCTGTAAAATGTGAATGTAGCAACCGTAAGCAATGCTTAGTGAGTAAATAGATTTTCAAATTAAACATGCATTGTTAAGCGGATCATTATAAGTCTAGCGTGATATGTCATGGCTGCCGCTACAGCCATTCATGATTGAGATATAGAAGTCATAGAGTCGAATGATGTTCAAGCCACGCTCACGCTTAAATTGTGGGGATCAGCCACATACTGGGCTAGCTACCAGTAAATCAACGTGGCGGAACATCGGAGGTCATTACCAAGTTCAATAGAACTGGTGAAATAGCCAGGTCTAGAACAATAGACCAACAAGGCTAGTCAATGCTTAATCAATATGTCAAGTATATGTAATGATGAAGCATACGTAATCAAAGTCATGATAGCAGTAATCTCAGGAAATGTCAGAAATGAACTGGAAATGCAATATCATATGAAATTATAAGTCAAATAGCTATCATGATCCACTGGGCAACACCGAACCATGGTGTACACAGGTCACAATCCAGCTGATAATATGAATGTCAAATCAATCTAACATCAACAATATGTCTCAACCGGAAATTGAAGCATGTTAAATCTGAATATCTATAACTCACAGATCTGGGTCTTTATCAAACAGATGTAAAATCTGCCACCTGAGTTATCTCAGGATTTTATCTTTGTCAGTCTGTTCTCTGTCAATTCAAATCTTTGACCCGCTTTAAATCTTTAACTAAATGTTCAGAATTTCACTGAACCTGTCCAGAATCATAATATCAATATCATATTAATATCATCATCTTTTATCTTTAAAATCTTTATTTTATCTGATTCTGATAACTGATCATTCATAAATCTTTGTTTCATTCATATTCTTTGTTTCTTAAATTCTCAAAGGTCTATATATATATATATATATATATATATATATATATATATATATATATATATATATATATATATATATATATATATATATATTAATATATATAGTCATTTTGGTAATCATCTTGTTAATTTTATGCGTTGTGCAAGTGTTTTATTTAATATATTCGAATTAAAGAAGTGGGGTATTTAAATTTATATGTAAATTAGAATATGATAAAAATTGAATTCATCAAATTCGAGATTAGATTCAAATTCGAATATAATATCAAATTCAAAGGCATAGTTTTAAATTCAAAATCAATGTTTCGAATATATTAAATTCGAACCCCAATATTCGAGTATATATATATATTAAATTTGAAATCTTTGACTAAATTCGAGTCAAATTCGAATTTAATGATCCAACTCCCACTTTCATTCGAATTTAATAAATTCGAATCATATATTTCGAATTTAATGGACAATTTCGAACATATATTCGAATTTAGCTACAAAAATCGAGTTTGTTCCATCTATTTCGAGTTTGTTCTTGGCATTTCGAATTTTTTCATATTCTACAGCCTTAAATCATGAATTTCTAAGTCCAAATCATGAATATGTTAAATAATTAACCTATGTTCGATTATATTATACATATCCTAGTTAAAACTCACTCAAAATAGTTTTCAAATCACGTGAAATGTGATAAACTCGAATTTTTTACTTCAAAACCGAAAAATACAAAAACTAAAAGTGTCGATTCTTACCTCAATTTTGTACGAAATCGAACATGTAATAGCAGATTCGTGTAGTATTCTCCGAGATCTTTCCAACGATATATAAAACTCAAGAATCGGCCGGTCGGTTTGGGAGAAAATCTAGAGAGAGAGAGTAGAGAGAGAGTAGAGAGAGAAAGTAGAGAGAGTAGAGAGAGTAGAGAGAGAGAGAGATTTGATGTCTAAATGAGCTTTAAATCTGATTTGTTAGTTTATATACTTCAGTTAGTTATTTCGTGAAATTAACCCACTATTACTTTTGTATCTTATATCTCTTTTATTTAATTATCTTTAATAATTTATTAATTCATAATTAAAATATTTATATAATTTAACTAAATATTTCATAATTTAATTAAATTATAATTCAAATAAGAAAATAATATTACATTATCGGTTCAAATACTGAATTTAAGACTTGATAAAAAATTAGGTTGTTACAGAATGGGCTCCACCACGCACAAACTTCGTCCCCGAAGTTAGCTATGTTCGAACAGACTGGGATATGTTGCTTTCATGACATCTCTGGATTCCCAAGACTGGTGCGAACCTTTGTGATGTTTTCACTGGACGAGCACCATCTGTATATCTTTGTTTCTAAGCTTCTTGGTTTTCGAGTCCAGAATACGTTCTGGCTCTTCAACCACTGTAAGATTCTCATCAACTTGCAAGTTAACATGTGGTATTTGAACTTCTCTTTCATCAGCTAGACTTTTTCTCAGATGACTGACATGGAATACAGGATGTATTCCAGATAAGTCCGCTGGCAGTTCAAGACGATAAGATTGATTTCCTATCTTTTCGACAATCTTGAACGGACCGATGAATCTCGGAGCTAGCTTGTTTCGCTTTATGAATCTCACCACATTCTTCATCGGGGATATTTTCAACATCACCCAATCGTTAACCGTAAAGCTTATTGATCTGTGTCGATTATCATAATATGAGTTCTGCCTGCTTTGAGCTTCAAGTATATTCCTTCTGACTAGCTGAATCTTCTCATGAGTCAACTGTAGAAGGGCAGGACCCGCTATAGGCGTTTCACCTGTTTCGCGCCAACAGGTGAGAGTTCTGCACTTTCTTCCGTACAAAGCTTCAAAAGGAGCCATCTTGATCGTTGAATGATAACTGTTATTATATGAGAATTCGACCAGAGGCAAATGGTCATCCCAATTACCACCCAGATCAAGAACGCATGCACGAAGCATATCTTCGAGGGTAAGGATAGTACGCTCACTCTGGCCATCTACATTAGGATGATAAGCAGTACTCATAGAGATCCGAGTACCCATCCCGTCTTGTAGAGCTTGCCAGAATCTAGACGTGAAACGACTATCACGATCAGATACGATAGATTTCGGCACACCATGTCGAGAAATTACTTCTGTGATGTATATCTGTGCCAATCTATCAAGAGAGTATGTTTCTTTCATCGGTATGAAGTGATCTGACTTTGTTAATCGGTCCACGACTACCCAGATGGAGTCGTGCTGTCTTTTGGTCTTAGGAAACTTCGTGATGAAGTCCATTGTTATATGCTCCCACTTCCATTCAGGAACCGGCAGTGGTTGCATATCCCCGAAGTGAATCTGATGTTCTGCCTTAACCATCTGACAGATTCTGCAGCTTTCAACATAACGACCGATGTCTTTCTTCATTCCTGGCCACCAATAATCGGCTTTCAGATCAAAATACATCTTTGAGCTGCCAGGATGAACAGATAACTTGGACTGATGGGCTTCAAATAGAAGAGTGTTGCAAATAGAACCATATTTAGGAATCCAGATTCGGTTTCCCTGGAGACAGTGAAGTCCCAAATGGTTCGGAGATAAGAATTGTAACTGCCCTTTGAGATTTTCAGAATAGAGATTCTCTTCTTTAAGTTCTTCAGCTTGAGCAGATCTGATATCTTCGATAAGATCCGAAGAGAATACTACAGGAGTTAAGGCATAGCAACACTTTTCTGGATATGTCTTTCTACTCAAAGCATCCGTGACCACATTAGCTTTGTCGGGATGATATAGGATCTCGCAATCATAGTCCTTGATAAGCTCCAAGGACCGTCGCTGTTTCATATTCAGATCCTTTTGAGTAGACAGGTGCTTGAGACTCTTATGATCTGTGTAAAGCTGACACTGAGTCCCATAAAGATAATGACGCCAGATCTTTAGTGCAAAGGTAACGGCAGCCAACTCAATATCATGAGTCGGTGCACTTTTGTCATAGTCTTTCAATTGCCTTGAAGCGTAGGCAATTACTTTTCCCCTTTGCATTAGAACACATCCTAAGCCAGTACCAGATGCGTCGCTGTAGACGACAAAATCATCGTTGCCCTCTGGTAAGGCTAGGATCGGCGCTTGAATTAACTTCTGTTTCAAAGTTTCAAATGCCTCTTGCTGTTTATCCGCCCATACGAAAGGTGTATTCTTTCGTGTTAGCATTGTAAGCGGCACAGCAATCTTCGAGAAGTCCTTTATGAATCGCCGATAGTTGTAAGGTCTACCACTGCAAGATCTATCTAGACGCGGATCCGTGAACGAGTGCGGAATCCTCGGTGACGGTTAGACGGACAACTCTCAACCAACGGAACACGGAGACTATTAGACGCTGAACGAACGACACACGAACGATCCTACGTACTAATTCTCTCCGAAACGGCACTCACCTAGCTGATAAACTCGAGATCGCCTCTTGCTTAATTCCTCACGAATTCTGCAAAAAGTCTACTAATGATTCGAGTCTATCCCTAATTATAGACCCAGATTCGAATCTGATGTGGGTCAGACTCGAATCTGGCCCAAGGCCCATTCGAGTCTGTCCAACATGACAGTCTTGAATCTATCCTATATTCGAATCTAAGGTCTCATTCGAATCTATCACAGATTCGAATGTATCCTCTTATGCAATTCGAATCTAGCCTTTGACATATACAACTAAGTGTTTGAAACTTATGGTATTACCTTATGACTGATTTTATCTTTGAACTTTATGTTTGAACTTCTTGTAATACGTTACATCAAGTTCAAACATACAAACACTGATAATCATCAATCATACATAATATATATAACAAACATATGCTAAATCACAATGTAAGACAACTTAGACTGCTATCGTCACACGGGATGTACCAACAGACTCCCCCTTGACGATAGCTTCTAATAATTCACACATTTTTGATTTAAGAACATGGTTTATTATTGATTCAAAACACTACCAGCATACAGACCTTTCTCGACGCAAACCTTGACCACATTTTCATACTTACTAGCCTCAGTATCCATATGTGCGTCACTGGAAATCTTACAGTTATACAAAATCTGCAGGTCTTCTTTAGATAGGTTCACCAGGTGAAGCGGGTCATAGACTCTAAGGATGACCTTTTCTTCAAAATCTTCCATGACTGCTTCCCCGGTCTCTGTATCAGCATACCACCAATGTAGATTTCGCAAAACATTCTGTGGCATTTTCTTCAGAGGTACCTTCCTTAGGCATTTCACTGGTTTGTACTGAATCCTCATCCAAGGTCGGCCTGTAAGAGGATCTATACGTGACTTATCCTCGACTCTTCTTCCGACCCTTGGACTCAACCGTTCAAACTTCCTAGATCTCCCCTCCTTTCTTATTATTCTTTCAATTACATTCGCATAAGGATCATCACCAATATTTATCAGATCTTTCCATGCAAGCGCTGTGATTTCAATCTTTGGAAGGGTGTTGAATGCTTTCAATGTTCGCCTTATGTACTGAAGCCCGTCTTTTCTTTTAATTATAAAAAGTTGAAGATCTCTGTCAAAGAACCAACTTAAGATTCGCTCAGATAGCTTCCCTGTACCAGGCACTTTGATTGATCTCCTAATTGCTAACTCCTTCTCTTCGGCTCTGAACCATAGCTTCCTTTTTTCTTCGTTACTTAGCTCTCTTGCTGGTTCTTCAGTCGATGACTTAGGATTCAAGGCAGCATTCACTATGTCAACATCGACAATTCTATTTCCATCTATCATATAAGTGTCAGTGATAGGATTCTGATGTACAACTATTTCGTCAGCTTCATCATCCTCATCAGCTACTACTTCATCTTCAAGTTGCCAATCTACTATCTCTTCCGGAATAAACTCTCCTTCTTCAAGCTCTTCATCTTCATAATCAAAACCTCCATCCAGTGGATCATCATCGAGATCCATGAGTGCTTCAATCATCTCACTGATCTCAAAGTCTGAAGGCTGTTTAGATGAACTAGCTTCACCTCTTTCTCCTTCGCCTTGACTAGGCTCCCACTGAACTTGTATAACTTGAGCTGCAGGAAAATCTACAGACTCAATCTCTTTATTCGCACCGGGATCATTGCCTTCATTATCATCATCTATTCGCTGTACTTCCTGATCTTTACAACTCGTCTCCCCCTGAGTTTGTAGATTTTTCATAAGTTGCTCTAGGAGGGACCGCATTGCTCGGATTTCAGACGATTGATCAGCAACAAACGATTTAATCTCCGTGTTTTCGTCTCTAACACTTTCAACAATCTTTCTCAGTTCTGCATTCTACTTATCAAGATTAGAGTTATGCTCTTGGAGTTCACCGACTGCTTTTGTGAGAGTTATGATTTGAACGTTCTGAAAGTCGACACGACTCTTGAGTTGCATGATTCGTTGATTGTCGGTATAGGCTGCTGATGTAGAAGGGATGGACTGAATGGGAGCAGGATTGAATGGTTGGGGAATGTAGGGTTCATGTTGCTGAGGTGGCGGTGATGGTGGAGCTGTAACTTGGGGTTGGGTTTGGGTTTGAGGCTGAGGTTGTGCATCGGACTCTGATGAAGTCCCCTGCATAAACCTGTGTCGTTTGGCCCGTTGCCTTGTCACCAACTGAGCAGTCTCATCTTCTTCAAAATCTGACTCCTCCGATTCCCTGGCCTCTCGCCTCCTCGAACCACCTTCATTGACAATCAATCGCGAACCATAAGTTCCAATTTGAACTTCAGGAACTGCAGCTGCAGGAACTTCCTCTGAATCTGATTCGGATTCTGAAGATATTAATGCGTCATCTGCCCTTTCTGGTTCGTATTCGTCAACATCACGAAATATATCATCTTCATCTCCAGGCGGACTAAGCAGCTCACCCACTAATGCTGCTGCCACATCTTCATTTGCATTAGGACCAGAAGACCATATTTCCTCCAAGGTCTGAGCAATCTGCTCAGATTCGGGGACTGCACCTGAAGTCCCTGCTTCTTGTGCCTGTGGTTGTTCACTTGTTGAAGGCCTGGATGCCTGAATTTGACTAGCAGGTTGTTGCTGTTGGCGTCGTGGATCACGCGGCCTAGCACGCGGCTGTTGTTGGCGTTGCGGTTGTTGTTGCTGTTGCTGTTGCTGCGGTTGAATATCAACTACCCCTGCCCAGTTGGCATCACCTGGGGCTTGAAATTCCCTGTCTACAATTGCTCCAAATAATGGACGCGCCACCGGAACCGCTAACCTACCTCGATGTGAGGAACAATCAGAAAAGATGCGCTTATCCATAATATTCACGCTCAAGGAATCATCTGATTGTGGCAAATTCGGCAAGAAGTGCCTTATCAACATCATCACAAATCTTGGATACAGAAGGAATCTTTCTCTGTCAGGAGCTGTAATCTGATGGATGAATTCCGAGAAAAACAACTGCGAGAAGCTGAACTTCCTATTATACACCATCGCAATCACCCCTGATTGGATCTTTGAGACGATGTAATCAAAACCAGCCTTCTTTGGCGCAAAACAAACGATGAACACGTGGACCAGAAATCGCCACTGCCCTATCAATCCACTTTTCATATAAGATGATTTCGTAACGTCCAGACTATAGCGCATTCTCAGAAATGCGGCTTGCCTAATACTCAATGGAAAGTCTATAGGCCCGTCTTCTTGTTCCTGTGAACCCAACTGTAGCACTTGGCGCAACATATCTGCTGAGAAGACTAGTGGTTGGCCAGCGATTCTGGTTCTGATAACTGTCGGGGTGACAGTACAGTCCACCTGTAAATGATCATAAAACTGGCGTACATATGAAATTACAATTGGAATGTTATGATACAAAGCATAGCTAATCCTAGACTCAGCTAGGAAATCTAAATCTTCGCGAAAACCCTGCGCCTCAGGGATATTATTATCTGGATTAAGGACCATATTATGCTTTGGGACAAAAGCGCGAACTGCCATATCTGCACAATAAATAAAACTGTTAGACTCATTAAAAATCAATAAACTTGTTTAAATTCAAAATTTGTTTTATTTTGTACTTGATTAAATACAAAATCTAACACAATTAAATTTCCACAAGTTTAATAAAATTTAAATTAAACAAAGTAAATAAAGTACAGATTCGAAAGTAACAGATTCGAAGTGTCCATATTCGAGTGTAATGGACAGATTCGAAGAGTCCCTTTTCGAGTCTAATGGACAGATTCGAATATCATGGTCATCTCGAATCTAATGACAGATTCGAGAAACCCATGAACAGATTCGAGAGTCCTAGAACAGACTCGAAGCCTCGTCGTTTTTGTTTTCAACTAAAACCCAAGATTTTAACCATTTTGAACTTGGTAAATCCCATACATTAGTTCAACTAGGTTCTAATCACTGATTTATGCTTTTAATTTGAGATCTTATAGGTCCTAACTTAGTTTATTTAGCAAAATCCTATTTTGACCTATAAAGCTTCAAAATTTGATGTTTTAGCTTAAAATTGTGTATAAAACTACACAAATCTTGTACAATCTGGTTGATTATACCTAGAAGTGTCTGTAGAATCGAACACAAAGTCTTCAAAGTCGACAAAATGTCATTTAGGAGAAAAACGGTAGACTCGAGAACAGATTCGAAATCGCCAATATAGATTCGAGAGTATAGATTCGACAACAGTAAGTATTAAATGACTTCACTGTTAACCTATTTATACCACCAACCCTCGAGTCTAAGTATAGATTCGAATCTACTGACAGATTCGAAGTACTCCTTATTCGAGTCTGTCTTAGATTCGAAACCTCCAACACTTAGAAAAATTTCGAAAATTTTGAAATAAGTTCAACTTTTCCAACTTTTTTCTACGGTATTGTGTAACCAGATAAACTATGCCAACTCTTTTACCCTAAGCAACAGATATTTCACGCAATGTTTATTTTATTCAACTTTGAATGCACCCTCAGTAACTTTTGACCTTTTACCTAAGTAAAAATTAAACTAAACTAAAATAAAAGAAAATAAAATAAACTAAGGTAAAAATAAAATAAAATAAAATAAAATAAAGTAAGATAAAATTTTGACCAAAAAATTTAATCTAGACTTAAGAAAAAATTTGCAATCTAAGCTAAATACTTAACAACATATTTTTGATGAGTATAGTCTAAGAAAGGTTCAATCAGATAGCGATGTCTGATACTAACTTTCAGTACTTAAACTTTCACACTTAGGAATTTTTGATTCCTTTGATTGTTTGTTGTGACATACCTATTTAGCCAATTGTTGGTATTTTACCCTGTTAAACATTCTACATTTCGGAATATCCCTTGGCCTTTTTATTTTTCAGGAAATTATCTTACGTGACTCAGACATAGACATACTTTTATGATCAAGGCACACAGACAAAGATTCTAACTTGTTGGTATTTGCAAACTTTCTTTAAAAGACAAACATCGGACACAGGTCTGTATTCTCATACAACAAAGTGTCTTAGTTCGACTTAAGGTTTATTTTTAAAGTTAGCAGATAGCGGTGACAGGTCTGTACTGACGTACAACAAAGCGACATGTCTGCTAACCCGAATCTAAACAGAGACAACAGGTCTGTACTTACGTACAACAGAGTTGCATGTTTTCGACTCTCAGTTTTTCATGATATTTCTATTCTTTCCATTTTCAGATGTATTTGATGTTGCCATACATCCCCAGAAAGTTCGCATACCTCATTTAGACTCAATGTTTGTATGTCTTGTACATAAAAATTAAGACCGATTGGTCGTACATCTAAGTTAGTGACACGTTTGACTTTTTCTAGAACATTTTATTAGCCTCGAGAGTCCCTATATGTATTATGTCTACCAACACATCAAACTAAATAAAGTATAACACTTAGGATTTAGTTGCATTATGTGTGAAAGCCTAAATACTTAGAGTCTGTAACAACGGTGCTAATTTTCGTCACTTTGAACCTATGTATCTAAGACATAACTCCTTTTCTGATATTCTCTTTTTTTGTGTTTTTCTGAATTTCTCTCTTTTTTCTTTTGTTTTTCATAAAGAAATAGCTATAAAATACGATAAACTACTGACTTACTAAAAATAGAAACTTACTAAAAATAGAAACTTTCCTAAATTAGCAGACTTACTATAAAAAGAAAGAAATTCTACTACTATAAAAGGAAATAAAATACTACTAAGGCCAAATTACTCTGGGTTGCGCATTCCATTCAGTTGAATTAAATACTCAAACCGTGACTTATCAAATGCTTTGGTAAATAAATCTGCATTATTATCTTCTGTTGCCACTTTTACCAATTTGATTAAGTTCTTTTCAGCACAATCACGAATAAAATGATGTCTTATGTCTATGTGCTTTGTTTTATTGTGTTTGACTGGATTATTAGTTATCGCAATTGTAGATTGATTGACTATCCTAATTGGAGTTTGAGTATAAGCCAAACCGTAATCCCGCAATTGTTGTTGTATCCACAGAACCTGTGAGCAGCAACTACCAGCAGCAACATACTCGGCCTCGCACGTTGACACGGCCTTACATGTTTGTTTCTTGCATTGCCAGGATACCAATCTGCCCCTCCTCAGGAACTGACAAACCATCCCAGTCGTGATTTGCGCGTCAAGCGCATCCTGCCGTAGTCATGAATCAGTTGCAATGCTCCAACTCTCTTAGATCTCCCCCGCGTCGATACAAAGTCCCGCTTCGTTTCGATTGAGGTATCGTAGAATCCCTTCACAGCTTTCAATATGCATGCCCTTACGGAATTCGCTTGAAACCTAGCACAAATAACACACAACAACATTAGTCAGGTTTTGAGCAGTTTAAATACATAAGATGACCCACATCATGGGCCCGATATAAAGTCTGATCCACATTGGTGATCACTTTCGTACCCGGCCCGAGATTGTGATTCCTTGAATCGCGTGCTGAAATGGCAGTCAACTTAGTTCACCTCCACATCCCAAACTTGTTCTAATATGTCATAGACATGCTGTAGTTTGATGGTATCAAACATCCCTTTCCTCTTTTGGTCAACTTGTAACCCTAAAACAGAAATTCAACTCCCCCATAGCCACTTCACTCGAACTTAACTTCATCACCTTTCGAAATCTTGCACATCGTTCAGTCTGATGACCAAAAATGATATCATCGACGTACACTTGTACCACAGATAAAGTGTTCACCGCTTCCTCTTCACAAATAGGTATATCTATCCTAACCCCTTTCAAAACCGTTTTAAAAGATGTTTGGATAAAGTCTCATACCACGCACTAGGTTGCCTATGTAATCCGTAAAGAGCTTATCTAAGCGATAATACTCTATCAGGATATTTTGGATTGTAATCCGGGTGGTTGTTCTACATACCCACAACTCCTTCACTTTCCCATACAGGAAAGCACTCTTAACCCGTTATGATCCTGAAAGCCTTGACGAGGCCCAAACGCTAGAAACAACCTAATGGCTTCCAGCCTTGCTACTGGTGCAAAAACTTCGTTGTAATCGATTCCTTCCTCTTGGTTGAAACCCTTTACAACTAATCTCGCCTTGTTGCGCGTGACTATACCCCGATCGTCTCTTTTGCACTTAAAAACCCATTTGGTTCCTATTGCAATCTCCCCTCGAGGTAACGGAACTAACTCCCACACTTCTAGTTTCCTAAATTGTGAAAGTTCTTCCTGCATCGCTTCAACCCAGGAGTTGTCCTTAAGTGCCATTTGCACATTTTTGGGCTCTACTTGCGATATGAAACATGAATATAGACATGTGTGATATGCCTCGGAGTCGTTTATCATCGACAACAACACAGTGTTGTTATTTACACTACTCCGAGCCCTCACACCCTCGTTAGGATTTCCTATGATGCTATCTATTGGATGGTTCTTGTTAATCCTAGAGGTCTCTATTTCATCAACCCTTAGATTATCTCCTAAGTTGGATCCTATTTCACCTAAAGGGGGAACAGGCTCAGCTTCTACATTTTCCTCCTCACGGACATTTTCCTCAGAGTTGGAACTTGAAGCTTGAGTCTGATTCTCATTGGTAGGTGCCTCTTGATCAGCAACTTCTGGAGATCCATCTACAGTCGCAGTGGGCTCAGACATAGATTCGAACGTGGTCCTTGGAAAGATTTGGCCATCGTCGTTCAGATGCAACGTCGCCAAGTCCTTCTCGATTGTACCTGCATTATCATCCAGAGGAATGTTAAATGACTCAAATAACTTATCATAGTCAAATATCCAATCCATACCAGTTTGGGGTTCATGTGTATAACTTGAGACTTCAATATTATACACAATCTCCACAGTACCAGTTGTTTTGTTAAACACCCGTTTGTTTGGTGAGTTTGGCACATAACCTAGGAAGTATCCTTCGTCAGCCTTTTCACCAAACTTCGGTTGATGTTTTGTTCTTAAAAGTGTGCATGGTACTCCAAACGGTTCGAATCTAGTTAAGTTAGGTGGCCGTTTATTCAAAATTTCATAGCATGTTTTGTTCAATGATTTGACTGTAAGGACTCGGTTTAAAATGTGGCACGCGGTATTCACTGCCTCCCCCCAAAACATGGTAGGAAGCTTTGAATCCGAAAGCATAGTCCTTGCAGCCTCAATCAAAGTTCTATTTTTACGTTCGGCCACCCCATTCTGTTGAGGTTCATATGGTGCACTGAATTGATGCATGATGCCCTTTGATAGGCAATATACACCAATTACAGTGTTTTTGAATTCAGTTCCATTATCACTACGAATACATTTAACCCTAGTTCCGTATGAGTTCTCCACTTGGTCCAAGAACCCGATGAGCCTTGCAGCCGTCTCGTCCTTCGTACCTAAAAAGAAAACCCAAGAAAAACGTGAGTAATCGTCGGTGATAACTAAGCAGTACCAACTACATCCAATACTCCTTTTGTTGATTGGGCCGAAAAGGTCCATGTGCAACAGATCGAATGTTGAGGCTATGGAATTCTGCTTCTTGCACTTGTGTGTCTTCTTGTGTTGTTTGCCCTTCATGCAAGGTAGACACTTATCCTCGAACTGAAAACTTTTCATGGGCACACCCTGCACCAGTCCATGCTTCGTAATGTAATTCATCTTCCTCAGGTGTAGGTGAGCCATGCGTCTGTGCCACAGTACGGATTCCGTCTCCGAAGCTTTGGATAGTAGACAAATTGGCCCCATCGAAGTCTCTGGCTTGTTCATATCCAGCACGTACAAGTCGTTCTTCCTTGGCGCCCGCATCAACACCCATTCTTCAGGAATTTTGAATTCAGGCTTTAGCACTAACGCCTCAGTGTCAGTAAATAACACCGAGTTCTTCTTATCACAGATTTGAGAGACACTAATGAGATTATGAACCAGTTTATCAACGTGATAAACTTGATCCAAAGTAATCGTCCCATTAGTGACTTCTCCAGTTCCAGTGATATTTCCACCCTTGTTACCCGCGAATGATACGAATCCCCTATTACCTCCCTTGAAGTCTGTGAGAAGACTTCTTTCCCCCGTCATGTGCCTGGAGCAATCACTGTCGACGAACCACTTGTTGTTTGGACCGGTAGTTATCTCCTGCACATGAAAGAAAAGAGGTTAGTTATCACGGGGAACCCAAGCCATGACTGACTTGGTAATACCATTCTCGTCCACATACGTGAACTCTTTCAAGTACCCATCTCGCCTTTCAGGTGACTTGGGCCTTTGAACTGAATTCTGTTGTGGTGCCGAGTGATTTAGATTCACTCTTTGCCTTTGAGTAGGCATTTGTTGTGGTGCTCTAGAATAACTCTTATTATACTGCATTTCAGACTGTGATCCCTGAGCTCTTACCGGAACATAATGTCTAACGGGCGTATGTGACCTAACTGGAGTGTGTGACCTGCTAGGTGTGGTGCTCCTATAGACTTGTTGAGGTGCTGACCTAGATTGATTAATGACACGATTCGGTGAATTTGTCCTAACCACTTCTTTTGGTCCTACCTTAACCGGTGTTTGTTTCACAACAGGTTTTGGTGCGGCCTGCACAGTTTTCTCGGTACTCTGAGAACTACTCGTGCTCGCCACACTTGGTGAGGGCTTAACAGGTGTTTGATTCACTGTCTTAGGGGTAACATCTGCTTTCCTACTTGGACAGTGAGAAGCAACATGCCCTTTCGCGTGACATCTAAAGCAAGACATCTTATCCATGGACTTTTTGGTTGGTCCCTTAGATCTAGGTGTCTCACTAGTGTCTACATCCTTTGGTACATTTACAGTGTCTGTCTCTTCGACCTGGTCAGCCCATGAAATTTTCTGTTTTCCTGCAGGTGTTTCACTGGAGGAAGACACAAATTTCACTTTCTTGACCTTGACGATTGAGTCAGTCACCTTAGGTGCACTTTCTACTATAGGCTCAGGTGTCGTTTCAGGTAGGTCCTCTAAGTCTACTGAGTTGTCAGTTTTCTCCTGAGGCTGAGGCACATAGTTTGCATTGAAAGGTGGAGGAATTTCGTGAAAACCTAGACCTACAGGCTTCTTAGACTGTCTTTGGGCATCTAAGACTTTTCCTAGGTTTAGGCTCGAATTCCTAAACTTTTCCAGCTTGCTATTTGCCTCTGCTACCTTAACCTTGGTCTCGGCTAGCTCTATGTCCTTGTCCTTCAGACTTTTGGTCAAGGCCTCTACGTGCTCATACATAAGTTCTATCCTAACGCACTGCTCACTCGGTTTGTCTTTTAGAACTATGACGTCTTGAGCATCAGCCTTAAGCTTGTCTTTTAAATCTTGCTTTATATCGTTTAGGCTAGCGTTTTCAATTTTTAAATTTTCATTTTGAGCAGATATGGTTTTATGTGATTCTAAGACTAGATTTAACCTATCATTAGAAGTAGCACACAAAGCACATAATTCTTGAAATAGAGAATAAGAAAGACTAACCTTAGAGTTATCAGATTCCACGTTGGCCATCTGAGCAGCAAACTCCAGCACGGTCTGATCATTCGCCTTCTCTACCCACATCGGACTGCTGTCCCGTGTGGTCTGCTCATCCACATCACATCCAGTTTCAGTAACTTCAGCCATGAAGGCTCTAGCATTGGACTCAGGATGTGAACTCCAGTCATAGGTACCATCTAGCTGTCTGTCAGAAGTGACATTGGATATTAGACCCGCTAGATTGGCTTGACCAGATGAAGAACTCGGAAGGTATCTCTGTTGGGACTGATTTTGGTACTGTCCTTGATGCTGACTCTGTCCTTGGTATGTTTCTACCTTCGGTCTTTGACACTCCCTGGCGAAGTGTCCCAATCCCTGACAGTTGTAGCATTTGACCTTAGACTTATCAAATCCTATCCCTTTGTTGTTCATTTGCAGATTCCTCCCAGTTCGCTTGATGAATCTTTTTACCCTCTGGGTCACCATGGCCAGTTGCCACTTAAGATCCATTTCCTCTAAGTCATCAGGGTCGACCTGATCGTAATCTTAATCCCATAGAGCTGGGTCATTGATTTTCCCTTGAACACAATTTCCATAAGCTGCCACAAAGGAAGCAAGCAGATTCAAATGTTCTTCTGCGGACTTTGCGCTCATCGGCATCTTCGAATAGCTCTGACTTGTCGGTGCCTGATGGACTTGAGGTTGCGGTTCTTCCGATCTTCCTAACCCTAAGAACGCGCGATTTAGTGAGTCTTCGGACTCTGGTGGCGATGACGTTTCTCCGGTGAAAAACGCTGTAGCACTCTTCGGTTCAGCTGTCACTGATGATTTAGATGTCTTTCCAAAATACATAGCCGGATTCTGGACTTGCTCGTAATCAGTCTCAGCCTTAATCATCTCGAAGTGATATGCCCTCAACGTTCCCACAATGTCATCAAGTGATTGGGCATAATATTTGTCCTCATTAAGCTTAATCATTGCCACGTACATAGCCCATTTGGCTGGTAGGGCATCAAGAAGCTTGTTGTTCTTGTCAGTGTCCGAATATTCAATGCCATGACTTTCAAGCTCTGTTATCAGATGATAGAACCTTGTGATAATATCATCTAACTGTTCATCCTTAATTGCCTTGAAAATCGCAAACTGTTGGGTCAAGAGCTCTGTACGCTTTCTACGCACCCGAGGATTACCTTCACACCTTTTCTGGAGAGACTCCCAAAGTTCCTTCGAGGTCCTTTGAGTCCGAAATGTGTGCAAGATATCTTGAGGTAAAGCCATACAGATAATGGAGAAAGCCTTGTTTTCAGCTTCAAATAGTTTCTTGTCATCCTCTTTCATCATCTGATATGACAAGACCTTTTGACGGCCTTCAACTTCAGATACTGGTGGAATGTACCCTTCATCTATGCACACCCACATGCGCATATCGTTGAATCGTACAAAATCCGTAAATCTGTCCTTCCACCAGTAATAATCCTCAACTTTCATCAGCTTTGGCGGTGCATTTGCCTTCCCAACTTCGTGATCCATCTCAAGGAATTTCTGAAGGTTTGACATCTTTTCTGAAAGAAATTGAATTTGAACTTAATTAATTTAATTCGAAACTGATTTAGATTAACTTATTCGAATCTAGATAGATTCGAAACTAATTAATATTAAATCTTTTGAAATTAAATTCGATTAAGTCTTAAAAGTCAATTAGATTCGAAATAATGTCAGATTCGAAGAACTCCTTAGATTCGAAGTTATGTCAGATTCGAAGAACTCCTTAGATTCGAAGTTATGTCTAATTATTTACATTATGGTTTAAGTAATATTCTGAGTATTAACAAGTGTTTTGATATATATGTTTAATATGTGTTTGTCTGTTATTGATTGTGTGTTTGAACTTGATGTAACATATTACAAGAAGTTCAAACATAAAGGTCAAAGATTAACTCAAGCATAAGTTAAAACATAAGTTTTATCACTTAAGAGTTTATATGTCATAGGCTAGATTCGAAGCACAGAATCGAAACAGTAACAAACTCGAAATAAACTCGAAACAACACAGACTCGAGATCCAATTCGAATGAAGTAACAGATTCGAAACAATGTAGACTCGAAACTCACTGAAATTGACTCGAAAGGAGCGTATTTAGGTTAGACTCGAGACTAAAGTGAAACCCTAATTACCCCTATAGATTCGAGCGCCGCAAACTCGAAAAACGGCTAACACGTTGATTTTTTTGACGTTTTACAGATTAAACCACTATTTTTCAAATGAGATTTCGATCAAAAACGTGAAAAACAACAAAGTGTTTCTCGAATATGAATTTGCTAAGCTCAAAAACACGTTTTTGAGAGCAAAACCGTCCAACTAGCGTCAAGAAACCTAGAATGTATCTGATGAACACGAAGAACACCAAGAACACTCCGTAGTCTCTGATACCACTTGTAAGGTCTACCACTGCAAGATCTATCTAGACGCGGATCCGTGAACGAGTGCGGAATCCTCGTTGACGGTTAGACGGACAACTCTCAACCAACGGAAACACGGAGACTATTAGACGCTGAACGAACGACACACGAACGATCCTACGTACTAATTCTCTCCGAAACGGCACTCACCTAGCTGATAAACTCGAGATCGCCTCTTGCTTAATTCCTCACGAATTCTGTAAAAAGTCCTCTAATTATTCGAGTCTATCCCTAATTATAGACCCTGATTCGAGTCTGTTGTGGGCCAACCTCGAATCTGGCCCAAGGCCCATTCGAATCTGTCCATCTGACAGTCTCGAATCTAGCCTATTTTCGAATCTATGGTTACATTCGAATCTATCACAGATTCGAATGTCAACCCATATATAATTCGAATCTAGCCTTTTACTAAGTGTTGAACCTTACGATATTACATATGATTGAATTTATCTTTGTACTTTATGTTTGAACTTCTTGTAATACGTTACATCAAGTTCAAACATACAAACACTAATAAATATCAACCATATATAAACATATATATCAAAACACTTGTTAATACTCATAATATTACTTAAACCATAATGCAGATCGATTAGATTGCTATCGTCACACAGGGTGTACCAACAAAATTTGACGGACTGAGTGACGTTGTTGCTTCTTTAGAATGGATAACAACAACTGATAGGACTTTCCGAATCAATTATTGTGCTAAGAAGGATATGCTTTGGTATGCCTTTGCGATGTTTACCAAAGATGCAGTTATGTGGTGGAGTTCAATGGTCAATGCCTTAACTCTGGATAAGGTATCTGTTATGACTTGGGCGGAGTTCACTGAACTCTTTACTCAATAGTAATGTCGCGCTGATGAGCGCCGTAGATTGGATGCTAATTTTATGACACTGATGCAAGGAACCAAATCAATGTCACAATATGCGGAGAAATTCACGAAGTTAAGTTTGCTTGCACCTCACTAAGTTGACATTGAAGACAGAATAGTAACCAGGTTTAAGGCTAGTTTTGACTTGGAGATTCGTCGTACTCTATGTTTGCTGGTCTTCTGGAAGCTACCAGGAATATTGAACAGATCATACAATTGTGTGGTTATGTCATCGGGTTTGCTGCTACCACTGTTAACCCCTACTCAGCCTTCACCACTGAAACATCATCGTGAAGGGGTTACTCGGGATCATCACGACCATCTCAATATTCCTCACAACAATCATTTAGTCGACCTTATGCTTCACCTATTCAGGCTCGTACGTTTTCGATCAACTCACCACAAGACGATCACAACAGTTGACTTTCTTATTTTGGTCGGTGCACCAATTGACGTCCATGATTCTGTTGTGGGGAATTGGGGTGTTATTAGAACAAATGTCCGCGAAAAGCAAATGCTTGCCACAAGTGTGATAAGTGGGGGCATTATAGCCGAAACTGTAAGAAAGCAACATCAACTACCCCGTCTACAACTTAGTCATCTGGAGAATCAAGTGGTGGTTCAGTCAATCGCAGAAATCAGCCACCAAGATCACCAGCACACATATTTCAAATTACTTTGGAAGAAGCAAAAGAGAATCCGTAGGTGGTTATGACACATATTATTTGATTTTGGTGCGAATAGATCGTTTGTGTCTACTAAATTTGCTCAACAATTGTTGATGCCTATAGCTAAATTGCATGTTGTCACATCCTTGCTTTAAAACACGCTTGCTTATCCCATGAATAATAATAAATGCATAAAGCTAAATAAAATATTACAATAAGTCATGCACTACACGTGCTTCAAGGTTACAGTACTAAGTTGCTAAAAACATCATAACATAAATAAAAGCAGCTACCCAAAACCCAAGGCATCATAAGCTATACCACAAGCTGAAAATGAGCTAAGTCCTCTGGGCAGATCAGATAATAGACCTAAGCAGAAGGTCCAGCTTGTTCTTTACCTTTTCCTGTAAAAATTGTAAGTAGCAACTGTAAGCTAAAGCTTAGTGAGTAAACAGATATTCATGAATGCATGTAAAATATGAGGCGAAAGTGCCTATAAAGGCTGTTATGCTTGCTTGCTTGCTTGCTTGTTTGCTTAATACCCAGAAAGAATGCTGCACAATTGAGACATTTCACGCAGAAAGGAGATGCCACCACTAGGGGTTTACCGCTGACAGATGATCAATCTGTGATGCAGGGCTAGCTACCCGCATAATGCTCAAGGGATAGTGGTGAACATCAGAATTGCTTGCTCGCTAAATATAATGCTTATGAGATGCACAAAGAAACGCTAACACAAAGTTTGCTGTATAGTATGAAGAACAATAAACAGATAGCAGATAAATATGCATATTAATAGATCAAATATAAGATCCGGCTAAGCTGGGCATCACCTGTACCACAGTGTTCGCCTTCACTCACAAAAGTCTATTGAATTCCAAAGAAATCATATAGAAGCAATTTATGTCCCAATTTCATATAAAACATGTAAACAAGAATAACTGTTACTCACTGTACTGAAAATGCTTTGAAATGCTCTGAAATACTTGCTCGGGCTTATTTATGCTTTAAATTGCTTTATAACGCTTGCACTTGCTTATCTAGGCTTTTAATATATTCTGGCACTGGCTTTGACTCGCAACTGGGCTAAACAGCTTATGTATAATATCTGAAGTTTAATATTACAGAACATGTGCTAAATTAATAATGCTAGCTCAATATTCCAACATCTATAAGCCATAATTTCTAGCTAAATATTTTGCTATTTATTTTGCTAATTTATGCGTTGTTCGTAAATTTTATCAATTAGATTCGAAATTTAGGGGTTAGATTCGAATCTGAGCATCAGACTCGAAGTCAGATTCGAATCTGAGCATCAGATTCGAAGACAGATTCGAACCAGGGGTCAAATTCGAAGATAGATTCGAACCAGGGGGTTAGATTCGAACCCCATTCTCGAATCTAGCTCTATTCGAGTCTGTTCTTGGCATTTCGAGTCTGTTCTATACATACTCGAGTTTGTTCATAAACTACAGCTTTAAACATGCATTTTCAAGCCTCAAATCCACAAATAAGCTAAGTAATAAGCCTCGGTTTAGTTACATGATACATATTCTACCATATTTTAGCTAAAACTCATACGAAATCAGCTTTAAATCGCCTAAAATGATAAACTCGAATTTTTCCTCAAAACCGAAAAATGCAGAAAACAAAAAGAGCGATTTTTACCTCAAAACCGTATGAAATCACGCATGCAATGGTAGATTCGAGTAGTACACTTCGAGACCTTTCCGATGACGTATAGAACTCGAGATTTGGCCGGTCGGTTTGGGAGAAAAGCTAGAGAGAAGTTTCGGGTTCTAGAGAGAGAAGCTCTGGAAAGGAATTTGGCTTGCAAAAATGAGAAAATGAGCTCTTAGTCCCTATTTATACTAAATCTCGAAATTACATCTTTTTACGCAAATTGCTCAAAATTACTTAAAATAAAAATGCAAATAAAAGGCAAGGTGTTATAGTATGAGCCCACCACGCTTGCACTTCGTCCTCGAAGTACCTAAGGCTCAAACAGATGCGGATATCGAACTCTCATGTCTTCCTCAGATTCCCAGGTCTGAGAAATTCCGTGAGAAGTCCTCCACTGCACCAACACCATTGCTACTTCTCTATTTCTCAGCTTCTTCATTTTTTATTCTAGAATAACTTCAGGCTCGTCACATTGCAGTTTCTCGTTAATCTTGTAAGTTAGATGATCGGCCCACTTTTCTCTGTCATCTTCTTTGCACTTCCTAAGCTGCGAAACGTGAAACACGGGGTGTATGTTGGACAGTTCGCTCGGCAAGTCCAACAGATAAGATTGAGTTCCAACACGCTCGGTGATCTTGAAAGGACCAATGAATCGTGGTGCTAACTTGCCACGCTTGCCGAATCTGAACACACCTTTCATCGGTGAGACTTTTAATACAACATAGTCGTCCTTCTGGAATTCTAAAGGCTTATGGCGTCGGTCGTGATACGATTTCTGTCGAGATTGAGCAGTTTCTAAGCGTTGGCGGATAATTCTGATCTTGTCGTTAGTCTGTTGAAGTAGCTCGGGACCGGCGATTGGTGCTTCACCGGCTTCATGCCAACACGTAGGAGTTCGACACTTGCGTCCGTATAAGGCTTCGAAAGGTGCGGCTTTGATAGATGAGTGGTAACTATTGTTATAAGAAAATTCTGCTAACGGCAAGTGGTCATCCCAACTACCGCTAAACTCAAGAACACATGCCCGCAGCATGTCTTCGAGTGTAAGGATCGTGCGCTCACTCTGGCCATCAGGCTGCGGATGATACGCCGTGCTCATTCTGATCTTGGTGCCTAAACCTTCTTGTAATGCAGTCCAGAACCTCGAAGTAAATTGGCTGTCGCGATCGGAAACAATAGACAGAGGCACTCCGTGTCGAGTAACGATCTCGTCTATATACAACTTGGCTAGTTTCTCAAGTGAATAGTTTTCGCGAATCGGAATGAAATGAGCGACTTTGGTTAGGCGATCCACGATAACCCATATTGCATCGTGCTGTCTTCGCGTAGTCGGAAGCTTCGTCACAAAGTCCATCGTTATGTGATCGAACTTCCACTCGGGAATCGGTAGAGGCTGTAGACTGCCATAAGGCTGCTGATGCTCCGCTTTAACTAATCGGCATGTAACACAATTATCGACATACTGGCCTACGTCTCTCTTCATACCGGGCCACCAATACTCGGCTTTTAGATCGTTGTACATCTTGGTGCTGCCAGGATGTACCGAGAAGTTAGAACAGTGAGCTTCCGAAAGAATTTTCTGTCGAACATCACCAAATTTGGGAACCCAGACACGATTTTTGAAAAGCTTCAAGCCACGAGGGCTATCGGTTAAGAATTGAAATTGCCCTTTCATGTCCTCAGAGTTGAGGTTTTCTTCTTTTAGAGCTTCGGTTTGAGCAACAAGGATTTCATCGATCAAAGTTGATGAAAACAAAGTATGGGTCAAGGTATAAAGACATTTAGCAGAGTAGGATTTACGACTCAATGCGTCGGCCACCACATTCTCTTTGCCAGGGTGATACAGAATATCACAGTCATAGTCTTTGATGAGTTCCATGGAGCGTCGCTGGCGCATGTTGAGCTCCTTCTGACTGAAAATGTACTTAAGACTCTTGTGATCTGTATATAACTGGCATTTGGTGCCGTAGAGGTAATGACGCCACGTTTTTAATGCAAAAGTCACAGCAGCAAGTTCAAGGTCATGAGTCGGATGACTCTTTTCATGATCCTTAAGCTGGCGAGAAGCATATGCTATGACTCTGCCTCTTTGCATCAAAACACACCCAAGCCCTTGATATGAAGCATCACTGAAGACCACAAAGTCTTCATTGCCTTCGGGTAAGGCCAGAATAGGCGCTTCGGTGAGTTTCTGTTTTAAAGTTCGAAATGCATTCTCTTGAGCTTCTTCCCAAATAAAGGGAACATTCTTACGAGTAAGAGATGTAAGAGGCATGGCTAGTTTTGAGAAGTCCTTAATGAATCGACGGTAGTAACCCGCCAATCCCAAGAAACTTCGGATCTCGGTAGCTGATTTGGGAGCTTCCCAATTTTGAATGGCTTCTATCTTAGAAGGATCCATAGAGATTCCTTCACCAGATATCACATGACCAAGGAATTGTATCTGATAAGATACAAGATTTGCAAGTTAACGCTGAGCATGAAATTTAAGAAAAGATAAGCTTAAAAAAATGAATAAATCGAGATTGCAAGCACCTGTCGCAACCAAAATTCGCATTTAGAGAACTTGGCGTAAAGTCGCTCCTTGCGCAGCAACTCTAGCAGCTCTCTAAGATGCACAGCATGCTCAGCTTCAGTTTTCGAGTAGATGAGAATATCGTCTATAAAGACGATAACAGACTTATCGAGCATTGGTCTACAAACGCGGTTCATAAGATCCATGAACGCCGCAGGAGCGTTTGTAAGGCCAAAGGGCATAACAAGAAACTCGTAATGCCCATATCTGGTACGGAAAGCCGTTTTAGGGACGTCTTCTTCATGAACTTTGAGCTGATGATACCCAGATCTAAGATCGATCTTTGAGAAGTAACTGGCTCCCTGAAGCTGGTCGAAAAGATCGTCTATTCTAGGCAACGGATATTTGTTCTTTATTGTTACCTTGTTCAACTCCCTATAATCAATGCACATCCGGAGAGTCCCATCTTTCTTCTTAACGAATAAAACAGGAGCTCCCCAGGGAGATGAACTTGGTCGTATGAGTCCCTTATCTAGCAATTCTTGCAATTGCTTCATCATTTCTTGCATCTTTGTAGGTGCAAGTCTATAAGGGGCTCGAGCAATCGGTGCCGCGCCGGGCACTAAATCAATTCTGAACTCCACCTGACGGTCTGGCGGGAGTCCAGAGATGTCCTCGGGAAAGACATCGGGAAACTCGGAGGCTATCGGAACCTCGGCTAATGCTTTCTTTTCAGACTTAGCATCTATCGCATATGCTAAGAATGACACGCAACCCTTAGCTATATGCTTCCTAGCTTTGACTACAGAAATTAAACATATTTCACCTGTTTTTCTGTCACCGTAGATGCAAATATTGCGGCCATCCAGAGCTGTGAGCTTTATTAACTTCTTCTTGCAGACAATGCTGGCGTCATGATGATCAAGCCAATCCATACCCACGATGACGTCGAATTCATGAAAGTCCATCGGGATAAGGTCCAGTTGGAATGTGCAGTTGTCGAGCAAAATGATGCAGTCACGGTAAATTTTATCGGTAGACACACTTACATTACTAGCCGTTTCAATATCAAAGATAACAGGTAGAGTAGACGGTGCAATTCCAAGTTTAGATGCAAATGAATTTGATATGAAAGAACGGTTGGCTCCTGAATCAAAAATAACTCTAGCAGGTACGGAGTTAACGAGAAACATACCAGATACCACATCTGGTATTTCCTTTGCTTGCTCAGCCGTGATTTGGAATGCGCGATTCTGACTCCGAGCTGGCTCGTTACGGCGACTAGAACCTCCTCGTGATGTGCTATGCCGGGCCGGTTGATTTTGTCTTTGCTGTTGATGTTGATGTTGTTGCTGAGGTCGGTATTGCTGTTGCTGCAATCGCGGATGATGCTCTGCACTCGGGTAAATCATGCTGAACGGATGCGTACATGCATGCTCATTATGTCCAGGGCGTAAACAGTTGTTGCAAACTTTAACTTTGTTAGGACATTCTTCACTGCTATGTCCTATTTCATTGCACACATAGCACCTCACATCATTGGGGTTACAACGCCCAATGTGTGACTTCTGGCAGCGGCGACACTGCCTCCGCTCAGAATGTACCGCATATGATCGAGTTTGCTGTGCCGGAGGCGAGCTGAACTGTCGGTACTGAAACTGCTGTGGCTGAGAATATCTGGATGAAGATCCAGAATAGCTTCCAGTGCGCGATTTCTTGGGCGGTGATGGACATGTCGGGTTAACAGAGGAAGTAGGAACTCCTCCAGCTCGGATAAAATCCTGCTCGAGAATTCGAGCAGCTTCAACACAGTTAGCATAGTTGGTATATCCCCGGTGCTTCAAGAACTTCTGATATTCAGGATGCAGACCCATCAGAAAACGGTCGATCTTTCGCTCTTCAGTAGCGACTTGATAGTCAGACGGCAAGCTTAGTCGGGTAAATTCTATCTCATACTCAGTCACCGATTTGGTTCCCTGAGTAAGAGACCTCAGCTTCTCTTCCAGACGTTTCTTTTCATCAGCCGGGCAGTACTGACGAAAGAAAATGACCTTAAAGTCATCCCAAGATAGGGACTTAATCCAGTTGGCTCCGTGCATGTTCTCCTGAGACCTCCACCACATAACAGCGCCTCCCTCGAACAGTGTAGTAGCAAAGCTGACCTTGGATTCTTCAGCACAGTCGCTGATGAGAAAAATCCGCTCGATGCCAGTGATCCACTCAAGCGCTTCGATCGAATTTGCAGCACCCTTAAAAGGTTGAGCTCCGCAAGCCTTGAAATAACGGAAGTTGCAGCCCTTAGGAGGGACTACAGGAGCTTCCTCCTCGTCAGTGTCATCGTTGTGGCGTCCAGTGTCATCGTGTTGCTTTTTCCTACGTTCTTCTCTACGCTTAGTTTCGGCTTCATCACGAGCACGAAACTGATCTTGCAAGAACTTAGCTTGACGCTCATTATTCTCGTTAAGCATTGTTTGCATTATTTGCATGATCTGTTCAGGAGTGAGTCCACCTCCAGCTCCTTCACCAGATCCAGACATGTTCTAAAATTATATAAATAATACTTGCATAAGAATAGGCATAACTCCTATTCTACCCCATTTCCCAATTCCTAAAGCAAAGTCAAAGCCTATCTCAGGTCAAGTTAAAGCCTAGACATTCGAAGCTAATATCTTTGCTTAAAAGTTTGAGTCCAAGTGTTATTGCTAACACTTGAATCCCTCAAACTAATTCTCTGATACCATCGTGTCACATCCTTGCTTTAAAACACGCTTGCTTATCCCAGGAATAATAATAAATGCATAAAGCTAAATAAAATATTACAATAACTCATGCACTACACGTGCTTCAAGGTTACAGTACTAAGTTGCTAAAAACATCATAACATAAATAAAAGCAGCTACCCAAAACCCAAGGCATCATAAGCTATACCACAAGCTGAAAATGAGCTAAGTCCTCTGGGCAGATCAGATAATAGACCTAAGCAGAAGGTCCAGCTTGTTCTTTACCTTTTCCTGTAAAAATTGTAAGTAGCAACTGTAAGCTAAAGCTTAGTGAGTAAACAGATATTCATGAATGCATGTAAAATATGAGGCGAAAGTGCCTATAAAGGCTGTTATGCTTGCTTGTTTGCTTAATACCCAGAAAGAATGCTGCACAATTGAGACATTTCACGCAGAAAGGAGATGCCACCACTAGGGGTTTACCGCTGACAGATGATCAATCTGTGATGCGGGGCTAGCTACCCGCATAATGCTCAAGGGATAGTGGTGAACATCAGAATTGCTTGCTCGCTAAATATAATGCTTATGAGATGCACAAAGAAACGCTAACACAAAGTTTGCTGTATAGTATGCAGAACAATAAACAGATAGCAGATAAATATGCATATTAATAGATCAAATGTAAGATCCGGCTAAGCTGGGCATCACCTGTACCACAGTGTTCGCCTTCACTCACAAAAGTCTATTGAATTCCAAAGAAATCATATAGAAGCAAATTTATGTCTCAATTTCATATAAAACATGTAAACAAGAATAACTGTTACTCACAGTACTGAAAATGCTTTGAAATGCTCTGAATACTTGCTCGGGCTTATTTACGCTTTAAATTGCTTTATAACGCTTGCACTTGCTTATCTAGGCTTTAATATATTCTGGCACTGGCTTTGACTCGCAACTGGGCTAAACGGCTTATGTATAATATCTGAAGTTTAATATTACAGAACATGTGCTAAATTAATAATGCTAGCTCAATATTCCAACATCTATAAGCCATAATTTCTAGCTAAATATTTTGCTATTTATTTTGCTAATTTATGCGTTGTTCGTAAATTTTATCAATTAGATTCGAAATTTAGGGGTTAGATTCGAATCTGAGCATCAGACTCGAAGTCAGATTCGAATCTGAGCATCAGATTCGAAGACAGATTCGAACCAGGGGTCAAATTCGAAGATAGATTCGAACCAGGGGGTTAGATTCGAACCCCATTCTCGAATCTAGCTCTATTCGAGTCTGTTCTTGGCATTTCGAGTCTGTTCTATACATACTCGAGTTTGTTCATAAACTACAGCTTTAAACATGCATTTTCAAGCCTCAAATCCACAAATAAGCTAAGTAATAAGCCTCGGTTTAGTTACATGATACATATTCTACCATATTTTAGCTAAAACTCATACGAAATCAGCTTTAAATCGCCTAAAATGATAAACTCGAATCTCATATCTTCAAAACCGAAAATGCAGAAAATGAAAAGATCGATTCTTACCTCAAATCCGTATGAAATCGTACATGCAATGGTAGATCCGCGTAGTACACTTTGAGACCTTTCCGATGACGTATAGAACTCGAGATTTGGCCGGTCGGTTTGGGAGAAAAGCTAGAGAGAAGTTTCGGGTTCTAGAGAGAGAAGCTCTGGAAAGGAATTTGGCTTGCAAAAATGAGAAAATGAGCTCTCAGCCCCTATTTATACTAAATCTCGAAATTACATCTTTTTACGCAAATTGCTCAAAATTACTTAAAATAAAAATGCAAATAAAAGGCAAGGTGTTATACATGTTGCACTAGATATTGAAACTGTGAGTAATACTCTTGTTAAAGTAGATAGAGTTTATTGTATTGTACTTTGGTAATTGAAGATGTAGTATTTAGTCTTGATTTGATTCCGATAAAATTTGGAAAGTTTGATGTGATAGTTAGGATGGACTGCTTAATCAAGAGTGGGGCACATATAGTCTGTAAGAAAAGGATGTGAAAAATAACTACTCTTGAGGGGCGAGAGATTTGCCTTTACAATGATAGGAGAAAGCAGTGTGTCTGGTAACTATCGCTAAAGCCTGAAAGCTGGTTGCTAAGGGTTGTGAATCGTTTCTGGCATATAATGTTGATGCCAAAGCAGAAAAGAAAACCGTGATGTGCCTGTTGTGTTTTCATTCGCCCAAGTTCTTCACCTTGGGGCGCACCCGTATTGCTTGTAAAGAAGAGGGAGACACGTTTAGGATGTGCATTGATTATCGGGAACTGAACAAAGTAACAATAAAGAATAAGTACCCACTACCGCGAATTGACGATCTCATCAATCAACTGCAATGTGCGAGTTACTTTTCAAAGATCGATCTTCGATCAGGATATCATCAGTTAAAGGTCTGTGAGGAATATGTACCAAAAACGGCTTTCAGGACTCGTTATGTACATTATGAGTTTCTGGTTATGTCATTCGGCTTAACGAATGCCCCTGCTGCTGTTATGGATCTAAGAATAGGGTGTGTAGACCGATGTTAGACAAGTCAATGATAGTATTTATAATGATATCTTGGTGTACTCCGAATCTAAAACTGAACATGTTGTGCATTTGCGGGAATTGTTGGAGTTATTGAGAAAAGGACAGGTTGTATGCCAAGTTCTCAAAATGCAAGTTTGGCCACAACAAATTCAGTTTCTGGGTCACGTGATTTCTTGAGTTGGAATTTCAGTGGATCCAACCAAGGTTGAAGCTATTAAGAATTGGGAGTCGCCTCGTACTGCTACCGAAATAAGAAGTTTCTTGGGTTTGGTTGGCTATTACCACAGATTTATAAAAGACTTTTCAAAGATTGTGGTTCCTCTGACTTTATTGACAAAGACAAATGTAGTATGTTAGGCACAAAAAGGCCTCAGTCAAACCTGTTCTGCATCTGAGGGGGAGATTATTAATCAAACCTGTTGATGCTTTTGAAGGTTGAATTTAAGGCCTGTTATATGCCTTATTGAAACCTGAAAATGATTTGCAATATCAGCCTGAAGCTGTTTTATGTGTTGCATGTGTTGCAACAAAGGCAGTTTTGCCCAAGCTGTTCAGTCTGCTGAACAGGCTGGACA
>JAANYP010000748.1:656210-999039 GCA_020465985.1 Centrapalus pauciflorus | reverse complement strand
AGGCTAGCGTTTTCAATTTTTAAATTCTCATTTTGAGCAGTTATGGTTTTATGTGATTCTAAGACTAGATATAACCTATCGTTAGAATTAACACACAACGCACATAATTCATGAAAAAGAGAGTAAGTCAGACTAACATTTGAGTTATCAGATTCCACGTTGGCCATCTGAGCAGCAAACTCAAGAACTGTCTGATCATTCGTCTTTTCCACCCACATCGGACTGTTTTCCCTTGTGGTCTGCTCTTCTCCTTCACACCCAGTGTCCGTGACTTCAGCCATAAAAGCCCTAGCATTTGACTCTGGATGTGAGCTCCAGTCATAAGTACCATCTAGCTGTCTGTCTGAAGTGAAATTGGATAGTAGACCAGCTAGGTTGGCTTGACCGTTAGATGAACTTGGAAGGTATCGTTGTTGAGACTGATTCTTAAACTATCCCTGATGCTGACTCTGCCCTTGGTACGTTTCTACCTTCGGTCTCTGGCATTCTCTGGCGAAGTGTCCCAGACCTTGACAGTTGTAGCACTTTACCTTGAACTTATCAAATCCAATCCCCTTGTTGTTCATTGTCAGATTCCTCCTAGTTCTCTTGATGAATCTCTTAACCCGTTGGGTTACCATGGCCAGTTGCCATTTAAGATCCATTTCCTCAAGATCATCAGGGTCGACCTGATCGTAGTCTTCATCCCAGAGAGCAGGATCGTTTATCTTTCCCTGAACGCAGTTCCCATACGCGGCCACAAATGAAGCAAGCAGATTCAAATGTTCTTCCGCCGATTTTGCGCTCATGGGCATCTTAGAATAGCTCTGAGAAGTCGATGCCTGTTGTACTTAAGGCTGCGGTTCTTCCGATCTTCCTAATCCTAAGAACGCTCGATTCAATGTGTCATCAGTCTCTGCTGGTGACGACGTTTCTCCGGTGAAAAATGTTGTTGCAGTCTTCAGATCGGCGGTCGTTGAAGGTTTTGTTGACTTTCCAAAATACATTACTGGATTCTGGACTTGTTCGTAATCAGTTTCGGCCTTCAGTAGCTCGAAGTGATATGCCCGCAACGTTCCCACGATATCGTCCAGAGATTGGGTATAATACTTATCCTCATTTAGCTTTATCATTGCCACATACATAGCCCATTTGGCTGGTAAGGCATCAAGAAGCTTGTTGTTCTTGTCGGTGTCAGTATACTCAATCCCATGACTTTCAAGTTCCTTCAACAGATGATAGAACCGGGTGATGATATCATCCAGCTGTTGGAATGTATCCTTCATCGATACATACCCACATGCGCATATCATTAAAACGCACGAAATCGGTAAACCGATCTTTCCACCAGTAATAATCTTCGAGTTTCATCAGCTTAGGCGGAGCGTTTGCCTTCCCGACCTCGTGGTCCATTTCCAGGAATTTTTGAAGATTTGACATCTTTTCAAAAGTAATTGAATTTGTACTTAATTAATTTAATTCGAAACTAACTTAGGCTAACTCTTTCGAATCTAGATAGATTCGAATGTAATTTAGATTAAGTCTTTTGGGATTAAATTCAATTAAGTGTTGAAATTTAATTAAACTCGAAATTATGTCAGATTCGAAAAGTCCTCAGATTCGAAGGTCAGTGCAAACTCGAAGACACAGCAGATTCGAAACCTATTCAATTCTAGACCAAACTCGAATTAAACTCGAACGTAAGTAGACTCGAGACCCTATTCGAATGTAGCACAAACTCGAATCAGATTCGAAACCCTCTGTATCAAACTCGAAAGGAGCGTATTTGGTTAGACTCGAGACTAAGTGTAACCCTAATTACCCCTAATAGATTCGAGCGCCGCAAACTCGAAAAACGGCTAACACTTTGATTTTTTAACGTTTTACAGATTAAATCAATATTTTGGAATGAAAAATATTGATTTCGATCAAAAACGTGAAAAACCACAAAGTATTTCCCGGATAAGTATTTGCTAAGCTCGACGAACACGAAAAACACGGTTTTGAGAGAAAAACCGTCCAAAAGCGTCAAGAAACCTAGAATGTATCTAGATGAACACGAAGAACACCAAGAACACTCCGCTGGCTCTGATACCACTTGTAAGGTCTACCACTACGAGATCTATCTAGACGCGGAACCGTCAACGAGTGCGGAATCCTCGTTAACGGGTAGACGGAAACAACTCTCACACAGAAACACGGAGACTATCAGAGGCTGAACGAACGACACACGAACGTTCCTACGAACTGATTCTCTCCGAAACGGCACTAACACTGATGATAAACTCGAGATCGCCTTTTGCTTAATCACTCACGAATTCTGCAAAAAGTCTGATAATATTTTGAGTCTATCCCTAATTATAGAGGCTAATTCGAGTCTGTTATGGACCAAACTCGAATCTGGCCCAAGGCCCATTCGAGTTTGTCCTCATAGACACTCTCGAATCTGCCTAGCTTCGAATCTAGGTCTACATTCGAATCTATCACAGATTCGAATGTCAAACCTTATTTAATTCGAATCCACTATTTCACATACCCAACTTAGTATTGACACTTATGTTTTTACATTATGATTGATTTTATCTTTGATCTTTATGTTTCAACTTCTTGTAATACGTTACATCAAGTTCAAACACACAAACAATAATAACTTTCAACCATATATAAACATATATAACAAACATTTGCTAAACCACAATGTAGGATCACTTAGACTGCTATCGTCACACAGGGTGTACCAACATGATCAATATTGGAGACGATCCCTATGCTGAAGTCATTGCCAAGGTCATCAGAAGGGAGGGACGGTCTAAAAAATTTGAAAGGCTAAATCCGAGAATAGGCAAAAGAGTAATGGACCACACAAAGATTCTTTAACAGTTAGGCCTTGGATGAAAATGTTCTACAAGCTGGTTAAATGCCTAAAGAAAGTCCCACTGAAGTGTATGCCACAAGACGTTTTTGAATAATTTGATGTGGTGGTACGTTGATAGTGAGACTGGTGAGGCTTTGATGGAAGATCAAGAGGAGAAGGTAATTTTGAGAGTCTATGATCCCTTGCACCTAGTCAACTTGTCTAAGGATGATCTGCTTAAGCTTCATGGTCAGGAAATCTCTTTTGATGAGCATTTGAGATTTGAATGCAGGAAGTATCAGAAAGATGTAAAGGTTTGTGTTGAACAAGGACTACATGCTTGTAGCAATCCAAATAAGCCTAATTCTATAGATTAATGAATATCTTACTAGAAGCTATCGTTAAGGAGGAGTCTGTTGGTACACCCTGTGTGACGATAGCAGTCTACATATGTAATAAATAGTCATAAGTAATAGATGAAGCTTTATTAATACAAGTTATGTGTTTAATTCACGTCTGTGTATTATGATTGCATTTTCATATTAGGTTCTAGAAGTATCAAGATAAGTTCTAGACTGTCAAGTTAAGTTCTAGACTGTGATGATAAGTTCTAGAAGGTGCAAATAAGTTCTAGACAATGAAGTTAAGTTCTAAGGCTGAGCTTCGAACTTAACCCAACCCAGACGAACTTAGTTTCACTAAGTTCGTAGAGTATTGGGCATGTTCGTGGGCTTGGGCCTAAACGAACTTAATTAGTTCATTTCGAACTTAATTAGTATAATTACATGTTAAATCGTTTTATTAACAGAACTTTGAGAATTACGAGTTTCAGAGATTTGCAAGTGCACGTGCGAGCTAGAAAGCATTTCACAGAATATTCCTTGGAGCAAAACACCGTGTGGGGACGTTCGTTCAACTGGCTATCATATATTTTGGCTTCAGTTTCCGTGCGTGATCGATCTATTAAGCGGCTAACGAGGATTCCGCACTCGTTGGATGGCGTCGCGTCAAGATCAGATCCGTAGACGTGGTGACCTTACAATAGACCAACCAGCCTTGAAATCAGTACCTAGTATTGCTAGTTCAAGTAGTTCTCAAAACTCTGAGAAGAACTCAAATGCAACATCACAGGTAGGTGCTAAGCAAATACCAGTGTCAATCAGACAGAATGAAAGGCTTAGGACTAATTCACCGAATAGAGTCCCTAGTCAGTCATGGTCTGGACCATAACCTGTCTTTTGGAGTACTACACCTAAGAGGAGTTATACTCCAGTTAGGTCACATACCCCTAATAGACATCAGACACCAGGAAGAGCCCAGGGTTACACCAATGAAATGCATTATAATAGAAACAACTCTATGGCTCCACAGTAAATGACAACTCAAAGGCGAAGAGTGAACATAAATCACTCAGCTCCACAACAGGTTCTTAATCAAAGACCCAAGTCACCTGAAATGAGAGATGGGTATTTGGAAGAGTTCAAGTATGTGAATGAGAAAGGTATTACCAAGTCAGTAATGGCTTGGGTTTCCAGTGATAACTAAGTCTTTTTCATTCATGTGCAGGAGTTAACTACAGGTCTTAACAACAAATGGTTCGTAGATAGTGGTTTGTCTCGTCACATGACTGGGGAAAGTAGTCTCATATCACACTTCAAGCATGGATATAAGGGGTTTGTATCATTTGCCTGGAATAAAGGAGGCAATATCACTGGATCTAGAGAAGTCACTAACGGGACGATTACTCTTTATCAACTCTACAACGTAGATAAGCTTGATCATAATCTCATTAGTGTATCTTGGATCTGTGATAAACAAAATTCAGTACTCTTTACTGATAAGGAAGTGTTAGTACTAAAGCCGGGATTCAAGATACCTGAAGAGTGGATTATGATGAGAGCTCCAAGGGTAAATGATCTGTACATGATGGACATGTCCGTAGCAGATTGATAAGACTGTATTATTGCGTGTTTTCAGTTGTTTTAAAGCCTCATATATGCACATATTACTTAGTAACTATCATAGTTTTACCTCATATTTACGTTTCAGGGTGCGGAAGTTATTTTAAAGCTCCACGAGAAAATTCAAAGCGAATCGTGCAGGTCGGGGAGTAGGGCTACGCCAGGTCTATGCCCACCCTACGCCCCAAAACAGTAGATTTCGAGTTCCAGCGTACCCCCAGCGTAGGTTGGTCATACCCCGGGCACAGGGGGGGGGGGCGCAGGGCTACACCCCTACGGTGCAAAAACCTTCCAGCACAGCCCAGTGTATCCCAGGCCGTACCCCGAGCGCAGGGGGTGCGCCGGCCTGTGCCTGCCCTACATTGGGTCGTCGCAAAAACGCGTTTTTGACCCCAGAAACCCTAAATCAGCCTCCTCTATAAATAGATGTTGATGGTGATCATTTGAGAGAGTCCCCGAACGTTTCAAAACAGTTGTCGAAGCCCTGCTGGAGTGGATTCACAATACAAGTACGAAGACGGTGATTCGCAATCTCATAAGATGTCTCCGACAAAATCCATTGAAGAGCGAACGATGAGCGGCTAATCACTTTAGCCATTTACAAAGGATCTATGGCTACTTGAATTTCTATATGTTTTGGTGTAATCGTATTGATTGAAATATTCGATGTGTATTCAAATGATAAGCATTCAGTTGTAATTATGATTTTATGTTTTGATTGGAAAAAGCATGATAGTTCATAGTGGTATTATTATTCGTTCTGAGTCCATTAGCTTAGGGATTAAGACAAGTAATGAATATTGTGTGCGCTATGCCGAGAGTTATTGGTTGAAACATGTATGAGTAATTTAAACACGCAATTAATTATGTCTATGTGATTGTTGCATTCAAATTCGAGTAGGTAATACCATTAATTTTAGTCGTAATTTAGTCGTAATTATTATTCCAAACAAATCGATCATAACCTACACGTTCCTTGCGGATTTGACCCTTACTTCCCTTCGCTAATAGTTAGATTTATAGATTATTTCTGCGGGTCACAACGACGGCCCGTCAGATTTTGACACCGTTACCGGGGAGTGATCACGTTAGTTAGGGCTAGTAAGTTACTTTTGTCTTAGTTTAGGTTTGTACTTTATTTTTCGTTATTTCCGAGTTTTCATTTCTTATTATTAAAACCAACTAAAACCATAAAACCAAAAAAAACACTAGTACAAAAATGACCTTTGGTCACGGTTTTGTCCAAACTGCCTAGCCATAGTTTTTGTTATTGACGTGACTAAAGGGTCATATATGATCTTGTATTATTATGATAGCCACAGTTTATCTCAATAACTGTGACCATTGCAAATCACATTCAAACCTTAAGCCACGGTTTAACATAAGGATCGTGACAAAGATTTGTCACGGTTGCCACATTGTTACCAAATGTCATCGTTTGTCACAATTATTTGTTTGATGTGTATAATAATCTTGTGATGGTTATTAACTGTGACGATAAATATGTATATGGTCGGGGAAATCTCTTTCGGTGACCAAAGGGACACCCTGAAGTCTAATTGTATGAGTCTAAATTATATGGTGGAATTAGTCACATGAATAAACTGTGACAGAAGGCTAACTTATATGGTCACGAAATCGCTTTCTGTGACCAAAGGGTGGAGTTCATTAGCCACGTATGGTAAAAAAGAAAAATATAGTGACTATAAGTGTTTAATGGTCATGATTGAGTTCATTAAGTGTGTCCAAAAGTAAACAATTGTCATGAAATAAGAAAATTATTGTGACTATAAGTATTTTATAGTCACGGTTTAGTTTCTTATGTGTGTGTAAAAGTATTTTACATTCATGATGAAAGAGAAAAATGTGACTAAGTATTTTTTTGTCACGATTTAATTTCTTTTATGTATATAAAAGTAATTGATGATCACGGTTTAAGAAAAAAAAACATATCACCATAATTATGTTTCAGTCACAGTTTAAGACACACAAGCATGTGACTATTAATATTTAAAGGTGACAGATTAAGTTTTTATGTGTGTCTAAATGTAAACAATAGTAATAGTAAAATGAAAAAGATATGATTATAAGTACATTCAAGTCACGATTTAATTTGTTTTGTGACTAAAAGCTATCAATCTCACATTAAAAAAAATCAATATAAGGGGTTTTTTTGTCACGGATTAAGCAAATTTGTGACTATTAATATTTAAAGGTGACGGTTTATTGTTTTTATGTAACTAAAAATAAACAATAGTCATGACAAAAAAATGTTGTGACTATATTTTTCTAATGATCATGGTTTAGTTTATTTCTTATTAGTGTGTAAAATTAATAGTTTTCGTGATAAAAGAAAAAAAAACAGTGACTATAAGTACTTTATGGTCACACGAAGAATTGGTTTGTGTGACTAAAAGTAATTGGTGGTCATGGTTTAAGTGAAAAAAAATGTCCCTATAAGTATTTTATCATCACAGTTTAATATATTATTGTGTCTGAAACTAAACATTAACCGTGATAAAAGAACAAAAATGTATTTATAAGTATTTTATGGTCACAATTTATTTTATTTTGTGTGCTTAAAGGTTATCAATTGTCATAGTTAAAAAAAAACTTGTTAATATGAGTATTTTGTGGTCATTGTTAATTGTGTTATGTGTGTCAAAAACTAAACATTAACCATGATAAAAGAAAAAATATCGTGACTACAAGTAGTTTATGGTCACAGCTTATTTTTTTATCAGTTGCTAAATGTTATTAGTCGTCATAATAAAAGCAGCAAAATGTGGCTATAACTATTTTATGGTCACGATTTAGTTAGTTTTGTGTGGTTAAAGGTTATTAATTGTCACAGTTTAAGAAAAAACTTATCACTATTAGTGTTATTGTGGTCATGGTTAAATGTCTTATATGTGTCAAAAAGTAAACATTAATTATGATTAAAGAAAACAACCATGACTACAAGAAGTTTATGGTCATGTCTTATTTTGTTTTATGTGACTAAAAGTAATTAATTGTCATAATAAAAGAGGCAAAGTGTAGCTATAAGTTTTTTATGGTCATAATTTAGTTTGTTTTGTATGGTTACAGTTATCAATTGTCACAGTTTAAAAAACAACGTGTCAGTATAAATATTTTATGGTCATGATTAAATGTCTTATATGTGTTAAAAACTAAATATTAATCGCGATAAAAGAAAACAAACCATGACTACAAGTAGTTTATGGTTACGTCTTATTTTCATATATGTGGCTAAAAGTAATTAATTGTAATAATTAAAGGAAAAGAATGTGAGTATATGTATTTTATGGTCACACTTTATTTTATTTTGTATGACTAAAAGCAATCAACGATCACCGTTTACGAAACAACATGATACTATAAATATTTTACGGTCACTATTATAAATGTTATGTGTGTCTAAAAGTAAACAACAATAACGATAAAAGAAAACACATGTGGCTGTAAGTAACTTATTGACACAGTTTAATTTTTTACACGTGTCTAAAAGGAACAATAGTGATTTTAAAAGAAATATAATGTGACAACAAGTATTTGATGGTCACCAAAGGGCCTTTGGCCTGGCGTTAAGAGGGTGGAGATACAAGTGAGAGGTCACGGGTTCGACTCCCGTCGGGGACAAGTTGATATTTAGGTGGTGAAAGTAAGTCTTGTGGTAAATGAGTAATTTAGGAGTAGGAGTAGGATTGTTTGCCGTTAAAAAAACATATTTAATGGTCATAAATCGTATTGTTGCATGTGTCTAAAAGATACCAATTGCCACGATTAGGAATAAATAAGTAACTATAAATACTTTATGGTCACGGTATTGTTTATTATATGTGTCTAAAAGTAAGCAATTGTCATGAATAAACGAATTATTATGTGACTAAAATAATGGTATGGTCACGATGTAATTATTTTTGTGTGTCAAAATGTATCAATTGTCACGGTTTAATACTTTATGTATGTCCAATTGCAACCAATCCTCACATTTTAATAAATTATGTGTGTCTAAGTGTACCCTACGGTCACGGTTTAATTGTTTATGCATGTCTAAATGTACCAATGGTCACACCACTTAATAGTTTATGTGCGTTAAAATATTACCAATTGTCACGGTTTCATTCATGTGGTGTGTTTAAATGTCTCAAATAGTTACGGTTTAACTGATTATGTGTGTATAAATTTATCCAATGGTCACGATTAAATATTTGTGCGTCTTTAAATATACCAGGTGGCCACGGTTTATTTGTTTATAGGTGTCTGTAAGAATGTTAACGCCACTGATTAATTGTTTATGTGTGTCTGAATGTATCCAACTGTTATGGTGTTAAAATAAATTGTGACTAAAAGTATTTTATGGTCACGGTTACTAAAAAATATAGACCACAACTATATAGAAATTGTTACCATATAGCCACGGTTTTATGCTATGGCCACGGGTTTACATGTGATTTAGTCACGAATATTAAATGTAGCCATAAGGTACCAAAAGTGATGCGACCTTTGGTCACGATTTGAATGAAAAATAAAACTGTGGCCAAAGGTCTACGGCCACGGTTTTTTAACGTGACGGAAGACATATTTTGTACTAGTGAAAATATCCAAAAAGGGTAATTGTAGCCACTTTACTTTTATGACATAAAAAAACTAAATAAATAAATAAAATATTAAAAATTAAAAATTAAAAAAGTTAAAATAAAAAAATAAAAAATTTTAATTAGTTAACTAAGCACTTCGTAAAATCCATATTATTACTCCAAATTTGTATTTCAGGGCCAAGATGATAAAAACAAGCAATCCGAAAGAATTCAGAGCAAATCAGGCTGAGGGGGCGCAGGCCTTCGCCACCCTGCGCTCCACATAGCACCCAAACTGTCCAAATACGTTCCAACACACGCCAGCTAAACCCTAGCCGCATTCGGGCGCAGGGGGGCGTAGGCCTACGATAGTGCGGCGCCAAAACGTGTTTTTCATCCCTGGAAACCCTAATCTCGACTTCCCTAAAAATATGAGTGAAGGGACAGCTTTGAAGAAGAGTCCCGACTTGTGTGCTATTTTGCGAAGCCCTGCCGGAGTGGATCTAGGATACGAGAACGAAGAAGGTGGTTCGCAAGCTACCCAATGGCTTGGATCTGTGATTGTGACGAGCATACGATGAGCGGCTAATCCCGTTAGCCGTTTGCGGAGGATCTACGACTAAGTTTACTCTTCTTTAATTTCTATGTTTCGATGTATTCGTATTAAGCGAAATCTAATATGTGTATGCAAATGATAAACATTTGGCTATGATTATGATTATGTGTTGCGATTGGTAAAAGCGAGATAGTTTATAGTGCTGTTATTATTTGTGCCGAGTCCATTAGTTTAGGGATTAAGACGAGTATTAATGTTGCATACGCTATGCCGAGAGTTGTTGGTTAAAATACGTTTGATTAATTTAGTCGCGCAACTGATTATGTCTATGTGATCGTTGCATGAAATTATAGTGAGTAATACTTATGCAGTGGTGATTCCGTGAATGGTTATTCGGCTCTTGATTGTTTATCTTCTTCGTTTCTTACTTCGTTCTTAATTTTAGTTACAAGCAATAGCAAACCATTACTCTACACAACTCATTCATATCCACAATTTCACAATTTAAATGCTTTTAATAAACTTAAACCTATAAGGCTTATAACCTAATCCTAATTTCGACCACACTCCCTGTGGATTCGACCCTTACTTCTGTAGTAAACTAGTGGATTTAAGGATTAAATCGGCGGGTCACAACGATGGCCCGTCAGAATTTTGGAGCCGTTGCCGGGGAGTGTAACGGTAGTTTTGGTTTAAAGTTAATTTGTTGCCTTAGTTTTAAGTAATTAGGTTTAAGTTCCTTTCGTTGGTTATTTGTAGTCTTTAATTTATAATTAATAAAAAATCAAATAAAAAATTTTAAAAATTCGAAAAGGTAATTGTAGTCCTCTACTTTACCACCAAAAATATTAGTTTAATTAAGTTTTTAATCTTTAGTAGTATTTTATTTAGTGTATGCACACACGTCGATCGGCTAAAGGATTGGTGCTACAATTCCATGCTAAGATTGAAAAGTAGCGAGATTGAACCGAAAGACTGTCAGGATTCCAAATCAACAATTAATCACGGAGAATTTAAATGCACAAGAGGAATAAATTCCTGATTAGAAATTCCTGATTCAGAGATTCCTAATTTAGAAAGCCCTCCGATTTCGCCACGAAATCGTGATCAAGAAGAACACGAGCGCATAGTTTCTAGAATGGGTGATCAACCGAGACGTACGGTTGAGTTGCATTACTGCCCAGGTGATGTGTGCGATCTGTCTCCAATTCGTTATCCCGAAAACGAGAACGAACCCGAAGTCCGTCCTCAATTATTTCAAATTCTTCCGATCTTTCGAGGGATGCCAAGTGAGGAACCCTATGAACATCTAGCTGAGTTCACAACTATTTGTAAATGTTCGAGGTATAACCACCGACGGTTTAAAACTTCAATTATTTCCTTTTTCGTTAAAAGAGAAAGCGAAGAATTGGTTCGTATCCTTACCAACCAATAGCATTACAACATAGGATCAAATAAAACGAGAATTCCTTAATGAATATTACCTCATTAGTAAAACAACTGAGAAAAGAAAGGAAATTACCGGATTCAAACAAAAACTGGACGAACAATTCTACGAAGCGCTCGATCGTATGAACGAGTTATTGAGAGCTTGTGCACACCACGAGGTACCCAAATGCATGCTTATCAAAACATTCTTTGATGGTGTGAGTCAAGAGAGTCGTAATTTGATTATAGCTGCCACAGGAGGCACATTTTTAGGTAAAGAAGACGATGAGGCTTGGGAGTTGCTTAATCAACTCGGAAAAGGTCTAAAAGTCCAAGCTAGTTCTGAAAATAGTATAGGAGTTCAAGTTATGGGCATAGATAATGCCTGGAAACGTGAGGTTTAAAGTGAGATTACAGAATTAGGAAAGAAAATGGATCAATTAATGAAGGGTTTTTCAAACCCTAGCATGTCAATTAATTGTGTGACATGCGGAGATCCATCGCTATATTCTGAAGCATGTCCTCAAGTGCAATCCACTAAGGAATTTGCTAATGAAGTTTACGGATTTAGAGCTCATCGAGAGAGGGATAATCCATATTCGGAAACATACAATCCGGGATGGAGAAACCATCCCAACTTTCAATGGAAAAATGATCAACCTACCGATCATCAATCCAAACCAAGATATGAACCACCAAAGATAGAATATCAATATGGTTCAACTTCAGCAGCTAAGGATGAGCGATATTATAAGTCAAATCATTGTGATCCACCACAATTCCAAGTAGAAACAAATATGACTTCTGCGCAATTCGCAGAGTTTGCTAAATTTATGAAACAACAATCAGCTATCAGTACTAAGACCATGGAGATGTTAACTCGCCAGATGGGTCAGATAGCTGAGTCGCTTACTAGGCGTGAGGATTGGAAGCTTCGTAGAAATACTGTTCCCAATCCTTCACACGCCCATCATCATAACAAAGATAAGAAACACGAGATTAACAAAGTTAATGAAATAGCTAAGATAACCACATTAAGGAGTGGAAGAGAGGTAGACAATAAAATAGAGATGCCTAAAGAGAAAGAGGCAGGAGAAGATACCGACACTGAAGTCGTGTATGAGGAGAAAGAGGATCCAAAGAAGAAAAAGGTTCCTAAGAAGGTTTCTTTAAAAGATCCATTTAAAGCAGATATTCCAATGCCCAATGTTGGGGAGGCGGATAAAAGTCAGGATACTTCAATTCCTCCTCCTTATCCTGCTGCTTTAGAAAATACAAAATCTTCTCCATACAGCAAAAGAGGCCCACAACCAGAGGATCTTTTGGACTTATTTAATCAAGTAAAGATCAATATTCCTCTGCTAAAGGTCATTCAATAGGTTCCATCTTATGCCAAATTTTTAAATGATTTCTATACTAAGAAAAGAAAGTATAAGGTCTCGCTACCAAAGCAGATCAATCTAACTGAACAGTTGAGTGCAATACTTTCTAGTTGACTTTCTAGTATTGGACACCGAAAGTTCAATGGGAGATAATCAACCGGCTATTATCCTAAGCATACCTTTCATAGCCACAATTAATGCACAAATTAATCGTAGGAAAGGAGCAGTGGATATTGCCTTTGGTAATAGGAAACTAAGACTGAATGCGTTTAATGCTTCAAGTGTAGTCACTATTGATTCAGAATGTTATCTTATAGACTGTGTGGATGAACTTATGCAGCAGCATAGTTCGTTAATCAACACCAAAGATGCTACTGAGTTATTCTTTGCTAAGAATGAATTAGCCAAGTTAAATCATACTGAGTGTGATGAGTTAGAAGTAGTCATGGAATCCACATTAGAGTCAAACAACCACCGTGGACCCATAGGACTGAAAAATTACGAACTGATTTACCCAAGTCAGCCAAACCTTCAATAGAGCAACCACCAGTTCTAGAATTGAAGGAGCTTCCATTGCATCTGAAATATGCTTTTGTAGGTCAGAATGACACGTTGCCTGTCATAATTTCATAAGATCTGATTGAAGAGCAAGAGAAAGCTCTATTGCAAGTATTAGTCAAATATAAAGAAGCAGTATGGTGGACGATAACTTATTTAAAAGGGGTCAGTCCCATTTTGTGTATGCACCGAATCATTATAGATCCAGAAGCTAAACCAGCTCGGGATGCACAAAGGAGGTTGAATCCTAATTTGAGAGAGGTGGTTAAGAAGGAAGTATTAAAATGGTTGGATGCTGGAATTATATATCCTATATCTGATAGTAAGTGGTTAAGTCTAACCCAAACTGTGCCCAAAAAAATGGAAATTACAGTAGTTAATACTGAAGAAGGAGAGAAGATAACTACTCGACCAGTAACTGGGTGGAGAGTTTGCATAGATTATAGAAAACATAATGGTGCTACTTCAAAAGATCATTTTCCGCTACCATTTATAGATCAAGTAGTGGAAAAATTAGCAAGACAGAAGTTTTACTGTTTCCTTGATGGATATTCAGGTTATATTCAAATCCCAATCCATCCAGAGGATCAAGAGAAAACCACAATTACTTCTCCCTATGGCACCTTTGCCTACCGAAGGATGCCGTTTGGACTATGTAATGCGCCTGCCACATTTCAGCGATGTATGATGGTTATCTTTTCAGATACGGTGGGTGGTTCTCTTGAAATATTTATGGACGATTTCTCCATTTTTGATAAAACATTTGAAGATTGTCTGGGAGACTTAGAAAAAAGTCTTAAAGAGATGCACTGAAACCAACTTAGTATTAAGTTCGGAGAAAAGCCATTTTATGGTATAGGAAAGGGTAGTCTTAGGCCACATTGTGTACGAGAGAGGAATGAAGGTAGATAAAGTAAAAGTTCTATTAGTTTCATCACTTCCACCCCCTACCAACGTTAAAAGGAATAAGATCATTCTTAGGCCACACTGGTTTTTATCGGCGATTCATTAAAGATTTCAGTGAAATCTCAAGGCCGTTATGCAATATTCTTTCAGCGCAAAGAAAACTGGCCACCGGATATTGCAGTGTGGGTTTTTCTGGCCCACAATATTTAAGGATGCATACGAGTTTGTTAAGGGATGCACAAGATGCCAGCAAACTGGTGGCATCGCGAAAAGAAATGAAATGCCTATGACCCCGATATTAATTGTCGAAATATTTGATGTATGGAGTATTGATTTTATGGGACCATTCCCTAAATCATTTGGATATGAGTACATCTTAGTTTCAGTAGATTATGTTTCCAAATGGGTGGAGGCAGAAGCTACACGCACTAATGATAACCGGGTTGTGTGTAAATTTGTTAAAAGAAATATTTTAGCACGACAAGATATTCCAAGGGCTATTATCAGTGACGGAGGGTCACATTTTAATAATCAGCATTTTGCTAAACTCCTTAAACAGTATGGAGTTAACCATAGATAAGCAACGCCTTATCATCTGCAAATAAGCGGTCAAGTCGAGATCTCTAATAGAGAGATCAAGAGAATCCTTGAGAAGACTGTCAGACCTGATCGTATAGATTGGTCTAAAAATTTAGAGGATGCTCTATGGGCATACAGAACCGCATTCAAAACACCAATCGGTATGTCCCCATACAGACTTGTATACGGTAAGATTTGCCATCTCCTAGTAGAATTAGAACACCGAGCTCTATGGGCAATCAAAAATACTAATTTTAATTTACATGATGCCGGTGTTGATAGAAAATTCCATTTAAATGAACTGGAAGAAATTCGTAGAGAAGCCTACGAAAGCGCTAGAATTTATAAAGAGAAAAACTAAGGTTTTCCACGATAGAATGATTAAAAATAAAATATTTACCAAAGGAAATAAAGTCTGGTTATTTAACGCAAGACTTAGATTATTTCCTGGTAAATTAAAAAGTAAATGGACAGGTCCATTTATTGTAACGAATACCTACCCACATGGTGCGGTAGAAATACAAGACCTAAAAGGAGGTGAGCCATTTAAAGTAAATGAACATAGACTTAAATTATATGTTCAATGGGCTACCAATGATATGTTAGTATCTGAAATCATTAGACTACAAGATCCTAAGGTTAATTAATCAGTTTAGGAGTAGTAGGTCTGGCTGAAGACGTAAAACTTAGCGCTTTCTGGAAGTCAACCAAGAGTATTTTGATTATTTTAATTTAATTATTTTTAAGTGTGTTTATCCAAAAAAGAATGAAGGTTCTAAGAAAGTTACTTTCAAAGAACCAATTAAGGCAGATACCCCAACTCCCAAAGTTGGGGAGGAGTTTAAGGATCAGGACAAGACAACTCTTCCTCCTTACCCCGCTGCTCTAGAAAATCCAAATTCATCTCCATATGGCAAGAAAGGTCAACAACCTGAGGATTTATGGGAGTTATTCAATCAAGTCAAGATCAATATCCCATTGGTCATGGCTACTCAACAAACACCCTCTTATGCCAAATTTCTAAAACATCTTTGCACGCAGAAAAGAAAGTTTAAGGTATCGCTTCCCAACCAGATTAATTTAACTGAGCAAGTGAGTGCAGTGTTCTCTAATTCCATGCCTCCAAAGCTGAAAGATCCTGGATCACCTATGATTCTAGTGACAATTGGCAATGTGCAAATTAAAAAGGCAGTGCTCGACCTTTGAGCCAGTGTAAACATTTTACCTGGGAATTTGTTTGACAAACATGATCTAGGCCAGTTACAAACCACATACATTATTATACAACTGGCGGATCCCTCAAAATAATATCCAAGGGGTATGTTATCAGACGTTATAGTAAAAGTAGAAGATTTTTACTATCCGGTCGACTTCTTAGTCTTAGATACAGAGAGTTATTTTGGAGAGAACCAGCCAGCCATTATCTTAGGCAGACCGTTCTTAGCTACAATTAATGCTAAAATCAATTGTAGAATGGGGGCTGTAGATATTGCCTTTGGGAATCGCAAGCTGCGATTAAATGTGTTCAATGCTTCCACCACTGCTTTGATCGCATCTGAATGTTACATGATAGATGCGGTAGATGAGCTTAAGCAGTATGGTTCACTAATCAATGCCAAGGACCACACTGAATTATTCACTGCTAAACACGATACTGTTATAATAAACTCTGATAAATGCAATGAACTTGAGGCAATCATGGAATCCACACCGGAACCTAAAAACCCACCGTGGACCCATAAGACTGAAAAATTACCAATGGACCTGCCTCAATATGCAGAACCACCTGTTCTAGAGTTGAAAGCTTTGGCTGTTCATCTGAAATATGCCTTCTTAGGTCAGAATGACACTCTATTAGTCATTATTTCATCTTATCTAACCAAAGGACAAGAAAAAGCTCTAGTGCAAGTAAAATATAAAGACGCAGTAGGTTGAAATGAGAATGTTGTTGCCGACCACCTATCTAGGAACTCAGTCCTCCCATTAGACTTAACTGATGTACATTTATTAACAAATTTCAAAATAGCATGGTTTCCATTAGAAACAGGTTAAATGGGCCACCAATAATATGCTAGTCTCTGAACTAATCTAGTTAAAACACCCAAATCTTACTTAGACTAGTATAGGAGCAGTAACTTTGGCTGAATTCGTAATACTTAGTGCTTCCTGGGAGGCAACCCAGAGAACTTTGTGGGTGTGATTCTGGAAACCCTCACGAGACAACACTCGTCCACTCTGGATACCGAGGGGTTTAACAACTTGTTGCACATGCTAAGTGAAATCATGATTTTCTACAAAAATGCAGATTAGTTTTATATATTTCTATGTTTTAGTTTAATTGCTTTAGGGTTACCAACTAAGATTTAAGTGTAGTTTTATTATGAATTTGATTGTGTTCATTGTATGCTCATTAAAAATTTGTTTATGTGACGAGGACGTCACAATGGTCTAAGTTGGGAAGGGTAGGTTCTATGAATTGTGTAATACGATCTAACGAGCCCCCACAAAAAATTTATTAGACTAAAATCTGACCACTTTGGCTGAGAGCTACGACATATCATGAACATCAGAACTGGACATTTTGGAAGGGGGTTCGACATCAAGAGGATTTTCAGGCTGGTAGTTTTTCAATTCTATCTTTGGCCCTCCCCCTCCTTACTAGTAATCAGGTACCATCGTTCTATTCACATGATCATATATAGATTTGCTTGTTTGTGTTAGAATTTCAAGTTTTGTTATTTTAGTTTTGTAATTGTGTGTGTTTTATTTTCATTTGTCGAGTCTTGTTGAATTCGAGTTCTTAGTGTTAATGCAGTCTTTTAAATTTCGCTAATGGCTCTTTTTTGCCGATCAGGTTATGGAAAATGATGAAAAATAGAAAAATGTACATAGAACTAGTTAGTGTTAGTAAGGAATTCTATAATTATGTTAGAGTCATGATAATAACTAACATTTTAATGTAAGTTAGGTCCAAGTAAGTTAAGAAACATTTGAGCTTAATTGAAAATAATGTGTCAAAAGATTTTGAAAAATTCATGCAATAAGGGGGAGAGATTAATCATGTTAATTTTTAGCCTCAAAAGATTCGAGTGTAGCCTAGTTGGTTCGGGAAATTAAGTCCTTAGGGGTTCCATTCATTCCTAATCCCCTAAAACCATCTAGTTTAGGAGTGGTTGACCCAAATTCCGCTACATGGACTAACTAGAAAAGCTATGGTAAAAACTCGAGTTAAAAAGAACATAAATATAAGCACGATAATTAAAAGTAATATCTTATCGTATACATGCATAGAGGGAAAATATGGTCAAAAGACCCATATGTTTTAAGCTTGTAACCTTGACCTAAAAGAGTAATTTCCAAAAGTGTGATACATTATACTTACTTAGAGAAAATTTGTTTTAACCGAAAATGTTTCTTAGTGTACATTTAAAATTTGAATGCATTATTGTGAAGGCTGACTTAACCTAGATTTATTTGAACACACTGCTAATACAATCGGTACATAGTTAGTTCTGATTCTAAGGCTTCCTCGGGGACTATCAAGAGTGAAGTTGGGGAGGTTTGATAAGACTGTATGGTTGCGTGTTTTCAGTAGTTTTAAAGGATCATATATGCACATATACTTCGTAACTATCATACTTTTACCTCATATTTGTGTTTCAGGATCCGGAAGTCATTTCAAAGCTCCACGAGAAAGTTCAGTGCGAACCGAGCAGGTCGGGGAGTAGGGCTACGCCCAGGTCTATGCCCACCCTAGGCCCCAAAATAGTAGATTTCGAGTTCCAGCGTACCCCCAGCATAGGTTGGCCGTACCCCAGGCGCAAGGGGGGCGCAGGGCTACGCCCATGCGGCACAAAAGCTTTCCAGTGCAGCCCAGCGTAGCCCAAGTCGTACCTCGGGCGCAGGGGGGGCGCAAGCCTGCGCCTGCCCTACGCTGGGTCAGCGCATAAACACTTTTTTGACCCAAGAAACCCTAAATCCTCCTCCTCTATAAATAGAGGTCGATGGTGATCATTTGAGAGAGGCCCGAAAGTGTCAAAAGTGTTGACGAAGCCCTGCTTGAGTGGATTCACAATACAAGTACGTAGACTGTGATTCGCAATCTCATAAGATGTCTCCGATTAACACCATTGAAGAGAAAACGATGAGCGGCTAATCACCTTAGCCATTTGCGGAGAATCTACGGCTAAGTTTACTTTACTTGAATTTCTATATGTTTTGATGTATTCATATTGATTGAAATATTCTATGTGTATTCAAATGATAAGCATTCACATATAATTATGATTGTATATTCTGATTGGTAAAAGCAAGATAGTTCATAGTGGTATTATTATTTGGGCCGAGTTCATTAGCTTAGAGATTAAGACAAGTAATGAATACTGCATGCGCTATGCGGATAGTTATCGGTTGAAATATGTAAGAGCAATTTAACCACGGAATTAATTAAATCTATGTGATTGTTGCATTGAAATTCGAGTAGGTAATACTTATGCCGTGATGATTCCGTGAATGGTTATCCTTCACTTGATTGTTACTTTACTGCGTTGTTTATTTTGCCATTAATTTTAGTAATAATTTAGTCGTAATCATTATTCCAAACAAATCATCCAATTCACGTTTTAATCGCTTTTACAAACCTAAAGAAACTAGCTAACTAACCCTAATAAACCTACAGGATCTCTATGGATTCGAACCTTACTTCCCTTCGGTAATAGTTAGATTTAAGGATTATTTTTGTGGGTCACAATGACGGCCTGTCACAGATACGTCGATGGGTTCCATTTGTCTACTATCAAAAGCTTCAGAGTTTGAAACTTTACTGTGACACAGACGTATGACACACTTACACTTCAGGAAGATGAACTTCATCAAAAAGAATGGCTTTATGCAAGGTGTTCCATTAAAGAGTTTTCAGTTTGAAGATAAGTGTGTACCGTGCAAAAAGGAAAAGCAACATAAGAAGTCACACAAATCAAAAACTCAAAACTCAATCGCTTCCACCTTCGATTTGCTGCATATGGATCTCTTCGGTCCAATTAACAAAAGGAGTATAGGTGGTAGTTGGTACTGTTTAGTTATTGTTGATGATTACTGATGTTTCTTTTGGGTTTTCTTTCTAGGTACACAGGACGAGACAGCAGGCATGCTGATTGGGTTATTAGACCAAGTCAAGAACTCATACGGGAAAAGGATAAAACGTATCAGGAGTGATAATAGAACAGAATTTAAAAAAATGTAGTAATTAGTGTATATTGCCTAACTAAAGGCGTAGGGCATCAATTTAGTGGACCATATGAGCCATAACAAAATGGGGTTGCAGAACGTAAGAACATGATTTTGATTGGAGCAGCAAGGACTATGCTATCGAATTCAAAGCTTCTTACCATGTTTTGGGGGGAGGCATTGAATACCGCTTGTCATGTTTTAAACAGAGTCCTTACTGTCAAATCACGAAACAAAACCTGTTATGAAGTTCTGAATAAAAGACCACTGAATTTAACTGGCTTTGAACCGTTTGTGGTGTCATGTACTTTATTAAAATCAAAACATCAACCTAAGTTTGGTGAAAGGGCTGAAGAAGGATACTTCCTAGGTTATGTCCCAAACTCACCAAATAATAGGGTTTTTAATAAAACTACTGGTACGATTGAAATTATGTTTAACATTGATGTAACAAGTTATTCACACGAACCCCAAAATGGTTTTTTGATTATGACTCAGTGTTTGAATCATTTAACATTCCTTTTAGAGGTAATGCAGGAATTGTGGAAAACGACTTCTCTTCTTTGAATCTTAACGATGAGGGTAGAGTATTTCCAAAAGGCAAACTATGAATGAGAATCAGACAAACAATTCAGTCTCAGAAGACAGTGATCATGATGAGAATGTATAGTCTGAAGTCACACCCCCATTAGGTGAAATAGGATCAAATTTAGGAGATAATTTTCAAGTCGATGAAGAGACATCGAGAGTAAATAAGTATCATCCGATTGAAGATATCATAGAGAATCCAAATGCCGGTGTGAGAACCAGGAGTAGTGTGAATAGTAACACAGTGTTGTTAGCCTGTTATCGATGATTAACAACTCCAAGACATTTAACACTTGTTTATAGTCGTGTTTCATTTCACATGTCGAGCCAAAGAATGTGCAAATGGCTTTGAAGGACAATTCTTGGGTTGAAGCTATGCAAGAAGAACTTTCACAGTTCAGAAAGCTAGAAGTGTGGGAGTTAGTGCCTTTGCCTCGAGGAGAAGTTGCTATAGGGACAAAATGGGTCTTTAAGTGCAAACGGGACGATCTGGGCAAAGGTAACAAGGAAAGGCTCGTGGTCAAAGGGTTCAACCAGGAAGAATGGATTGATTATAATGAAGCGTTTGCGTCAGTAGCGAGGCTTGAGGCTATTCGATTGTTTCTGGTGTTCGCGACCTTCAAAGGGTTCAAAGTATGTCAACTAGACGTCAAGAGTGCCTTCTTGTACGGAAAAGTGAAGGAGTTGGTGTATATCGAGAAAGCACAATGGTTTACTGATCCCAAGTATCCTGACAGAGTATATAGACTGTAAGGCTCAGTATGGATTACATCAGGAACCTAGGGCATGGTACGAGACACTGTCTACTCACCTCTTAGACAATGGGTTTGAACGAGGGAGAATAGATAGTATGCTATTCGTTAAGAGGAAAGGTGAAGATTTCATACTGGTATAAGTGTATGTGGATGACATCGTCTTCAGGTTTTCAAACGAACAAATGTGCAAGGATTTCGAGAAGGTTATGAAGTCTAAGTTTGAGATGAGTGCGATGGGAGACCTGGACTCTTTTCTTGGTTTACAAGTTGATCAACGAAAAGAGGGGATGTTCATTCATCAGACGAATTATGTCTATGATATTTTAGAGAGCTTTGGGATGGAAGAAACAAAGCTTATGACACACTTCAGTACTCCTATACAAGTCAATCATAGTCTTGGATCGGGTACAAATAGTGATACTGATGTGGATCCGACATTATATCGGGCCATGATCGAGTCACTCATGTATTTAACTGGTTCAAGACCGGATATAATGTTTGCTATTTGTATTTTTGCCAGGTTTCAAGCTAAGGGAAAGGAGATGCACATGAAAGCTATGAAACGGATTCTGAGATTCTTGAAGTCGAAACCGAAGCTGGGACTTTGGTATCATGCTGATGGAGATCTGGAATTAGAAGCTTATACTAATTCAGACTATGGAGGGTGTAGCTTGAACAGAAAGTCTACAACGGGTGGTTGTGAGTTCCTTGGAGGGAGATTGGTTTCCTGGCAATGCAAGAAACAAACTTCGGTAGCCGTATTAAGGTGCGAGGCCGAGTATGTAGCCGCTGGTAGTTGCTGTTCACATGTTGTGTGGATCTAACAACAATTACGGGATTACGGTATGACTTATACTCATACTCCCATTAGGATAGACAATCAGTCCACAATTGCCATATCAAATAATCCGGTTAAGCACAGTAAGACTAAGCACATAGATATAAGACATCACTTTATTTGTGACTGTGCCGAGAAAAACCTGATTAAATTGGTAAAAGTTCCAACGGAAGACAACAATGTGAATCTCTTCACAAAAGCATTTAATAGATCACGCTTTGGGTTGTTAGTCCAACTAAATGGAATGCGTAATCCGGACTAATCTGACCTCAGTAGATTTTTCTTTCTTTTTAAAATAATCGTTAAGTTTTTCGTTTATCTTATTAGTTACTTTACTTAAAAGTGAAAAACAAAAGAAAAAAGAGAGAAAACCATAAATTTTTAAAAAAAAGAGAATATTGAAAAAGTGTTAAACTTTAAAACGTATGCACTATAAACTCTAATTGATATACATGTTCTTGTCTGATATGTTGGTAGGCATAAAACATGAAGGACTTCCTAAAAGCTAATAAAATAAACAAGGAAATGTCATATGTGTAACCAACTTAGTTGTATGGCCAAAAGGTCTTAATTTCTATGTTAGAGGCATACAGACAATATTTATGAATAAGGTATGCAAATTAACCTGGGGGATATATGGCTTCATCAAAATACATCTTATACAAAGAAGACATTATGAAAAGCAAAGAAAATCAAAACATGTCGCTTTGTTGTACGTGAGTACAGACCTGTCACCGATGTTCTGAGTTAAACTAGCAAGATATGTCGCTTTGTTATACGTGAGTATAGATCTGTCACCACTGTCTTGCTAAAATAAGAGGAACTCTAAGACAATCTAAGACACTCTGTTGTATTTAAATACAGAACTGTGTCCGATGGTTGCCTTTTAAAGTTAATTTGCAAATACCCAAAAGTCATAATCCTTGTGTGTCTGCCTTGATCATAGAAGTATGTCAAAGTATGGGACACGTAAGGTAATTTCTTGATAAATAAAAAGGCCAAAAAAAAATCCTATGTGTGGAGTGTTTAAATGGACAAACATACCGACATTAAATAAATTTACTAGCGTTTGGACCGAAAAATTCTACGTAAAAAGGATCAAATAAATTTTCTAATTCGGAAGATGAAAAAGAAGTAGAGTGAGTAGAAGAGTCACCAGCCATTGGTGTAATGCGTGGTCCTGAATGATCAACTTCGAGTGCTAGTTAAGCCAACTCATCAAATGTGACATGCACACTTTCATTGACTGTCTTGGTTCGGGTATTGAATGCACGATCGGGCTTCGAGTTGGATGAGTATCCAATGAAGATAGCTTCATCCGCTTTTTCGTTGAATTTACCGAGGTTGTCTTTATCATTAAGCACATAGCACCTGCAACCAAATACACGTAAGTACTTGATAAAAGGTACTTTATTCAGGAACAGTCGATAAGGAGTTTTATTGAAGAGCTTATGGATTATGGAGCGATTCTGTGTGTAAAAAGCTGTTGATACGACTTCGGCCCACAAGAACGGAGGTAGCTTAGAGTAGGTCAGCATTGTATGAGCGGCTTCCACAAGGGTACGATTATGCCTTTCTACGACTCCATTTTTTTGAGGTGTTCTAGCAGTAGAATATTGATGCTGAATACCTTTGGATCGAAGGAAGCCCTCAACTACCGAATTCTTGAACTCCGTGCCGTTGTCAGACCTGATTAATTGAACGGACAGTTGCTGTTGGGTTTCGACAGTCTTTATAAAATCTATGATTTCTTGATCTGTCTCATCCTTGGATCGCAAGAACTTAACCCAGGTTTATCGTGAGTAATCATCAACGATAACCAACACATATCGCTTCCGATTTACGCTTTGGGTCCACATTGGTCCGCATAAATCCATATGAAGTAACTCCAATACTCTCTTCATTGATGGTTCGGGTTTTGGTTTGTGAGATAATCGTTTCATCTTTCCCTTCTTACAAGCTCCACAAAGATGGTCTTTTTCATATCGTAATTCTAGGAGACCTTTAACCAATTTTTTCGCAGCCAGCTTATTGATGTTTTCAAAGTTTAAGTGGGATAACCTTCGATGCCCCAACCAAGAGTCTTTTGAAGAGGCTTTTGATAAAAGGTAGATGCAATCCTTAACCATGACCATAGCTACGTCTATGGTGTAAAGGTTAGAGTTATGGGAACCGGATAAGATTTCTTTGCCATCCATACTCTTAACACTGCAGTTCTTAGACCTAAATGTTACTTCTAATCCTTTATCGCAGAGCTGTCCTATGCTAAATAGATTATGTGATAATCCCTCAACATAGTCAACATCCTTGATGACTAGATTATCTAAGACTAAGTCCCCGTATTCCTTTATATGAGCATGATGGTTGTTCCCGAATTTTACCGTCCCACAATATTGTTCAACTATGTTGGACATCAATTCTCTTCTCCCAGTCATATGCTTGGAGCAACCCGAATTCATATACCAAATGGATTTAGCCTGAAAAACAAATAAATTCATATAATAAAAATCTATAAGCATTCAAACACAACTATCTTTTATTGACAATCAAACCGTGTTCTGAACCGAGATGTTCAGAAAACATGATGAAATAAGTCCGGGTCCTGAGCTGTGTGCAAAGAAGCCAAACGTGTCGGTTTAAGCACAACCGACAAGCAGAAGAACGGGTCCTAGTCTATGATAACTAGAAGCTAGTTCAGTGAAGTACGAGTCTTGATCAGAAGTAACCAAGAACCATCTGCATTAAGATCACACAACTTTGGGTACCCATCTTAATATGGGTCCTTTTTGGTTAGGAGTTCCAAATGAATATGGCACGTTTACAGTTTTGGGAACCCATTGAGCAGTTATGTGTAGTCCGGATGCATAGCCTTTTGGAATCCATTGAAAATTGGCACAATGATGCAACATTCTTTATTTTCATTTTGCGAATTCTTTTAGCAGGATATGGCACAAAAGCATTCATTTCAGGAACTTGGCGTCTAAAACGAGTTGGACATAAATTGAACAAGTCACTAAAAGAGTACTTTAAACAAGAAGTAGAATTCATTACATCATTACACAAATTGTTTTATGAGATTACAGGCATCCTATCTCTAGAAACAAATTGAATTAGCATTATAGCCTTCTTAACAAAAAAACTTGTAAAATCCTGCATGGTGGTTTTTGGGACTCTTCTTACATAATCTGTAGGAACAAAATGACGAGAGTCAGTATGTATGGAAGATTTAGACTTTACAGATTTTTCTTTTTGTTGGTGAGTGGGTTTATTAAAAGACTTGGATTGAATCTGAGTCTTTTTAGAAACCTCAGCTTTAACAGGTTTTGAGCACTCACCTGTACAACTGATAGAAGAATTTTCAGTTTTATTCTTGCCTTTGTTGGATGACACAAATGGGATTTTGGTGGGATGAGAAACTCTTGGTTCTTTTAAAAAATCTTTCAATGTTTGAGAAACCATGTCAAATTTTTCTCTGTACACAGTTAATTCTATAGATTGTTGAAAATTTAGATTTACCAATTTTTCCTCACTCTTAAGAAGAGCTTCTTGAAAATCAAGTGCTTTCTTCTGAGTTGACTTTAATTCCTTTTCTAAAACAGTAATTTGATGTTGAAGAACTTTTGTAGGAATGTAAAGGCGAGGAATTTGTTTTACAGGTTCTGCTTTCATTTCAGCTTCTGAATAACTTGACAAGAAGTCTTCCTCTAAAGTGGGTACTCTAGAAGGATAACTCTCGTTTAGTTCTTCATATAGAAAAGATATTTCTTTTTCTTTATTTTCAACGCGTTTCTCATCCTCTTGGGTTAAAACTTATTTTGATGACTCAAAAAAGAAAGAATTAAGTCCAGCTCCCATATAATTACATGTCATAAAAGAAAGGTAAAACTCTTTGAGCCTTTTCCAAATATTTAGGATTTTTAAAACCGATTCCTTGTTTAGAATGGTAAAACATAGTTTCTTTTGGCTGATTCAAGTGAATAGTTTGTTCAGTTTGACCCCGTTTTAAAAATGCATCGTCTAGGGTCTTTATTCGTGAGTACAAACTTAATCTTTCTTCTTCTATCATTTTGTATTTTTCTAAGCTGTCTATATTTTCGATACTTACTGTCTCTAATTGTTTTGAAAGTACAGATATTTCTTCTATTAAAGAGTTTTTCGTTAGATAACCTATCCATACAAGATTCTAGGTACGTATTCGTATCCTGAACATCTACCTTTTCGATTAGCATTTGTTTTATCACATTATGATTAGTTAACCACTTGGATTGATATAATTCAGATGACTCTTTTAAAGTTTGGGCTAGATGTTCAGCCTGCACACATTTTTCAGTTTCAGCATTTAACCTAGCTTCTATATCAAGTATATGTGTGTGCACCAGATAAATTATTTGCATGCTTTAGAATGTAACAGAAATGTACCTCTCGTGTCTCTGAATCAGGTGACGAACATTCGGGATCGTCGGATCTGGCCATCAGACATGCTGGTGGATTTTTCGTTGTCTCCCCCCTCATCAGCACTGCCTGAATCCGAAGCAGTAGATGTAGCATAGTTATCCAATCCCAGACGATCAACCGTGTAACAATTCTTTCCCTTATCGTCCTCTTCATCTGTATCTTCATCATTCCAGTAGTCTTCCTGGGCGACGAGAGCCATAGCATCTGTTCGTTTCTTGGCAGCTTCCAACTTCCGCTCATAGTAGTCGACGTCCCTTTCAAACTCGTTTTTGCATTCCCGAGCAAAGTGGCCCGGTTTTCCACACTTATAACAAAGACGCTCTTCGGCTCCTTTCGTCTCTACGGCTCTCGGCCTGTCATCCCTCCTTTCCACCGGCCTCTTGTCGGCACGGCGAGGTTCTCGACTGTCATCTTTCCTAGTATCCCTACGATCATACTCTCTTCGATCGTCCCTTGGGTCATCCCAGCGGTCATCACGACGATTGTCCCTTCGATCATAGTCGCGTCGCTCATCCCTACGATCATCACGCCTATCGTCTCGACTTTCATAACGGCGGTCATCCCGATAGTATCGTCTATCGTCGTATCTCCTGTCATCCCTGTCATCCCTGCGATAGTCGTCCAGATGATAATTATCTCGTCTTTCATCCCTTCGTTCATCTGAGTACCTCCGCGGACCGGTGTCATAGCGGAGCTGATTATTAGTCTTGTTGGAAAAATGTCATTGTTGGAGACGATTTGTCCATAAGGCTATCTGTTCTTGAATAACCGCTTCTTCCTCATCCATTACCTCACGCGGAGGAGAAGCATATCTGTACTGTGACGAAGATGAACCTTGAGCAAAAGATGTAGGGGAAATATTCGTGTTGGAGAACAAGGCTAGGGAATCAGTGGGTTTGATGCCGGTGTTGGCAGATAGCAACAAAGATGCGAGTTGATTTGCCATCTGTTTCTGTTGATCCACATCACCCTGATACTTTTTCAGCTCTTTAAAGACCACATCGATCGATACTTCGGGAATGTTCAAGACTCGCCGTGTGGCCCGACATGCAATCTGCCACTCGGGGGCTAAGGTTGAAAAGAACTGGATGTTTATGTCATCCTTGTCCTTTTTGATGTGCAGTTTGTTTAACTCATTCAGGACTACACAGAACCTAGTAAATGTAGCTTGCAACGACTCCCCGTCTTTGGCTTAGAATTTAGTGAACTTAACCTCAACTTCCTCAATCTTTTCACAGTCATCTAGATCGGCCCCAAACATTTGAACTTCTAACTCGTCCCACATTTCTCTAGCAGACATTTTGCTGTCTACTCCGACTAAGATATCAGTGGGGAGGGCTTGGTAGATCAGATATTCGGGCCTCTTGTCTGCATGCTGCCTGTCTCGCTCGGCATCATTTGCGGGTTCCATCTTAACCTTTGATTCGAGTACAGAGGGGTCAACCTCGGGTCTAGCAGCTATTTCCCGATAGTAGATAACGTGGCCCTCAGATATGCATTAATGCATAAGGTTTCCATTGGGTTGCATTCCGACAAACTTTAGGAACCAGGACTTCCATTGTTCATACTCATCAAGATACAGAACAGGTGGTCTGTTATCGGATCCGAGTACAAGAGCTTCACGAGACATGATAGCGCGTGCTGATACGGAAGAATAAGATCTAGAAGGTTGAAACTGTAAAAATCGGATGGACTGGACTGCGGATGAATAGTACACCGGATGATACTGATTCGGATTAAGATACTGATTTCGTTTGTAACCGAATTCGGATGAAGCAGTGCGTTCGGACAGGAACCGAATTCGAATGAACAGTGGTTTCGGACAGTAACCGAGTTCGGATAAACATTGGTTCAGATGGACCAAGTCTAGGCTGATAAATGGTTGATGAACCGAATTTGGATGGTCAAGATTCGGGTGAACAGTGTAAAATGGCTGGGACCGGACTTCGGGTTGGACCTATGGATGGATTAACCGAATTCGGATGGTCCGGATCCGGGTGAACAATGACCAATACGGATGCGCACTTAGGAAAATTTTCAGGAGGGAACACCAAATTCGGATGGTCCGGATTCGGTTGGTCCAAAATGAAAAGTGGTCCTAAATGAAAATTCATATTAAAGCACAAGTCAAATTAAGTGAATTAAAATTGCCTGATCTGGACTTCGGATGGGACCGAAGTGGGGTCCGAATTTGGCAAGATTTGGTCCAAAATTCACTTAAAAATGGTCTGAAATGGTCAGAATTTGTCCGAATTAGGGTCCTATATGGTCCGAACTATGGTCCGAAATGCTACAGTACGAGTCCGAAATACAGCAGATATAAAAAATTTTCAACAACAGTCCAGACTTAAAATGAGCAGATTTTTGGCCTAAAATTGTTTCTAAATGATTGAAAAACTATTTTAAACACTTTTTAGCATTTAAAATGTACCAAAACACTTTAAAATCTTCAAAAATGGACCAAAAACTCAAGAAAACTCATATTTTTCTATATTTTAAACCATAGGAGGAATATGATGTTAAGATTGAACCTAATAAGCTCTAAATCAGTAGGAAGTGATAATGTGATGATTATATGACAAGAACAACACATAAACAGCAGAATATCGAGGAAAATGAAGATCTAACCGTGAGAAATGATGAAAAAGTCGATGAATATGATGAAGAATAGCAGTAGATGCCGATTTTGGAAGTTGAAATCCACCTTTTTGTGCTCTGATACCAATTCTTGTAAATGATTCACAGTATATATCAGCACACAAATGTTCAATAATCACTCACAAGAAGAATTGTCACTCAATAATTGTGATATGATGAAAAGAACAAAAGGAATGTTGGGAGAATATGAAAAATGGCGGCTGCAATAAAGATTCTTGATATTTCATCAAATGTCAACCGTGTACATTTAGAAACCCTAGGAACCTATACATGGGCTCCTTTAATTAAGTTTCAAGGTTTGACACTTTTGGCCCTTGAACTTTTCATACACAATAAACTAATTAAGAAATAAATTACAAGACTAAATATTATCTAAATAATTATTACAAAATAGATCCACAAGATCGAAATTTAATATCTAACATAAGGGATTCATTCGAGTTGACAATTCACTCCATTCGAGTTGTCTTATAAACTTGTTGATTGATTGTCTTTAGATTCGAGTTTGCATCTTAACAATTCGAGTTGTTCCATTCATTATTCGAGTTTTTCACATTCTTTGATCGAGTTTCAGTCTATACTCATTCGAGTTATTCAACTTCATTTAAGTTTGATCAAATTTTCAAATTCAATCAAAATCTCATTTAAAAGATCTTGGAAGATTCCTGTTATTCAGTCAACATGTCCAAAGATGCATTAGCCATGGGATCGGAAACAAAACCTCCAATTCTATACCGAGGAGAATATGTACAATGGAGGGAGAGACTTCTTGAGTTCATAAGTTTCCATGACCTATCTGATGAGATGTTGAAGTCACTAAATGACGGACCGACTGTTTTTCTTGAAATAATACCTGTTGTACCCACCGGCAACCCTCCAATACCTGAAAGAACCGTTGAGGTCACAAACCTAACTGAGGAACAAAAGCGTAGAAAACTAGGGGACAAGACAGCTAGAAAACTGTTGCTGATATCCATAACCAAATGATATATACACTTGATTGACAAATACCAAAACAGCCAAATCCATCTAGGATGAGGTTTGTAAGTTGATGAGGGGTTCAGATAGAGCCGGAAACAGTTTAATGATGTTTGGGAATTTTATAGCTAGAGAAGGGGAACTACTGGAGAGTACATACCTGAGATTTTTCAGCCTGATTAGTGAAATGAAAAGGAATGGTGTCATAAAGTCCATTTTAGACATCAATGTTAAATATTTGAATATACTAAATCCGGAGTGGGAAAAGTACGCAATGATAATTGAACAAACCAAAGATATTGAGGACATGGACTTTCACATGGTATTTGAAAATCTGGACAACTACCAGGAATTTGTTTTAAGGAAGATGTCCGGAAAGAATAAGGCTGAAAAAGAAACTGTTGGTCCTTTAGCTTTGTTGGCAGACAAGAAATACAAATTCAGGCTAAAGAAGGAGAAACAAGTAGTAGTAAGCAACAGTTCATCAGAGTCAGACTCGTCGGACTCCTCAACTGATTCTGAAATTGAGGAAATGAAGAAACAAATGGCCTTACTGACGAAGGCATTTCAGAAGGAGTTTTACCAGAAACCAACCAACAACAAGATGAGGAACAAAACATGCTCACTGAAGTTTGAAAAGAAGGACAAATATGATAAATCAGAAAAGAGCATTGGGAAGAAAGCAGATAAATATGAAAAATCTGAAAAATCAACCGAGAAGGACACTGAGCAAAAGTGCTACAACTGTGGCAAGCCGGGTCATTATGCTAGAGAATGTAGAATGCTTGTAGTGAAAAATTCAGAATACTTCACTCGAAAGGCACTACTAGCAAAGGAAAAGGAAGCTGGCAAAGCTCTAATGGCTGAAGATGATCACTGGCTCCAATTATCTTAAGATGAAGACATCTTAGATGAAGATGCACACATCTCTCTAAAGTCAAAAGCTTTTAATGATTCAGATTCTAGTGAGTCTGCGATGTTAGCAGAAGATGATGTTTGGGTGGGTATGACGGACCAGGAGAATGAAGAGAAGAAGAGTCTGATGAAGAAAAGGAACTGACTGGAGAGGTAGCACTGATGGCAACAGGAGATGCTGGGTGCAGCAAGGATAAGGAAAATGATGACTTAGATTCAGATACATCAGAGAGTTCAGAGACACCTGAGGTACAAACTAACTCTGATTCTGAAAATGATGACTCTTGTATGCTAGAACAAAAACTGACGCAAATGGCTTACATGTTAAAGAAATTTGAAAAATCTTTAAAATCTGAAAAGAAAAATGTTCATTCCTTGGAAAACAAATTAAGGCAAGAACATGCGTTAGTGTTAGATTTTTCGAAGGATAAGGCATTAGCGTTAGGCGCTGTATCAAATTTACAAGATAAAGCAAATGATCTTCAAAGTCAAATTCAGAAACTGTATAGCAATATATTTGACCTAACAGGAAAACTGAATTTAGCTGAATTAGAAGCATCAAGTTATTCTGTAAAATATCATGTCATATTTGATGAAAGAACGAAACTTTACGAGAAAATTAAATCTTTGGAAGATGAGTTTATAAAACGAGGTCAAACAGATCAAACGATACATTTAAATCAACCTGAAGATACCGAATTTTATAATTGTAAATCAGGTATAGGTTGGACTAATCCTAAATATCTGAAAAAAGCAATTTCAAATTCACCTACTTTATATGATGTCAGATACATGAATTTAGGTTTACAAATGACTTTTAATAAAGCTTTAGATCAAATAGAATCAAGTGAAGATTCAAAAAGGTTGAGATCTGATAAAATGCAAAATACTGTTGATTATAACAGAATAAATGAATCTTATTATAATTCTCCCATTAATGAGGAGTATATTCAGACTTATTCTGATAAAGATTTATCTGAAAATACAATTCATTCTGAAAAGCCATATTTACCAAATTCAATTCTTGTGAAGATAAACTCTGATCTTGTATTGAAAATCAAAACTATTGATACTGAAAATCAAAATCTTAAGGCTGAAATTAAATCTTTGGAAATAAAGCTGCAAAATCAGCCTGAAAACAAATCACAATCAGATCGAAAACCTTCAATTCAGCTTGATTCTATTAAATCTGAACAAGATTTTGATCTGTATATGAACTCGAACTTTAACTCATTGGAAGAAATGTTTGTAAAAATAGATGAATTTGTTAAACCATTACATGACAAACAAATTGAAAAACCTAAAGAACCTGTTAGTATTCTGAAAATAATATCTACAGATTCTAAGGATACATCAGAAGAAACAAAAGTTCATTTTGTTACTCCAACATATGAAAAAGGTGAAACATCTTCCTCAAAGGACTCTATTGCACAGAAGGTCCATACCTCCAAAGGTAAGAGAATTTACAGGGTAAACATATTTCTAAAACGACTAATTCTTGTGTTTCTATTATGTCAGATGATATTGTGAAAAGTTCTCGGAAGAAAGAATGGCGCAAGAAGCAGCAAGAAATGAAAAACAAGAGTTTAAGACAAGAGTGGAGAGTCAAAGAAAGTATTGTTACAGATAGGGTTAGTTAATTTGAAAAATCTGTCTGTAAGAAATTTACTGATAAACAATGACCGGACAGAAAGAAACTCTTACTAACTTTGTTGATAAGTTCCGTGTGACGGTTCGTTTCGGAAATGATCAATTCTGTCCGATCAAAGGAAATGGGAGTATTGAGTACGAGAAGATCACGATACAAAAAGTCTTCTACGTTGACGGTCTCGGTCACAATCTGTTCAACGTTGGACAACTATGCGACAATGGATTAAAGGTCAATTTCAAAGCGAATCGATGCAGCATAAGATTTGGAGAAGGCAAGGAGATCCTTGCGACAAAGGATTAGAGGTCAATTTTAAAGCAAATCAATTTCAAAGCGAATCGATGCAACAAATCTGTACTCGATTGACCTAGCCTCAATAAATTTGAAGAAAGATGTTTGCCTATTATCCAAAGCAACATCTAAAGTTTCTTAGCTATGGCATCACCATCTTTCTCACTTGAATTTCAAAGAGTTAACCAACCTTGCAAAATGTGGGTTAGTCAAAGGATTTCAAAAAGAGCAGTTGTGTGCAGCCTGTGAAAAAGGAAAGATGGTTAGAGCGTCTCACAAGTCAAAAGTTGAACACTCTTCAACGAGAGAATTGGAACTGATTCATATGGACTTGTGTGGACTAATGCGAGTACAAAGCATAAACAAAAAGAGATATGTGTTGGTAATAGTCGATGACTACTACAGATACACACGGGTATTCTTCCTGCGTTCTAAATCTGATGCTACCGAGATAATAATCGACTTCATTCGCAGAGTTCAAGTCAACTTACAACTTTCAGTTCAAACCATTAGATCAGATAATGGAACAGAATTCAAGAACAAAACTCTCGAGATATTTCTATATTCTGTGGGTATAACTCATCAATTCTCAGCAGCTCGCACTCCATAGCAAAACGGTGTCGTTGAACGAAAAAACCGCACCCTAGTGGAATCTGCAAGAACTATGCTGGCATATTCAAACCTGCCGTTATTCCTTTGGGCTGCAGCTGTAGCAGCGACTTGTTTTACGCAGAAAAGTTCCAGAATCAACAAGAGATTTAGAAAGACTTCGTATGAATTAATAAATAAACGAGTACCTAATGTCAAATTTTTTCATGTCTTTAGATGCAGGTGTTTCATCTTAAACGACAAAGACAAAGACAGTTAATGAAAGCGTCAATGTTAAATTCGATGAAGGCATTGTAATGGCGTCTGAACATACCAGTTCAGGACCCGATCTTAATAAACCGACTTCTATGAAGTCGTCTGAACATAGTGCAGAAAATAATTATTTAAATAAACTGTTCGAGAATTTTTATGAAGACTACTTTGAACAGACCAAACCTAATGTTTCAAATTTTGTGCCTGACAGGATTACTGAAGATCTAATCGTAGTCTCTCACCAACCAATTTCGGATGAAACTAGAGAGGTTTCAACGACAGACGTACACTTACCAGTTGAGAGTGTACAACCCATCCAACCTCTAGTATCTTCTGAAACCCGCTTGCGTTCTGAAAATTCAAAACCCCGATCTTAGTTGATATACCATCAACCTCAGAAGCAAATCCTTGAATTCCTTATCTGGATTTAAACCCCAATCAAGACTAACTTCAACCTTAACCACATACCTTTAAATGGATAAGGAATCACCCAACTGAAAACATCATAGGTGATCTTTCAGCTTCAGTTAAAACCAGAAGAGCAACCATGAACGAGTGCTTATTTTCAAATTTTCTGAGTAAAATTGAGCCAAGGAATGTAAAAGAAGATCTCCTGGATACTGATTGGATCGAGACTATGCAAGAAGAGCTAAATCAATTGGAAAGGTTGAAGGTCTGGAGATTGGTGGAGCGACAAAAAGACAAATCAATCATTGGCACGAACTAGATCTTCAAGAATAAGAAGGATGAACACGGTGTCATCATTCGAAACAAGGCTCACCTTGTCAGCAAAGGATACAGTCACCGAGAAGGAATTGAATACGATGAAACATTCGCTCCAGTTGCTAGGATAGAAGCTATTAGGATGTTTTTGGCTTTTGAGGCTCATAGAAACTTTACTATTTATCAAAAGGATGTAAAAACTGCATTTTTAAATGGGGAACTGACGGACGAAGTATATACATATCAGCCCAAAGGCTTTGATCCTTCGAAGCCTGACCATGTACGAAGCACTTTCAAACTATCTGATGAAATGTGGATTTATCAAATGTGCAATTAATACAACCCTGTTTATAAAACTTCAGGGTCCAGATATTATTGCTATTCAAATATATTTAGATGATATAATATTTGGGTATACAAATCCAGAATTTTGCAAGAAATTTGTTTTCTTAATGTCCCAAAAAATTGAAATGTGCATGATGGGAGAAATCAATTTTTTCTTAGGTTTACAAGTGAAACAACTGACTGATGGTATTTTTATCAATCAGTCCAAATATATTCAGGATATGTTAAAGAAATTTAACATGGTAAGTAGTACTCCTATAAAAACTCCCATGATTCCGGATTCCAATCAAAACTCGATGAGGACATTTTAGGGAAACCTGTAGATGGTACTAATTATCGAGGCATAATTGGGTCCTAAATGTATTTAACTGCAAGTAGACCTGATATTATGTTTGCTACATGTGTTTGTGCTAGATATCAGGCACATCCGAAAGAATCACATTTGGCTGCTGCCAAAAGAATTTTAAGATATCTAAAGGGAACACCAAACTTATGTTTGTGGTATCCCCAGGAATCATCATTTACATTTGTTGGTACATCCTATGTGACGATAGCAGTCTAAGTGATCCTACATTGTGATTTAGCAAGTGTTTGTTATATATGTTTATATATGGTTGATATTTATTAGTGTTTGTATGTTTGAACTTGATGTAACGTATTACAAGAAGTTCAAACATAAAGTACAAAGATAAAATCATTCATAAGTTAAAAACATAAGTTTCAACACTTAGTTGTTTATGTGAAATGCTAGATTCGAATCATACAAGGCTTGGCATTCGAATCTGTGATAGATTCGAATGTTGCCATAGATTCGAATATTACCAGATTCGAGAGTGTCTTTGTGGACAGACTCGAATGGGCCTTGGGCCAGGTTCGAGTTTGGCCCACATCAGACTCGAATCAGGGTCTATAATTAGGGATAGACTCGAGATATTATCATACTTTTTGCAGAATTCGTGAGGGATTAAGCATAAAGCGATCTCGAGTTTATCAGCTTGGTGTGTGTTCTTTCGGAGAGAATCAGTTCGTAGGATCGTTCGTGTGTCGTTCGTTCAGCCTCTAATAGTCTCCGTGTTTCGTAGTTGAGAGTTGTTTCCGTCTACCCGTTAACGAGGATTCCGCACTCGTTGACGGCTCCGCGTCTAGATAGATCTCGTAGTGGTAGACCTTACAAGTGGTATCAGAGCCTAAGGAGTGTTCTTGGTGTTCTTCGTGTTCATCTAGATACATTCTAGGTTTCTTGACGCTAGTTGGACGGTTTTTCTCTCAAAATCGTGTTTTCAAGCTTAGCAAATTCTTATTCGGGAAATACTTTGTGGTTTTTCACGTTTTTGATCGAAATCATTATTTTTCGTTGGAAAAATAGTGATTTAATCTGCAAAACGTCAAAAAATCAAAGTGTTAGCCGTTTTTCGAGTTTGCGGCGCTCGAATCTAATAGGGGTAATTAGGGTTACACTTAGTGTCGAGTCTAACCAAAATCCGCTCCTTTCGAGTCTGTTTCAGAGGGTTTCGAATCTACCTAGTTTCGAGTCTGTTGCTTCATTCGAATAGGATCTCGAGTCTAGCTTAGTTTCGAGTTTATTTCGAGTTTAGCTTAGTTTCGAATAGGGGTTCGAATCTGCTGTAGTTTCGAGTGTGTCTGCCTTCGAATCTAAGGACTGTTCGAATCTGACATAATTTTGAGTTTAATTGAATTATAACACTTAATCGAATTTAATCCCAAATAAATTGAATCTGATTACATTCGAATCTACCTAGATTCGAAAGAATTAATTCACATTAGATTCGAATTAAATTAATTAAGGTAAATTCAATTACTTTCGGAAAGATGTCTAATCTTAAAAAATTCCTAGAAATGGACCACGAGGTCGGGAAGGCAAACGCTCCGCCCAAGCTGATGAAAGTCGAAGATTATTACTGGTGGAAAGATTGGTTTACCGATTTCGTGCGCTTTAATGACATGCGCATGTGGGTGTGTATCGACGAAGGGTATACTTTACCAGTGTCAGGAGTTGAAGGCCGTCAAAAGGTCAGTTTGGTGAAAAGGCTGACGAATGATACTTCCTAGGTTATGTGCCTAACTCACCAAACAAACGGGTTTTTAACAAAACAAATGGTACTGTGGAGATTGTGTATAATATTGAAGTCACAAGTTATACACATGAACCCCAAACTGGTCCGGAATGGTTATTTGACTATGATAAATTGTTTGAGTCATTTAACATTCCATTGGATGATACTGCAGGTACAATCGAAAAAGACATGGCAACGTTGCACCTAAATGACGATGGCCATATCTTTCCAAGGACTACGTTTGAATCCACATCCGAGCCTACTGCGACTGTAGATAGATCTCTAGAAGTCGATGTTCCTGAAGCACCTTCCACTGAGAATCAGACTCAAGCATCAAGTTCCAAGTCTGAGGAAAACGCCCATGAGGAGGAAAGTGTAGAAGCTGAGCCTGTTCCCCCATTAGGTGAAATAGGATCTAACTTATAAGATAATCTAAGGGTTGATGAGATAGAGACCTCTAGGATTAACAAGAACCATCCATTAGAAAGCATCATAGGAAATCCTAACGAGGGTGTGAGGACTCGGAGTAGTGTAAATAACAACACTGTGTTGTTGTCGACGATAAACGACTCCGAGGCATATCACACATGTCTATATTCATGTTTCATATCGCAAGTAGAGCCTAAGAATGTGCAGATGGCACTTAAGGATAACTCCTGGGTTGAAGCGATGCAGGAAGAACTTTCGCAATTTAGGAAACTAGAAGTGTGGGAGTTAGTTCCATTACCTCGAGGGGAAGTTGCCATAGGAACCAAATGGGTTTTTAAGTGCAAAAGAGACGATCGGGGCATAGTCACGCGCAACAAGGCTAGGTTAGTTGTAAAGGGTTTCAACCAAGAGGAGGGAATCGATTACAACGAGGTATTTGCACCAGTAGCAAGGCTGGAAGACATTAGGTTGTTTCTAGCTTTTGCCTCCTTCAAGGAATTTAAGGTATATCAGTTTGATGTTAAGAGTGCTTTCCTGTATGGGAAAGTGAAGGAGTTGGTGTATGTAGAACAACCGCCCGGATTTACAGATCAAAAATATCCTGATAGAGTATATCGCTTAGAAAAGGCTCTATATGGATTGCATCAGGCACCTAGGGCATGGTATGAGACACTATCCAACCATCTGTTAGAGAACGGTTTTGAAAGTGGTAGGATAGATAGTACTCTGTTTGTTAAGAGGAAGGGAGAACACTTTATCTTGGTACAAGTGTACGTCGATGATATCATCTTTGGATCATCAGACGAACAGATGTGCAAAGATTTCGAGAAGGTGATGAAGTCTAAGTTCGAGATGAGTGCTATGGGAGAGTTAAATTTCTTTTTAGGGTTACAAGTTGACTAGAAGAAGGAAGGGATGTTTATCCATCAGACTAAGTATGTCTATGACATATTAGAACGTTTCAGGATGGAGGGAACAAAGTTAACTGCCCATTTCAGCACGCCGATTCAAGTGAATCATAATCTCGGGCCGGGTACTGAAAGTGATACCGATGTGGATCCGACTTTATATCGGGCCATGATTGGGTCACTTATGTATTTAACTGCTTCAAGACCTGACATTATGTTTGCTGTGTGTATTTGTGCTAGGTTTCAAGCGAATCCGAAGGAGATGCATATGAAAGCTGTGAAGCGGATTCTACGATACCTCAAGTCGAAACCGAAGCTGGGACTTTGGTATCACGCGGAGGGAGATCTAGAGTTGGAGGCGTTCACGGATTCTGACTACGGAGGATGCAGCTTGACTCACAAATCAACAACTGAAGGTTGTCAGTTCCTAGGAGGGAGATTAGTATCCTGGCAATGCAAGAAACAGACATCGGTAGCCGTTTCAACGTGCGAGGCCGAGTATGTTGCTGCTGGTAGTTGCTGCTCACAGGTTCTGTGGATACAACAACAATTGCGGGATTACGGTTTGGCTTACACTGAAACTCCCATTAGGATAGACAATCAATCTACAATTGCTATAACTAACAATCCAGTTAAACACAGTAAAACAAAGCACATAGACATTAGGCATCATTTTATTCGTGATTTTGCTGAAAAGAACTTAATCAAATTGGTAAAAGTGGCAACAGAATATAATAATGCAGATTTATTTACCAAAGCATTTGATAAGTCACGGTTTGAGTATTTAATTCAACTGAATGGAATGCGCAACCCAGAGTAAATTGACCTTAGTAGTAGTAGCTTATTTTCTTTTATAAGTCGTAGTTTTTCTTTCTTTACAGTAGTCTGCCAATTTAGGAAAGTTTCTATTTTAGTAAGTTTTTATTTTTAGTAAGTTAGTAGGTTATCTTAATTCTTATGAAAAACAAAAGAAAAAAAAGAGAAAATTATAAAAATACAAAAAAAGAGAATATCAGAAAAAGAGTTAAGTCTTAGATACATAGGTACAAAGTTACGAAAATTAGCACAGTCGTTACAAATTCTAAGTGTTTAGGCTTTCACACATAATGCAACTAAATTCTAAATGTTATACTTTATTTAGTTTGATGTGTTGGTAGGCATAATACATATAGGGAATCTCAAGGCTAATAAAATATTCTAGAAAAAGTCAAGCGTGTCACTAGCTTAGATGTACGACCAATCGGTCTTAATTTTTATGTACAAGACATACAAACTTTGAGTCTAAATGAGGTATGCAAACATTCTGGGGATGTATGGCAACATCAAATACATCTTAAAATGGAAAGAATAGAAATATCATACAAAACTGAGAGTCGAAAACATGCAACTCTGTTGTACGTAAGTACAGACCTGTTGTCTCTGTTTAGATTCGGGTTAGCAGATATGTCGCTCTGTTGTACGTCAGTACAGACCTGTCACCGCTGTCTTGCTAACTTTAAAAATTAAACCTTAAGTCAAACTAAGACACTCTGTTGTATAAAAATACAGACCTGTGTCCGATGTTTGTCTTTTAAAGAAAGTTTGCAAATACCAACAAGTTAGAATCTTTGTTTGTGTGCCTTGATCATAAAAGTATGTCTATGTCTGAGTCACGTAAGATAATTTCATGATAAATAAAAATGCCAAGGGACATTCCGAAATGTAGAGTGTTTAATGGGGTAACATACCAACAATCGGCTAAATAGGTATGTCACGACAAATAATCAAAGGAATCAAAAATTCCTAAGTGTGAAAGTTTAAGTATTGAAAGTAAGTATCAGACATCGCTATCTGATTGAACCTTTCTTAGACTATACTCATCAAAAAGATTTTGTTTAGTATTTAGCTTAGAATGTAAATTTTATAAGTATAGCTTAAGTCTAGATTAAATTTTTGGTCAAAATTTTATTTTTTTTTTATTTTATTTTACCTTAGTTTATTTTATTTTATTTTATTTTAGTTTAATTTTTACTTAGGTAAAAGGTCAAAAATTACTGAGGGTGCATTCAAAGTTGGATAAAATAAACATTGCGTGAAATATCTTTTGCTTAGGGTAAAAGATTGGGCATAGTTTATCTTGTTACACAATACCGTAGAAAAAGGTTGAAAAAGTTGAAGTTATTTCAACAATTTTCGAAATTTTGTAAGTGTTTGGTGTTTTCGAGTTTAGGACAGACTCGAATAAGGAAGGATTCGAATCTGTCAGTAGATTCGAGTCTGACCTTAGATTCGAATGTTGGTAGTATATATAGGTCAACAGTGAAGACATTTAATACTTACTGTTTTCGAATCTAGTTTCTCGAATCTATTCCAGCGATTTCGAATCTGTTCTCGAGTCTATCATTTCTCTCATAAACGACAATCCGTCGAGTTTAAAGCTAGTGTGTTCGATTCTACTACTGTATCTAGGTATAATCAACTTGATTGTACAAGCTTCATGTAGTTTTATACACAATTTTAGGCAAAATCATCGAGTTTTGAAGGTTTAAGGGTCGAAATAGGGTTTTTACAAAATTACCAAGTTTGGACCGATAAACAGTTAAATTAAACTCATAAATCAATGATTAGAACCTAGTTGAACTAATGTATGTGATTTACTGCGTTCAAAATGGTTAAAATCTTGGGTTTTTGTTGAAATCTTGGCCGACGGGGCTTCGAATCTGTTCCTAAGGCTTCTCGAATCTGTCATTAGACTCGAGAAGACCAGGACCTTCGAATCTGTCAACAAACTCGAAAATGGACTAATTCGAATCTGTTACATTCGAATCTGTTTTTTATTTGCATTATTTAATTTAAATTTTATTAAACTTGTAGAAATTTAATTGTGTTGGATTTTGTACTTAAACAAGTTCAAAATAAAACAGATTTGAATTTAAACAAGTTTATTGATTTTTAATGAATCTAATAGTTTTGTTTATTGTGCAGAAATGGCTGTACGAGCGTTTGTGCCTAAGCACAATATGGTGCTTCATCCGGATCATAATCTCCCTGAGGCGCAGGGATTCAGACAAGTGCTTGATTTCCTAGTAGAGTCTAGGATTGGTTTTGCACTGTCTCATAATGTTCAGCTAGTTTTACCGTATATTCGTCAATTTTACGATCATCTGCAGGTAGACTGCTCGGTCACACCGACAGTGCTACGTACTCGCATTGCTGGACAACCGCTGGTATTTTCGGCAGATATGCTGTGTCAAGTGTTGCAGCTGGGCACTCAAGAAGAAGAGTCTGGACCGATCGAATTTCCTCTGAACATAAGGCAAGCGGCCTTTCTGAGAATGGGATACAGTCAAGACGTGACAAAAGTTTCATATATGAAGAGTGGATTAATTGGACAATGGAGATTTCTTGCGTATGTCTTTATGGTATGCTTTGCTCCAAAGAAAGCAGGATTTGACTATATGGTTGCCAAGATCCAGTCTGGGATAGTTGCGATGGTGTATAATCGACCATACAGCTTCTCGGAAATGTTTTTCTCAGAATTTGTTCACCAGATCACCGCGCCAGAAAATGACCAGTTCTTGTTATATCCGCGGTTCATCATGATGCTAATAAGGCACTTCTTGCCAAATCTGCCGCCGTCAAATGACATTCAAAGCGTTGCCGTTATGGACAAAAGGATCTTCGCTGACTGTTCCTCGCACAGAGGAAGGTTAGCTGTTCCAGTTGAGCGTCCATTATTCGGAGCAATCTTGGATAGGGATTTTCAAGCCCCAGATGTTGCCAACTGGGCAGGGGAAGTTGAATTTCAACAAAGACAACCACCTCAACAGCAACAACCACAACCGCAACCGCGCAGGAGGCAACGAGCTCAAGCAAGACAAACTCAGGCGTCTAGGCCTTCCACCAGTCAGCAGCTGGAAGTTCAGGAAGCCGGGCCCTCAAATGTTCCGAGCGAAGCTGAACAATTATGCCAAACGCTTAATGAAATTTGGGAGGCAGGGCCTCATGCAAATGAAGATGTGGCTGCAGCATTAGTAGGTGAATTACTTAGTCCACCTGAACGAGAGGAAGACGTGTTAAGAGATGTTGAAGAGTATGAGCCAGAGCAGGCTGATAATGTTTTGTCATCATCTGCCACAGAATCGGAAGAGATGGAGGAGTTAGAAGTTGAGGCTCCTGAGTCAGTTTCGACTGAACCTACTGTTCAAATTGGAACGTATGGATCAAGATTGGTAGTTAATGAAGAAGCATCGAGGAGGAGAGTAGTAAGGGAATCTGATGATTCAGACTTTGAAGAGGACGAAGTTGCTCCTTTAGTGACTCGGCAAAGGGCCAAGCGTCACAGGTTTATGCAAGGGTCATCCTCAGCATCCGATCCACAACCGGAAATTCCCCAAACTCAACCTCAAGAACCTCAAGCCACCGCTCCACCACCACCACCACCTCAACATGAACCATATATTCCATCACCATTCATCCCTACTCCTATTCAGTCCATTCCATCTACCTCGACCACCTACGCTGACAACCAACGGTTTGTGCAGCTTAAGGGATGCGTTGACTTCCAACATGTCCAAATCTTAGGCCTAACTAAGGCGATCGGCGAACTCCAGGCGCATAATGCAAATCTTAATATGGATAATGCCGAGTTGAAAAAGATTGTGGAGAATGTCATGGAAGAGAACACAGAGTTAGAGTCCTTTATTGCAGATCAATCAGAAGAGATCCGATCGATGCGGTCCCTCCTTGAGCAGCTAATGAAAAATCTAAAAGCTCAGGGGGAGACAAGTTGTAGGGATCATGAGGAACAGCGTAGAGATGAAGATGACGAAGGCAATGATCCCGATGCACCTAATGAAAATGAGCCAGTAGATTTTCCTGTTGCTCAGGCTACACAAGTTCAGGGGGAGCCCAGTCAAGTTGAAGGAGAAATAGGAGAAGCAAGTTCATCGAAGCAGCCTACAGATTTTGAAATCAGTGAGATGATCGACGCTCTTATGGAACTCGATGATGATCCGATGGATGTAGGTTTTGATTATGACGATGAAGAGCTAGAAGAAGGTGAGTTTGTGCCAGAGGAGATAGTTGACTGGCAATCAGATGATGAAGTAGTTGCTGATGAGGATGATGAAGCCGACGAGATAGTTGTACAGCAGAATCCTATCACGGATACTTACATGATAGATGGGAATAATATTGTCAACATAGATGTAGCGAATGCTGCGTTGAATGCTCAGCCATCAACAGAAGAACCTGCTAGAGAGCTATCAAATGAAGAAAAACGAAAGTTATGGTTCAGAGCTGAAAAGAAGGAATTGGAGATTAAAAAGACAATGAGGGTGCCGGGTACTGGGAAGTTGTCTGAGCGCATATTAAGCTGGTTCTTTGATAGAGAACTGCAGTTATTCATCATTAAAAGGAAAGACGGGCTCCAGTACCTGAGGCGAACTTTAAAAGCTTTCAACTCCCTGCCAAAGATCGAAATCACTGTGCTAGCATGGAAAGATCTGATAAACATTGGCAATGATCCCTACGCGAACGTAATTGAAAGAATCATAAGAAAAGAGGGGAGATCAAGGAAGTTCGAGCGATTGAATCCAAGGGTCGGGAGAAGAGTAGAAGATCCTTCGCGTATCGATCCTCTAACTGGACGACCTTGGATGAGGATTCACTATAAACCAGCTAGATGTCTTAGGAAAGTGCCTCTCAAGCCGATGCCACAGAATGTTTTGAAGAATCTGCATTGGTGGTACGCTGACACTGAGACTGGGGAAGCGGTCATGGAAGATTTTGAAGAAAACGTTATTCTTAGAGTCTACGACCCTCTTCACCTGGTAAACCTCTCTAAAGATGATCTTCATATTTTGCATGCCTGTAAGATCTCTAGTGATTCACATATGGATAGTGAAGCTAGCAAATATGAAAAAGTAGTCAAAGTATGTGTTGAAAAAGGTTTGTATGCTGAAAGTAGTTTGAATCAATAAATAAACAAAGTTCTTAAGTCAAATGTGTGAATTATTAGAAGTTATCGTCAAGGGGGAGTCTGTTGGTACATCCTATGTGACGATAGCAGTCTAAGTGATCCTACATTGTGATTTAGCAAGTGTTTGTTATATATGTTTATATATGGTTGATATTTATTAGTGTTTGTATGTTTGAACTTGATGTAACGTATTACAAGAAGTTCAAACATAAAATAAAAAGATAAAATTATTCATAAGGTAAAAACATAAGTTTCAACACTTAGTTGTTTATGTGAAATGCTAGATTCGAATCATACAAGGCTTGGCATTCGAATCTGTGATAGATTCGAATGTAGCCATAGATTCGAATATGACCAGATTCGAGAGTGTCTTTGTGGACAGACTCGAATGGGCCTTGGGCCAGGTTCGAGTTTGGCCCACATCAGACTCGAATCAGGGTCTATAATTAGGGATAGACTCGAGATATTATCAGACTTTTTGCAGAATTCGTGAGGGATGAAGCATAAAGCGATCTCGAGTTTATCAGCTTGGTGTGTGTTCTTTCGGAGAGAATAAGTTCGTAGGATCGTTCGTGTGTCGTTCGTTCAGCCTCTGATAGTCTCCGTGTTTCGTAGTTGAGAGTTGTTTCCGTCTACCCGTTAACGAGGATTCCGCACTCGTTGACGGCTCCGCGTCTAGATAGATCTCGTAGTGGTAGACCTTACAACATTAATTGCATTCTCCGATGCTGATCACGCAGGTGACAAAATGGATTGAAAAAACACATTAGGAGAAGTCCAATTCCTAAGTGACAAACCTGTTTGCTGGTCATCCAAGAAAATACATTGTGTTTCACTATCTACAGTCGAAGCTGAATACGTTGTCGTATCGTCGTGCTGTTCCTAAGTGCTGTGGATGATGAGCCAACTCAGAGACTATGGGTTTACACAACAAAAGGTTCCAATTTATTTTGATTCTAAAAGTGCAATAGCCATAGCTTCCAATCCGGTGCAACATTATAAAACCAAAGACATTGACATCCGATATCGTTTTATAAAAGATCATGTAGAAAATGGTAATATAGAATTATATTTTGTACCTACTGAATATCAATTAGCTGACTTGTTTACCAAAGCCTTAGATGAAAAACGTTTTAATTTTTTTGTATACAAGTTGGGTATGTTGAATCGTTAGATTTAAAAATTCAGTAGTTACAAATTATAACTATAAGTTTAAATTTTTTATTTGATCTGAATTTGATGTTAATCTCATTTATTTTTAAAGTTTAAATTTTTCCGAGTTTAACAGATCTGGATTGTCATGTGTAGGGGGAGCAGACAGATAATTTTATCTGTTTCTTAAAAATCTGATAATTTTTCATCTGATTTTTTAGGGGGAGCTGTCATTTAAAGAGATGCTAATCTGAGGGGGAGCTTAACTGCAAATATCAAGGGGGAGCAATTTCTGTTTTTTGTTAAATTTTTTTAGATAAATTTTTTTTGTACTTTGTTTTTGTTGTTGTTAAATTTTTTTAGTTGTTGTTAATTTTTTTTTGGGTATTATTTTGTTTTGTACAAAATTTTGATTGATCTTTGTTAATTTTTTAGTTGTGTTCAATTTTTTTTTTTTTGTTCATTCATTTTTTTAGTTAGTTAATTTTTTTTAGTTAATTTTTTTTGTGTGTGTATGTGATTAGTTTTGTTCTAATGAAATGGGCTTAAAATAAAAACCCAAACTTTTCGTGAGTGGGCCGGGTTTCAAACTTTTTGAATTTGAAATTTTCTATAAAGTTGAAATTCGATTTTCAAATTCACTTTTTCAAAATCCTCAATACTGTTCATCATCCTCACCGACTCACTCATTCCATTTCCTTAATCACGAAGCAACACAATCAACATCAGATTTTCATCATTTGTGATTAAATTTGTAAGTCCATTTCATATTTTCATTTTATTTGTTTTCATTTCATTTTCAGTATGCGAGTTTTTTTTTGTTACATGTGCGTGTGCGTATGTTCTTAGTGTGTGTTAATGGCATTTACTGCTTTGATGCTCATAATCTGAAATAAATTGTGTGATGGTTTGCGTATCAATGATATGAACTTGAATATTCAATTTCAAGTTCCAATTCATATCACACAAACAATAATTTGATTTTTTCAGTTTCAAAAGTTTTTGAAATATTGTTTCTGAGAATTGAAATTGTTGGTCTAAATAGGTTGTTTCTGGACATTGTTCAGTGAACAAAAGTTGTTCAAAACCAATTTTCGAGTAGGGCTAAACTTTTGGATAAGTAAAATACTTCTTGAATTGAAATTTTCAATTTATTAGTGTTTCTGGACTTAGAAAAAAATTTTAAACACTTTCTCGATCAACACTATTCGAGAAGGTTTAAGGCTTTAGTCAAGTTGACTGAAGGTTCATTCGAGAAAATGTTAGTTTAATCCGAGTTGGACACTTCATAATTTGAGAAAAATGTTCATGTTATTCGACTTAGTTATTTTGAAACACTTAGAAACATTTTAGATTTACCCTCGATAAGATAGCTGATTCGAGTCCAAACATATTTCATTCGAGTTGAGCTCATCAATAATTCGAGGAACTTTCAATGTTAGTCGAGTTGAGTAGCTTTAGGACTAAAAGTTCTGTACATCAAGATAATTCATTTCATTCGAGAAATCAACAAGTCCATTCGAGTTGACTTGTATTTCCTTCGAGAAAACATCAACTTTAATCGAGTTGGCTCATAAGTTCATTCGAGAAATTCTTTCTTTATTCGAGTTCCATACTCATAGAATTCGAGTTGGATCAAGAGTCATTCGAGAAACATTCTGTTTCATTCAAGTTTTATACTCATTCTTCCAAAATATTCTAAGTGTTGGGAATTAAAAATTTTTTTTTAAGAAAAATTTCACATTTTTGAGAAATTTTTTAAAATCTGTGTTTTTCTAACATCGGTCTCTTAACGATTGACTTTGGAATCCTAACAATAGTATTTTAATATTATTGTCTGGAATCCCAATGATATAACAGGAAAACACATATTTTTCTAATTTCTAGTTAAATGCTTTATTTTTCTATTTGCAGGATTTCATTTGATTATTTGTTGATTCTAACATGTTTATTATTTCTCACAGGTTTCAAGTGGCATCCCCAGCTCTATCCCAACCTTCAAACTCATCTGATTCCCATTCATCGTCAAATCATACATTAGTTTCCAAACCAGTAAAATCCGCCTCTGTCACCCGACCTTCACCTTCCACACTCATTCCAGACAATCATTTAGTTAAACCTAAATATTTCCTAACCTTTCGTGATAACAACCGTTGTCTTGATCCCAAGGTCATAAAAGTCAGCCACCCGATCATAGTAGACATTCTTAAAGGCCATCCTTTAGGTTATCTACTTCAATACAAACCTTCGATTCCCCAAGTTTATCTGCAGCAATTTTGGCACACCGTCAACTTTGTCCCAGCTGATGGTAACCATCACTTTAAGGTTACCATCGATCAATTTAACACAGAGATTACATTAGCAAGACTGAGACACAATCTGTTTCTACCGCGTCGCATCGATACCGTGAACTTCCCAGAGCTAGCAAACTTCGAGGATATTGTATCTGATGTCGAACTGGTGCATGATTTGATTTGCCTGGGTTACTCTAAACCACTACTAAAAAGATCTAAGTTCCACAGAATTGGACTTAAAGGAGAATGGTACACGCTCTTTGGGATTATAAACTGATGTATGACATCCAAGCACATACGCATAGATAGCTGCAGCATTCACTGTCTCAGAATTTTTCATGGGATTGCGTTTAACAAACATTATGATTACGCACAATGTATTTGGGAGGATCTGAAGGAGGTGGTGTTAACAAAGATGACGAATAGAGCATGAGAGTTTCTCCTACTTCAAAGGTTCATTCAAATATTGATAAAGAGAATATTAAGGGCAATGAAAAGATTCTGAAACGCTCAAATGCTCAGAGGTGTCCTGATTATGTGATGATGAGGCTTGCATGGAGTAAAGAATTCACCAACCGCAAATATAATGCCAATACCAGAAGCTTTATTAAAGTATGCTAATCCGAAATGTGAGCATGTTAAGTTGTATAGAATAGATCATGCTCCTGTAGAAACCCAAGAACCAGGTTTTCTTAATCAGGGGGCTTTAGGTGAGCAGGAACTTCAGCATGGGGTTGAAGTTCAGTGAGGGAGTAGAGGTGTAAGAAAGGGGTGGTGTGGGAGTAGAGAGCAGCTCAGATTCGGAACGACACTATCAAATATTGCTGAGGGAGCTGCAGAAGGAAATGATGATGATAATGATGATGATGATAATGAGAGTGGTCATGATCCTAATGAGGGAGGTGCAGGATTGATTGATATTGTTCAAATAGCGAGAGCGAGTGTGAGGGAGATTGCTAGCCCAAACAGCCAGGATCAAACCACATTAGCTGTTAGCTCCCAAATGGGAGTTAGCATTGACTTAGTCAGCATCCCACTGACATCTGCACACCACACTAGCCACTCATTCTCCTTTCAACAGGAGAATGTTTCACTTTCTCATCGGGATGAAACACATAATCTATCCTTAGAACCTTTGGATTTTATGGATATTGAACAAAGTACACATCTGCCCGGGTGTATGGCTTTAATTGTTGCACAAAGTCTAGAACCCATACACGATAGGACACTCGAGTCTACTTCATTCGTTGATGTAAGCGCAGCTGAACTTCATGTTTCTATCGGAACAACCTTTGTAACAAAATTATTTGTTGCTCCGTCACTTGAAGAGGTTGGAAGTCCAGTCGGAGCTACTTCTTTGCAATCTCTAAGTACTGGCCACACAGACGTTCTTTTCACAAGTTCGACTGTTGTGACAATTGGAAGTCTTCGTGACCCAGTAGTTAGTCTTTCCCCATTCGTTACCGAAACTAAGTTCAATGAATTCTTAAATGCGGTAGTTGTGGGAGTGAAAAATCACATGACAAGTCAGTTATCATAAATGATGAATCAGATGACCAACATTCGTCAACGTAGGCAACTTGTCTGAAGGAGCAATGAAACAAAAAGATCCTAATCAGGCTATTGAATAGCTAAGAGAGTTTGTTTATGATTAGTTTGATGAAATGCGTGAAAGAATGATTGGTCTGGAGAGCGTGGTCATCACAGCCTTAGGCAACTTGTCTGAAAGAGTTTCTGCTGTTGAAGCCTCAAGCTTCTGCTTCGAAGCGTAAGAATGATGAGCACGATGACGACTCCAATGATGCTCCTCATGAGGGGCAGAAGATGAGGAACCTTGATAAGCCAGGTATTGGACTGTTAATGATAACATATCCTGAGAAATAAATAGAAGCTCAAGAGAAGGGAGAAGGTGTAAGCTCCAAGGTTAAACCTGTTGATACTCAAACCGGGCTGGAATTGATTCTTTATGAAGATGTTCCAGTTCCTTTAAGTATTCAATCAGAGATCTACAATTTTGATGAATATGATGATTCTTAAGATGAAGTTCAAGAAAAGATTCCAATGATTGAGGAAGTGGAGAAAGAGATAGAGATTGATGAGTCTGAAGATTATGATGTAATTGAGTTAACAGATGTTGCCGTGAGAGTCGAATGAACTGAAGAAGAAGAGGTGTTGGTTCAAGAGATTTTGAAAGATGATATACCTATACCGACGGTTGAAAAGATCGAGGTTATGGTAAATGTTAAAGAAGAAGTGATTGAACCATTTCATGTGGAAAGTGTTATACCAACAGTAGGTTCAGAGCTTAACGAAGTTGAGATAATGGACAGGTTTTTCAGTGAATACATCTTAGCTGATGAATCGCAAAGACAACATCACTTGTGATTTGAAGCTCAAAGGATTGTCCAAAGAGAGATCAATGATATTTTGATTATACTTAATGAAGAAGAGATTAGCAAGAATAAGAAAAAGGGGTTGGAGCTATCATCTAAGAAATATACAGAGTATACAAGAAAGAGGAATAAATTGTCGTACCTTGAAGATTATTTTGGAAAGAAAATGTGGGCAAAAGACAAGCCCCATGTACATTCTTAAAGCTACTTAGAGTTCTGTGTAAGGTCACCTATATCACAGATCTGATCTTGACGAGACACCGTCCACTGAGTGCGGAATCCTCGCTAGCGGTTTAACGGATCGATCACACACGGAAACCGAAGACGAACACAATGATAGTCGATACGATGAACGACCCGACACATGTATTTCTCCCAAAAGACTCTCTGAAATCACACATGTTCGTATGTGCACTAATACGAACTCTGAATGCCAATTTATTTAAAAGTCACTTAATTATACGGATAAACACTTAATTATAAGGATTAAGTTCGAACTTGACTTAAACAAGTTCGTTTAGGCCCAAACCCGCGAACTTGTCCACTACTATTCGAACTTAGCTTCACTAAGTTCAAACCCTAGTCTTTGAACTTGTTCTAGAACTTATCTTTGAACTTATTCTAGAACTTATCTTTGCAAATATAAAAATCATACACAAACAAGATCAAACATATATAACTTGTATTTGCAAAGCCTGATCTATTACAAAAGACTATCTATACCTAGACTGCTATCGTCTCATAGGGTGCACTAACATACTCCCCCTTGACGATAACTTCTACTTAGATATTTAGTTAATCTATAGAACTAGACTGATTCTAAATACTTCCTGCATACAATCTCTGTTCTACACAAACCTTTACAACTTTCTGGTACTTCTTGCCTTCTGATCTCTAACCTTCATGAAAAGAGATTGGTTGCTCATGAAGCCTTTGCAAGTCGCCCTGAGAAAGATTTACAAGGTGTAGAGGGTCATACACTTTCAAAATAACTCTTTCATCTTGATCTTCCATAACTGCCTCGGCTGTCTCATTATCAACATAGCACCACTTCATAATATTAAGAACATTCTGTGGCAATCTTATTTTCTCGTTAACAGCTAACTCAGTCTTCTTCTCTTCTTTCTTGAACCAAAGTTTTCTATTTTTTTCCTTCTTTTGCTCCTTATCTGATTCTTGAGTTACATCATCATCCGAAACATCATTGATCGTCGACTTCAGAATGTCTAGATCTATCGGATTCTGGTCTGTATTTACATATTGTTCTGTGACTGGTTGTCCCTGAATGACGATCTCATCTACCTCGTCTTTTTCATCTACTAAAACTTCATCATCTGGGCTCCAATCTTGAACATTTTCCAGGACAAACTCTCCTTCTTCAAGTTCTTCCAGATCATCTTCAAAATCAAAATACAATTCATCATCATCATCAATTCCGGCCAAGGCTCCAATCATTTCTTGTTCGACTAACTCTGATGCTTCGGGAGCCTTGCCTTTTTTCCTGACCTAATCCAGATGATCCAGGCTCCCCCTAAAGGTCAGCTTGCTGAGAAGTCTCTTGTGGAATATCTGCTATCTCACTGTTCTTTTGATTAGCTGGGTCACCTCCTTCATCGTCATCTCCTCTCTGAACTCCTCTTAACTCATCGCCTCGACAACTTATCTCCCCCTGAGCTTGTAGATCTTTCATTATTTGCTCGACCAGGGTCTGAAGAGTCAGAATTTGAGATTATTAGGCAGACATTCTTTTTTGTTATTTAGCTACTTGATTTTGTAGTTGAGCATTCTGTTGCTCCAACCTGGAGTTATGTTGTTGTAACTCTTTCACAGCTTGTGAGAGTTGGAAAATTTGGACTGTGTGGAAATCTACTTTGCCTTTCAAGTATCTGAATCATTGATTTTTAGTAAATGGAACGGACGTTGTTGGAGTTAAAGTTGATGGAATTGAAGTAGATGTGGATGGAGCGGAGGTTGCGACAGATAGAAAGGCAGACGAAGTAGATGGAGCTCCCTGACGTATGAGTTGACGCTTCGCCCTCTATTGTGTAGCAATCGTTGCCTCTTCTTTTAATAGAAAATCTGCATCACCTTCGTCTTCATCACGGAGTGCGGGACGAGTCATCTTTCTTCTGCCCACAACTACTCTTGAGCCATATCTTTCAAAAGATTTTGTTGGATTAGTAGCTTCCCTTTCCTCCTCTTCTGAACTAGTGTCTGAGTCTGATTCAGACGCTGTCTCAACTAGACCTTCCGTCACTTCGTCCTGACTCTCCGTTCTTTATGTCGCTTCTTCACGACTTTCTATTCCTACCATTGCAGGAACTGGTGGCTGATATTCATCAATTTCCCTGAACATGTCATCCATGTCAGTAGGCGGCTCCAAGATTTCCTGAACTAGCTTTTCTGCTATATTTTTATGTGCTGCTGCTCCTTGCTCAAAGATCTCTTGCAAGGTTTGTTCCCTCTGGACAGGCTGTGGTGCGGATGTTGATGGCCCAGTTGCCTCTGTTGTTGATCTGGAGCGTGGAGCTACCCTAGCAACCGGAGCTCGCTGAGCCGGTGCTTGATGCTGTTCTTGTTGAGGTGCTGGTTGTTGAGGAGCATCACCTATCCAATCATCTCCTTCGGGAGCGACAAAATCTGGATCTATGACTGCGCCAAAAAGCGGAGCCACTTGGGGCCTTACTTGCTCTACCCTTCGTGCATTTTGAGATTGGCAGTCAGCAACTATTCTATTATCTATGATAGCTACTCCAGTTTGTTCCGAAAAAGTCGGTAAATCTGGCAGGAAATTCCTGATGATCATCATGATAAAATGTGGATACATGAGAAATCTTTCTCGTCTGGGAGCAGAGATTTGGTTGACAAACTCCCCAAAGAACTTCTTGTTTTAGACGAGAGATATCATCACTGATTGGAGCTTGGACACCATTGTGTCAAATCCCGCCTTTTTTGGAGCAAAACAAACCATGATAACGTGTACCAGATATCGCCACTGGCCAATGACACCGCTCTTAACATATGATGCCTTGGTGATGTCTTAAGCATAACCAATTCTTAAGAAGGTCGTCTACCTTATTGGATCTAGAAAATTAATTGGACCATCTTCTTGGTCAGTAGTCCCGAATTGTAGAATTGATCGTAGATGATCAGTGGAAAATGCGATTGGACGGCCACCTACCCTCGTGCGTAGAACCGTAGGTGTAAAAGTGCAATCTACTTGCAGTGATTGCCAAAATTGGCGAACGTATGGAAGTGTGATCTGCAGGTTATGCATGAGCGCATATGTTACCCGAGATTGCGAAAGGAATTGAATCATTTGTCTGTACGGCTGAGCTTCTGGCACCTGAAGGTCCACTGCCATTACCATGTTGTACTTATTGAAGAATGCTCGATCATGAAGAACAAGTTGCCGTACCTTGAAGATTATTTGGAAAAGAAAATTTTCAGCAAAAGACAAGCCCTATGTACATTCTTAAGTCGTATTAGAGTTCTGTGTAAGGTCACCTTTATCATGGATCTGGTCTTGACGCGACACCGTCCAACGAGTAAGGAATACTCGTTAGCGGTTTGACGGATCGATCACACACGGATGCCGAAGATGAACACAATGATTGTCGATACGACGAACGACCCTACACGTGTATTTCTCCCAAAAGACTCTCTAAAATCACACAAGTTCGTATGTGCCCTAATACGAGTTCTGAATGCTATTTTCTGCAAAAGTCACTTAATCAAACAGATTAACACTAAATTATAAGGATTAAGTTCGAACTTGACTTAAACAAGTTTGTTTTGGCCCAAGCCCACGAACTTGTCCAGTACTATTCGAACTTAGCTTCACTAAGTTCGAACCCTTGCCTTTGAACTTGTTCTAGAACTTATCTTTGAACTTATCTTTGCAAATGTAAACATCATACACAAAAAAGATCAAACATATATAACTTGTATTTGCAAAGCCTGATCTATTAGAAAAGACTATCTATACCTAGACTGCTGTCGTCACACAGGGTGCACTAACAGACTCCCCCTTGACGATAGCTTCTAGTTAGATACTCAATTAATCTATAGAACTTTCAAAATACTTCCTTCATACAATCCCTATTCTACACAAACCTTTACAACTTTCTGGTACTTCTTGCCTTCTGATCTCCAACCTTCATGAAAATAGATTGGTTGCTCATGAAGCCTCAGCAAGTCGCCCTGAGAAATATTTACAAGGTGCAGAGGGTCATACACTTTCAAAATAACTCTTTAATCATGATCTTCCATAACTGCCTCGGCTTTCTCTTTATCAACATACCACCACTTCATATTATTCAGAACATTCTGTATCATTGTCTTTAATGGAATTCTCTTTAGGAATCAAACCAGTTACTAAAACATCATCATCCAAGGCTTCCCGGTCAATGGATCTATCCTCGAATCATCCATGACTCTCTTTCCTTCCCTTGGCTTAATTCTATCGAACCTCCCAGTCTGACCTTTTCTTCTAATAATTCTAGCTATCACTTCAGCATACTTGTCGTCTCCATGGTTGATTAGATTTTTCCATGCCAGTTCCTTCACTTCACATTTAAGCAAAGTATTGAAGACTTTAAGTTTTCTCTTCAGATACTAGAGCCCATCTCTTCTTTAAAGCACAAAGAGCTGCAATTCCCTGTCGAAAAACCAACTAAAATGCCTCTAGATAGTTTTCCTGGGCTTGGCAATCTTATTTTCTCATTAACAGCTAAGTCTGTCTTCTTCTCCTCTTTCTTGAACCAAAGTCTTCTCTTTTCTTCCTTGGTTTGCTCCTTATCTAATTCTTGAGTTACATCATCATCCGATTCATCATTGATCGTCAACTTTCGAATGTCTAGATCTATCAGATTCTAGTATGTATTTACATATTGTTCTGTGACTGGTTGTCCCTGAATGACGATCTCATCAACTTCGTCTTCTTCATCTACTAAAACTTCATCATCTAGGCTCGAATCAGGAACATTTTCTGGGACAAACTCTCCTTCTTCAAGTTCTTCCAGATCATCTTCAAAATCAAAATTCATTTCATCATTATCATCAATTCCGGCCATGGCACCAATCATTTCTTGTTCGACTAACTCTGATGCTTCGGTAGCCTTGCCTTTTTCCTGACCTGATCTAGATGATCAAGACTCCCCCTGAAGGTCAGCTTGCTGAGACGTCTCTTATGCAAGATCTGCTAGCTCACTGTCTTTTTGATTAGCTGGGTCACCTCCTTCATCATCATCTCCTCTCTGAACTCTTCTTAACTCATCGCCTCAGCAACTTATCTCCCCCTGAGCTTGTAGATCTTTCATTATTTGCTCGACCAGGATCTTAAGAGCCAGAATTTGAGATTATTGGGCAGACATTCTTTATTGTTATATAGCTACTTGATTTTGTAGTTGAGCAATCTGTTGCTCCAACCTGGAGTTATGTTGATGTAACTCTTTCACAGCTTGTGAGAGTTGGAAAATTTGGACTGTGTGGAAATCTACTTTTCCTTTCAAGTCTGTGAATCGTTGATTTTCAGTAAATGGAACGGACGTTGTTGGACTTGAAGTTGATGGAATTGAAGTGGATGTGGATGGAGCGGTGGTTGCGACAGATGGAAAGGCAGACGAAGTAGATGGAGCTCCCTGACGTATGCGTTGACGCTTCGCCATCTATGGTGTAGCAATCGCTGCCTCTTCTTCTAATAGAAAATCTGCATCACCTTCGTCTTCATCACGGAGTGCGGGACGAGTCATCTTTCTTCTGCCCACAACTACTCTTGAGCCATATCTTTCAAAAGACATTGTTGGATTAGTAGCTTCCTTTTCCTCCTTTTGTGAACTAGAGTCTGAGTCTGATTCAGACGCTGTCTGAACTAGAGCTTCCGTCGCTTCGTCCCGACTCTCCGTTCTTTATGTCGCTTCTTCATGACTTTCTGTTCCTACCATTGCAGGAACTGCTGGCTGATATTCATCAATTTCCTTGAACAGGTCATCCATGTTAGTAGGCGGCTCCAAGATCTCCTGAAATAGCTTTTCTGCTATATTTTCCTGTGCTGCTGCTCCTTGCTCCAAGATCTCTAGCAAGGTTTGTTCCCTCTGGCCAGGCTGTGGTGCGGATGTTGATGGCCCAGTTGCCTCTATTGTTGATCTGGAGCGTGGAGCTACCTTAGCAACCGGAGCTCGCTGAGCCAGTGCTTGTTGCTGTTGTTGTTGCTGGTTGTTGAGGAGCATCACCTATGCAATCATCTCCTCCGGGAGCGACAAAATTTGGATCTATGACTGCACCAAAAAGCGGAGCCACTTGGGGCCTTACCTGCTCTACCCTTCACGCATTATGAGATTGGAAGTCAGTAAATATTCCTTTTCTATGATAGCTACTCAAGTTTGTTCCGACAAAGACTTTAAATCTGGCTGGAAATTCCTGATGATCATAATGATAAAACGTGGATACATGAGAAATCTTTCTCGCCTGGAAGCAGAGATTTGGTTGACAAAATCCCCAAAGAACATCTCGGAAAAGCTAAACTTCTTGTTTTAGACGAGAGATATCATCGCTGATTGGAGCTTGGACACCATTGTGTCAAATTCTGCCTTTTTCGGAGCAAAACAAACCATGATAACGTGTACCAGATATCACCACTGGCCAATGAGACCGCTCTTAACATATGATGCCTAGGTGATGTCTTGAGCATAACCCATTCTTAAGAAGGTCGTCTGCCTTATTGGAGCTAGAAATCATTTGGACCATCTTCTTGGTCAATAGTCCCCATTTGTAGAATTGATCGTAGATGATCAGTGGAAAATGCGATTGGACGACCACCTACCTTCGTGCGTAGAACCTTAGGTGTAACAGTGCAATCTACTTGCAGTGATTCCCAAATTTGGCGAACGTATGGAAGTGTGATCTGCAGATTATGCGTGAGCGCATATACCACCCGAGATTGCGAAAGGAATTGAATCATTTTTCTGTACGGCTGAGCTTCTGGCAGCTGATGGTCAACCGCCATTACCATGTTGTGCTTATTGAAGAATGCTCGGTCTTGAAGAATAAGTTGCCGTACTTTGAAGATTATTTGGAAAAGAAAATTTTCAGCAAAAGACAAGCCCTATGTACATTCTTAAAGCTACTTAGAGTTCTGTGTTAGGTCACCTTTATCACAGATCTGATCTTGACGCGACACCATCCAACGAGTAAGGAATCCTCGTTAGCGGTTTGACGGATCGATCACACACGGATGCCGAAGACGAACACAATGATAGTTGATACGAAGAACGACCCGACACGTGTATTTCTCCCAAAAGACTCTATGAAATAACACTAGTTCGTATGTGCACTAATACGAGTTCTGAAAGCTAATTTCTGCAAAAGTCACTTAATCAAACAGATTAACGTTTAATTATAAGGATTAAGTTCGAACTTGACCTAAACAAGTTTGTTTTGGCCCAAACCCACGAACTTGTCCACTACTATTCGAACTTAGCTTCACTAAGTTCGAACCCTTGCCTTTGAACTTGTTCTAGAACTTATCTTTGAACTTATCTTTTCAAATGCAAACATTATACACAAACAAGATCAAACATATATAACTTGTATTTGCAAAGCCTGATCTATTAGAAAAGACTATCTATACCTAGACTGTTATCGTCACACAGGGTGCATTAAAGACTCCCCTTGATGATAACTTCTAGTTAGATATTCAATTAATCTATAGAACTAGGCTGATTCAAAATACTTCCTACATACAATCCCTATTCTACACAAACCTTTACAACTTTCTAGTACTTCTTGCCTTCTGATCTCCAACCTTCATGAAAATATAATCGTTGCTCATGAAGCCTCAGAAAGTCGCCCTGAGAAATATTTACAAGGTGCAGAGGGTCATACACTTTCAAAATAACTCTTTCATCTTGATCTTCCATAACTGCCTCAGCTGTCTCATTATCAACATACCACCACTTCATATTATTCAGAACATTCTGTATCATTGTCTTTAATGGAAACCACTGTAGGAATCAAACCAGTTAGTAAGACATCTTCATCCACGGCTTCCCGGTCAATGGATCTATTCTCGAATCATCCATGACTCTCTTTCCTTCCCTTGGCTTAATTCTATCGAACCTCCCAGCCCGACCTTCATTTCTAATAATTCTAGCTATCACTTGAGCATTCTTGTCGTCTCCAAGGTTGATTAGATTTTTCCATGCCAGTTCCTTCACTTAACATTTAGGCAAACTATTGAAGACTTTAAGTTTTCTCTTCAGATACTGGAGCCCATCTCTTCTTTTAAGCACAAAGAGCTGCAATTCCCTGTCGAAGAACCAACTAAGAATGCCTCCAGAGAGTTTTCCTGGGCTTGGCAATCTTTTTTTTTTTTAACAGCTAACTCAGTCATCTTATGCTCTTCCTTGAACCAAAGTTTGCTCTTTTCTTCCTTGGTTTGATCCTTATCTGATTCTTGAGTTACATGATCATCTGATTCATCAATGATCATCAACTTCAGAATGTCTAGATCCATCGGATTCTGGTCTGTATTTAAATATTGTTCTGTGACGGGTTGTCCCTGAATGACGATCTCATCAACTTTGTCATCTTCATCTACTAGAACTTCATCATCTAGGCTCCAATCTGGAAAATTTTCCGGGACAAACTCTCCTTCTTCAAGTTCTTCCAGATGATCTTCAATATCAAAATTCATTTCATTATTTGCTCGACCAGGGTATGAATACTCAGAATTTGAGATTGCTGGGCTGACATTCTTTCTTGTTGTATAGCTACTTGATTTTGTAGTTGAGCATTCTGTTGCTGCAACCTGGAGTTATGTTGCTGTAACTCTTTCACAGCTTATGAGAGTTGGAAAATTTGGACTGTCTAGAAATCTACTTTGCCTTACAACTCTGTGAATCGTTGATTTTTAGTAAATGTCACGGACGTTGTTGGAGTTGAAGTTTTTGGAATTGAAGTAGATGTGGATGGAGTGGTGGTTGTGACAGATGGAACGGCAGATGAAGTAGATGGAGCTCCCTGGCGTATGCGTTGACGCTTCGCCCTCTGTTATGTAGCAATCGTTGACTCTTCTTCTAAGTTAAAATCTGCTTCACCTTCATCTTCATCACGGAGTCTTGGATGAGTCATCTTTCTTCTGCTCACATCTACTCTTGAGCCATATCTTTCAAAAGAAATTGTTGGATTTGCAGCTTCCCTTTCCTCCTCTTCTGAACTAGAGTCTGAGTCTGATTCAGACGCTGTCTCAAATAGACCTTTCGTTGCTTCGTCCCGACTCTCCGTTCTTTCTGTCGCTTCTTCAGGACTTTCTGTTCCTACCATTGCAGGAACTGGTGGCTGATATTCATCATTTTCCATGAACAGGTCATCCATGTCAGTAGGCGGCTCCAAGATCTCCTGAACTAGCTGTTCTTCTATATTTTCCAGTGCTGCTGCTCCTTGCTCAAAGATCTCTTGCAAGGTTTGTTCCCTATGGCCAGGCTGTGGTGCCGATGGTGATGTCCCAGCTGCCTCTGTTGTTGATCTGGAGCATGGAGTTACCTTAGCAAATGGAGCTCGCTGAGCCGGTGCTTGTTGCTTTTTTTTTTTGTTGAGGAGAATCACTGATCCAATCATCTCCTTCGGGAGTGACAAAATCTGGATCTATGACTGCGCCAAAAAGCGGAACCACTTGGGGCCTTACTTGCTCTGCCCTTCGCGCATTATGAGATTGGCAGTCAGCAAAATACTCTTTTATCTATGATAGCTACTCAAGTTTGTTCTGGAAAATTCGGTAAATCTGACAGGAAATGCCTGATGATCATCATGATAAAACGCGTATACATGAGAAATCTTTCACGACTGGGAGCAGAGATTTGGTTGACAAACTCCCAAAGAACATCTCGTAAAAGCTAAACTTCTTGATGTAGACGAGAGATATCATCGCTGATTGGAGCTTGGACACCATTGTGTCAAATCCCGCCTTTTTCGGAGCAAAACAAACCATGATAACGTGTACCAGATATCGCCACTAGCCAATGAGCATGCTCTTAACATATGATTCCTTGGTGATGTCTTGAGCATAACCCATTATTAAGAAGGTCGTCTGCCTTAGTAGAGCTGGAAAATCAATTGGACCATCTTCTTGGTAAGTAGTCCCCGATTATAGAATTGATAGTAGATGATCAGCGGAAAATGCGATTGGACGACCACCTACCGTCGTGCGTAGAACCGTAGGTGTAACAGTGCAATCTACTTGCAGTGATTGCCAAAATAGGCGAACGTATGGAAGTATGATCTACAGGTTATGCGTGAGCGCATATGCCACCCGAGATTGCGACAGGAATTCGATCATCTGTCTGTATGGCTGAGCTTCTGGCAGCTGAAGGAGTTACCTTAGCAAATGGAGCTCGCTGAGTCGGTGCTTGTTGCTTTTTTTTTTGTTGAGGAGAATCACTGATCCAATCATCTCCTTCGGGAGTGACAAAATCTGGATCTATCACTGCGCCAAAAAGCGGAACAACTTGGGGCCTTACTTGCTTTGCCCTTCGCGCATTATGAGATTGGCAGTCAGCAAAATACTCTTTTATCTATGATAGCTACTCAAGTTTGTTCTGGAAAATTCGGTAAATCTGACAGGAAATGCCTGATGATCATCATGATAAAACGCGTATACATGAGAAATCTTTCACGACTGGGAGCAGAGATTTGGTTGACAAACTCCCAAAGAACATCTCGTAAAAGCTAAACTTCTTGATGTAGACGAGAGATATCATCGCTGATTGGAGCTTGGACACCATTGTGTCAAATCCCGCCTTTTTCGGAGCAAAACAAACCATGATAACGTGTACCAGATATCGCCACTAGCCAATGAGCATGCTCTTAACATATGATTCCTTGGTGATGTCTTGAGCATAACCCATTATTAAGAAGGTCGTCTGCCTTAGTAGAGCTGGAAAATCAATTGGACCATCTTCTTGGTAAGTAGTCCCCGATTATAGAAATGATAGTAGATGATCAGCGGAAAATGCGATTGGACGACCACCTACCGTCGTGCGTAGAACCGTAGGTGTAACAGTGCAATCTACTTGCAGTGATTGCCAAAATAGGCGAACGTATGGAAGTATGATCTACAGGTTATGCGTGAGCGCATATGCCACCCGAGATTGCGACAGGAATTCGATCATCTGTCTGTATGGCTGAGCTTCTGGCAGCTGAAGGAGTTACCTTAGCAAATGGAGCTCGCTGAGTCGGTGCTTGTTGCTTTTTTTTTTTGTTGAGGAGAATCACTGATCCAATCATCTCCTTCGGGAGTGACAAAATCTGGATCTATGACTGCGCCAAAAAGCGGAACAACTTGGGGCCTTACTTGCTTTGCCCTTCGCGCATTATGAGATTGGCAGTCAGCAAAATACTCTTTTATCTATGATAGCTACTCAAGTTTGTTCTGGAAAATTCGGTAAATCTGACAGGAAATGCCTGATGATCATCATGATAAAACGCGTATACATGAGAAATCTTTCACGACTGGGAGCAGAGATTTGGTTGACAAACTCCCAAAGAACATCTCGTAAAAGCTAAACTTCTTGATGTAGACGAGAGATATCATCGCTGATTGGAGCTTGGACACCATTGTGTCAAATCCCGCCTTTTTCGGAGCAAAACAAACCATGATAACGTGTACCAGATATCGCCACTAGCCAATGAGCATGCTCTTAACATATGATTCCTTGGTGATGTCTTGAGCATAACCCATTATTAAGAAGGTCGTCTGCCTTAGTAGAGCTGGAAAATCAATTGGACCATCTTCTTGGTAAGTAGTCCCCGATTATAGAATTGATAGTAGATGATCAGCGGAAAATGCGATTGGACGACCACCTACCGTCGTGCGTAGAACCGTAGGTGTAACAGTGCAATCTACTTGCAGTGATTGCCAAAATAGGCGAACGTATGGAAGTATGATCTACAGGTTATGCGTGAGCGCATATGCCACCCGAGATTGCGACAGGAATTCGATCATCTGTCTGTATGGCTGAGCTTCTGGCAGCTGAAGGAGTTACCTTAGCAAATGGAGCTCGCTGAGTCGGTGCTTGTTGCTTTTTTTTTTGTTGAGGAGAATCACTGATCCAATCATCTCCTTCGGGAGTGACAAAATCTGGATCTATCACTGCGCCAAAAAGCGGAACAACTTGGGGCCTTACTTGCTTTGCCCTTCGCGCATTATGAGATTGGCAGTCAGCAAAATACTCTTTTATCTATGATAGCTACTCAAGTTTGTTCTGGAAAATTCGGTAAATCTGACAGGAAATGCCTGATGATCATCATGATAAAACGCGTATACATGAGAAATCTTTCACGACTGGGAGCAGAGATTTGGTTGACAAACTCCCAAAGAACATCTCGTAAAAGCTAAACTTCTTGATGTAGACGAGAGATATCATCGCTGATTGGAGCTTGGACACCATTGTGTCAAATCCCGCCTTTTTCGGAGCAAAACAAACCATGATAACGTGTACCAGATATCGCCACTAGCCAATGAGCATGCTCTTAACATATGATTCCTTGGTGATGTCTTGAGCATAACCCATTATTAAGAAGGTCGTCTGCCTTAGTAGAGCTGGAAAATCAATTGGACCATCTTCTTGGTAAGTAGTCCCCGATTATAGAATTGATAGTAGATGATCAGCGGAAAATGCGATTGGACGACCACCTACCGTCGTGCGTAGAACCGTAGGTGTAACAGTGCAATCTACTTGCAGTGATTGCCAAAATAGGCGAACGTATGGAAGTATGATCTACAGGTTATGCGTGAGCGCATATGCCACCCGAGATTGCGACAGGAATTCGATCATCTGTCTGTATGGCTGAGCTTCTGGCAGCTGAAGGAGTTACCTTAGCAAATGGAGCTCGCTGAGTCGGTGCTTGTTGCTTTTTTTTTTGTTGAGGAGAATCACTGATCCAATCATCTCCTTCGGGAGTGACAAAATCTGGATCTATGACTGCGCCAAAAAGCGGAACAACTTGGGGCCTTACTTGCTTTGCCCTTCGCGCATTATGAGATTGGCAGTCAGCAAAATACTCTTTTATCTATGATAGCTACTCAAGTTTGTTCTGGAAAATTCGGTAAATCTGACAGGAAATGCCTGATGATCATCATGATAAAACGCGTATACATGAGAAATCTTTCACGACTGGGAGCAGAGATTTGGTTGACAAACTCCCAAAGAACATCTCGTAAAAGCTAAACTTCTTGATGTAGACGAGAGATATCATCGCTGATTGGAGCTTGGACACCATTGTGTCAAATCCCGCCTTTTTCGGAGCAAAACAAACCATGATAACGTGTACCAGATATCGCCACTAGCCAATGAGCATGCTCTTAACATATGATTCCTTGGTGATGTCTTGAGCATAACCCATTATTAAGAAGGTCGTCTGCCTTAGTAGAGCTGGAAAATCAATTGGACCATCTTCTTGGTAAGTAGTCCCCGATTATAGAATTGATAGTAGATGATCAGCGGAAAATGCGATTGGACGACCACCTACCGTCGTGCGTAGAACCGTAGGTGTAACAGTGCAATCTACTTGCAGTGATTGCCAAAATAGGCGAACGTATGGAAGTATGATCTACAGGTTATGCGTGAGCGCATATGCCACCCGAGATTGCGACAGGAATTCGATCATCTGTCTGTATGGCTGAGCTTCTGGCAGCTGAAGGTCAACTGCCATTACCATGTTATGCTTATTGAAGAATGCTCGATCTCCCATATCTGCACACAATTTATACACATAAACTGTTAGAAATTAATTTTTAAAAGATAAAGTTATTCGAACTTGTTTAAATTCGAACTTGATTAAGTTCGTATTTGAGTATCTTCGAACTTACTTAAATTTGAGAATATAAATCATTCGAACTTAGATAAGTTCGAACAGCTTTATGACTATCGAACATAGTTAAGTTCGAGAATCCTATTCGAACATGACTGACTTCAAACATATAGATATTTTGACAAGTCCGAATTCTGACAAGTTCGAAGTCGGACATTTTAGACTTCAAATCCATGATTTTATCTCTTTTAGACTTAATTAACTGTAGAATCTAGTCCTAATGGGTATTAATCAAGTTTATTAATCATTAATTTTAAGTTTTTGACCCTAAACATGTGAAATACACCACCTAGTTCTAAATGATACAAAAACTCTAAATTGGTCGATTTTAGCCACTAAAAGGTCCTAATCGTACACTTACATAGTATTTATTGGTTCAAAACTTGTGACAGTGTGAGTACCTTCGAGGAATAGAGGAAAACTTCGAGAAATAGTCCAAATGCGAGAAATCGGTAAGTTCGGTCGGTAAGTTCGAGAGTATAAGTTCGAAGGTAGATGCATTGAATGAAGCACTGTTGACCTATATATTTCCAACCACCTTAGAACTTAACAGAACTTATGTTAAGTTCAAACTTGCAGAAAGTTCGAATCGAACTTCGAACTTAACTGATGTTCGAATTTAATTGAAAATTTTGAAAATTCTTGAAATAAATCCAACTTTTTCACTTAACGGAATTTTTCAATTTTGCAAGACATTCACGCTAAGCAACAGATTATAACGCAATTTGTTTCTCCAACTAAAAATGCATCCTAGTAACTTTGACCTTATTCCTATTTATTAAAATTAAGATAAAATAAAATAGAATAGAACAAAATAACAAAAAAATAATTAACTTAAAAATCATGTAAGAGTAAAATATACTAATAGAATATTTTTGCAAGATAGTAAAAGAAGGTTCAATAAGATAGCGGTGTCAAACACACTTTCAGTATGTCACTTTCACACTTTAGGAATTTTTATTCCTTTGATTGTTTGTCGTGCTATGCCTTACAAGTGGATTATTGGTATGTTTTTCCATACTTAAACGTACTTCTATGATCAAGGCAGACACTCAATGATTATGACTTTTTGGTATTTGCAAATTATCTGTAAAAGGAAAACGGCAGACACAGTTCTGTATTTACATACAATAGAGTGTCTTAGTTTGTCTTAGAGTTCCTCTTATGTTAGCAAGACAGCGGTGACAGGTCTGTACTCACGTACAACAAAGCGACTTGTTTTGACTTCCGTTACTTTTCAAAACCTTTTCTTTCTTTGTTTAAGATGTATTTTGATGTTTCTATACATCTCCGAGATAAATTTGCATACCTCGTTCCTAATCATTGTCTATATGTCTCAAACATAGAAATTAAGACCTTTTGTTCATACATCTAAGTTAGTTACACATATGACATTTTCTTGATTGTTTTATTAGCTTTTAGGATTTCCTTCATGTATTATGCCTACCAACACATCAGACAAGAATATGTATATCACTTAGAATTTAAGGTGCATAATTTGTGAAAGCTTAACACTTAGAGTGTGGTACACTGTGCTAACTTTCGTCACTTTGAACCTATGACTCTAAGACTTCTCTCATTTTTCAATATTCTCTTTTTTTATAATTTTTGTGGTTTTCTCTATTTTTTCTTTTGTTTTTTATTTGAAGTAAAATAAATTGATTAACTAAACTAATAACTTACTAGTAAAAGATAAAAAAAAATGAGTTTACTGTTACTATGGTCACCTTACTCCGGATTACGCATGCCATTTAGTTGAACTAACAAATCAAAGCGTGACTTATCAAAGGCTTTTGTGAATAAATCTGCATGTCTTCCGTTGCTACTTTCACCAGTTTTATCAAGTTCTTTTCAGCACAATCACGTATAAAATGATGTCTTATGTCTATGTGCTTTGTCTTACTGTGTTTAACTAGATTATTAGTTATAGAAATTGTTGATTGATTATCTATCCTAATGGCAGTATGAGTATAAGTCAAACCATAATCCCGCAATTGTTGTTGAATCCACAGAACCTGTGAGCAGCAACTACCAGCAGCTACATACTTGGCCTCGCACGTTGATACGACTACCGAAGTTTGTTTCTTGCATTGCCAGGATACTAGTCTCCCTCCTACGAACTAACAACCTCCAGTTGTTGATTTCCGATTCAAATTACATCCACTGTAGTCTGAATCCATGTAGGGCTACTATTCCAGATCTCCATTAGCATGATACCAAAGACCCAACTTCGGTTTCGACTTCAGGTATCTTAGAATCCGCTTCACGGATTTCATATGCATCTCCTTTGGATTAGCTTGGAACCTTGCACAAATACACACAGCAAACATTATGTCAGGTCTAGAAGCAGTTAAATACATAAGTGACCCGATCATGGCCCGATATAGTTTCAGATCCACATCAGTATCACTATCTGTACCCGGTCCGAGATTATGATTCACTTGAATCTAAGTACTGAAATGTGTTGTCAGCTTTTTTCCTTCCATCCTGAAGCGTTCCAAAATGTCGTAGACATACTTCGTCTGATTAATAAACATTACTTCTTTCCTTTGTTCAACTTGTACACCGAGAAAGAAGTTCAGCTCTCCCATAACACTCATCTCAGACTTCGACTTCATAACCTTTTCAAAATCCTTACACATCTGTTCGTTTGACGACCCCAAGATGATGTCGTCCACGTACACTTGTACTAAGATAAAATCTTCACCTTTTCTTTTCACGAATAGCGTACTATCAATTCTCCCTCTCTCAAACCCATTGTCTAAATGATGAGTTGACAGTGTCTCATACCAAGCCCTAGGTGCCTGATGCAATCCATACAGAGCCTTATCAAGTTGATATACTCTGTCAGGATACTTTGGATCAGTAAACCCTAGTGGTTGTTCCACATACACCAGTTCCTTCACCTTTCAGTACAATAATGCACTTTTGACGTCGAGTTGATATGCCTTAAATCCTTTGAATGACGTAAAAGCAAGAAACAAATGAATCGCCTCAAGCCTCGCCACTGGTGCAAACGCTTCGTTATGTTCTATTCCCTCTTCCTAGTTGAACCCTTTGACGACGAGTCTCGCCTTGTTACGAGTAACTATACCCCGATCATCCCGATTGCACTTAAAGAACCATTTAGTCCCTATAGCAACTTTTCCTCGAGGTAACGGCACTAACTCCCATACTTCAAGTTTTCTGAACTGTGACAGTTCTTCTTGCATGGCTTCAACCCAAGAATTGTCGTTCAGTGCCATTTGCATGTTTTTCGGCTCTACTTGTGAGATAAAGCACGAGTATAAACATGTGTGAAACGCCTCGGAGTCATTCATCATCGATAACAGTACCGTGTTATTATTCACTACTCCTAGTTCTCACACCGGTATTTGGATTCCCTATGATACTCTGAATTAGATGATCCTTGTTTGTCCTGTATGTCTCAATCTGATCAACCAGAAGATTATCTCCAAAGTTTGATCCTATTTCACCTAACGGGGGTATGACTTCAGACGGTATATTATCTTCCTCATGATCACTAACTTCAGAGGTAGAATTGTTTGTCTGATTCTCATTTGTAGGTAATTCAGGTTCATTCTCTGGTGGAGACCCATCTTTTGTCGTAGTAGGCTCAGATGTTGATGGAATGGTTGATTTTGGAAAACTGTGGTACTCGTCATTAAGTTTAAATGATGAGAAATCATTTTCCACTATACCTGCATTTCCATTAAACGATATGTTAAATGATTCAAACACAGAGTCATAATCAAAAAACCATTCAGGACCAGTTTGGGGTTCATGTGAATAACTTGTTACATCAATGTTAAACACAATCTCAACCGTACCATTTGTTTTATTAAAAACCCTTTTGTTTAGTGAATTAGGAACATAACCAAGGAAGTATCCTTCGTCAGCCTTTTCACCAAAGCTAGGTTGATGTTTTGTTTTCAATAAAGTACACGGCACCCCAAACGGTTCAAAGCCAGTTAATTTCGGTGGTCTGTTTATTTAGAACTTCATAACAGGTTTTTTTTAGTGATTTGACAGTAAGGACCTTGTTTAATACATGACAAGTAGTATTCACTGCCTCCCCCCAAAACATGGTAGGAAGATATGAATCTGAGAGCATGGTCCTTGCTGCCTCAATCAAGGTCCTGTTCTTACATCCTGCAACCCCATTTTGTTGTGGCTCATAAGGTGCACTAAATTGATGCAATATGCCTTTAGTCAGAAAATATACATCAATTACTGCATTCTTAAATTCAAATCTGTTATCACTCCTGATATATTTTACTCTTGTCTCGTATGAGTTCTCGACTTGGTCTAAGAACTCAATCAGCGTTCCAGTTGTTTTGTCCTTTGTGCCTAAAAAGAAAACCCAAGAGAAACGTGAGTAATCATCAGTAATAACTAAACAATACCAACTACCACCTATGCTCCTTTCGTTGATTGGACCGAAGAGATCCATATGCAGCAAATCGAAGCTGGAAGCTAGCGAGTTCTGAGTCTTTGACTTGTGTGACTTCTTATGTTGTTTTTCCTTCTTGCACGGGACACACTTGTCATTAAACTGAAAACTATTCAGTGGAACACCTTGCACCAAACCATTTTTCTTAATGTAGGTCATTTTCCTTAGGTGCAAGTGTGCCATGCGTCTGTGCCATAGTATAGATTCGGATTCTGAAGATTTTGATTGTAGACAAATTGTTCCCATCGATGAGTCTGATACATTCATATCCTTCATGTACAGATCATTCTTCCTTGGGGCTCTCATCACGATCCATTCTTCAGGTATTTTGAATCCCTACTGTAGCACTAACGCTTCAGTTTCAGTAAAAATAATTGAATGCTTCATATCATAGATCTGAGATACACTAATGAGATTGTGATCAAATTTATCGACATGGTAAACTTGATCAAGTGTGATTGTCCCATAAGTGACCACTCTTGTTCCAGTGATATGTCCTCCCTTGTTCCCATCGAATGATACAAATCCCTTGTTCCCTCCCTTGAAGTCTGTGAGTAGAATCCTTTCGCCAGTCAAGTGACGAGAGCAACCACTGTCGACGAATTATTTATTGTTTAGACCTGTAGTTAGCCCCTACACATGAAAGAAAACAAGTTAGTTATCACGGGGAACCCAAGCCATGACTGACTTGGTAATACGATTCTCATCCACATAAGTGAACTCCTTCAAATACCCATCTCTCCTTTCAGTGACTTGGGTTTTTGCTTGAGAACTTGTTGTGGTGCTGAGTGATGAATATTCACTTTTCGCCTTTTGGCTGGCATCTGCTGTTGAGCCCTAGAATAATTTTTATTATAATGCATTTCATTCTCATACCCTTGGCTCTACCTGGTGTCTGATGTCTTTGAGGAGTATGTGACCTAACTGGAGTGTAAGCCCTTCTAGGTGTTGTACTCCTATAGCCTTGTTGTGGTCCTGACCTAGACTGACTAGGAACTCTATTCGGAGAATTAGTCCTAATCACTTCTTGCTGTTTCACCGACACCGAAATTTGTTTAACAGTTATCCTAGGTGTTGCATTCACATTCTTCTCAGTATGTTGAGAACTACTAATGCTAGCAATACTAGGTACTGGTCTTAGGATTGATTGATCTTGCTTCCCTACAGTAGGTCTAGACTCTGGTTTAGAAGGTATAGACTCCACTTTCTTATAAGGACAGCTAGACGCAACATGTCCTTTCTCATGACATCTAAAGCATGACAGCTTATCAATCGGCTTCTTTTAAGTACCCTTTGATTTAGGTGTCTCACTAGTGTCACTTTCTTTTGATTCAACTACGGTTATCACTTCCTCTTGCTGATTATCAATTACAGGTTTAGCTTCTCCTAGTATAGTCTCACTCGTAGACTGCACAAACTTGAGTTTCTTAATCGTAGAGGGTGTGGTAGACACCTTAGTTACAGTTTCTTAAGTTACAGTTGGTACCTCTGATTCAACCGGTTCAGTGGTTATATCCTGAGGTTGAGGCACATAGTTGTTGTTGAACGGTGGAGGACTCTCTTGATAACCTAGGCCTACTGGCTTCTTAGACTGCCGTTGAGCTTCTAAGATTATTCCTAGGTTTAGAGACGAGTTCCAAAACTTTTCAAGCTTGCTATTTGCCTCAGCAACTTTAACTTTAGATTCGTCTAGCTCTACATCTTTAAGAGTGAGTTCTTTGGTTAAAGCTTCAAGATGCTCGTACATGAGTTCTATCCTAACACATTGTTCACTTAACTTGTCCTTTAGAACTATCATGTCAAGAGCATCTGCTTTCAGCTTATTCCTCAAATCATCCTTAATGTCTAGAAGACTAGCGTTATCCGATTTTAATGATTGAACCTGAGTTGTTAAGGTGTTATGTGTCTCCAGACTAGATTTAATCTATCATTTAAAGTAGCACTTATAACACATAAATTGTGGAATGTAGAAAAGTTTAGAGTTACCTTTTTACGGTCGGATTCCACATTAGCCATTTGAGCTGCAAACTGTAGAATGGTTTGCTCCTCTGACTTTTCCACTAACAAAGGACTTGATTCTGTCTGCCAAGTGTCCTCTGCTTCTTCTTCAGCTCTATCCCCCCCGGTCTCGGTTACCTCAGCCATAAAGGCTCTGGCATTCGACTCCAGATGAGTACTTCAATCGTATGTTCCATCAAGCTGTCTGTTGGATGACACATTAGTTAACAGTCCAGCGATGGCTACTTGATTACCAGAACCATTATAGTGATGTCTCCCTTGGTTCTAATGCTGATATTGGCCTTTGACACTCTTTTGCAAAGTGTCCCAATCCTTGGCAATTGTAGCACTTTACCTTTGACCTGTTAAACCCAACCTTGTTGTTGCTAACGCTCAGATTTCTTCCTGTCCTTTTCATAAACCTCTTGACCCTTTGAGTCACCATGGCCACTTGCCATTGTAAGTCCGTCTCTTCCAAGTCGTCAGGATCTAACTGATCGTAGTCTTCTTCCCACAGCGCTGGATCGTTTATTTTTACCTGAACGCAATTGTCGTACGCTGCGACAAACGAAGCTATAAGATTTGGATGATGTTCTGCTGATTTTGCACTGATCAGCATCTTTGAATATCCTTGAGAAGTAGACGGTGATTGATTTGGTTTTTCTTCTGGTTTGGAAAACCCTAAGAACGCCCTGCTACTTGAATCCTCTGACTCTACTGTGATGGATTCTTCTCCCGAGAAAAATGTTATGGCCCTTGACTTCTGTTGACTAGCGATTGACGGTTTTGATTTCCCAAACTATATCTCTGGATCTTGAACCTGATCAAATTCCCGTTCCTTCTTTTGTAACTTGAAGTTGTATGCCCTCAGCATTCCAATAACCTGTTGGGAAATATTCTAAGTATGTCAAATTGTTAGTTAGATTTCTCAGACTGTTAGTAGTTTTTCTATGTAATTACAAAGTTCAAGCTGTTAGTTGAATAAATTCGAGCTGCCAGTTCAAAAGTTCAAGCTGTCAGAGTTAAAAGTTCAAGCTGCCAGAGTTAAAAGTTGAAGCTGCTCAACAGATTAACAACAGAAAGTGCTGAAATTCAGGAAGTGATTTGTATTTAAAGATTTGAATATCTTCCAAGCATATCTACTACCAGAGAAATCAGAGTTCTTCAAGGAAACAAATCAGAAGGTTGTATATATAGATAGACTAGGTCTTTCTAATGTAAGTCTGTACGTGCAAGTTTTGTAATCGTGTGCTACAATTGTAATTGCTTTCTGATTAAGTGTCTCAAGCCTCTAAGGTTGTAAAACCCTAAGAACAGTCTGTGTTCTTCGTCTAATCAAACAGATTAGATGTGATTGTAATCAGTGAGTTTGGCAATATAAAAGATTTGATTTTTGATTATATTTGTTTGTTATTTATTCTGAAAAATTTTTTTAAAACAATTAAGTGTTATTCAGCAAATTTCTTGATTGGACTTTGATTCAATACAAGGTTATTGGTTTACACTCTTATTTATTCAAACCAGTTAATCTTAGGTGGTAATTTTGATCTTGACAAGTGGTATTAGAGCCACAGGTTCTGTTTATTATTTGTTGTTTTCAAAGTCAGCCTGGATCAAGATAAAGTAAACAGAGTATTCCTCAGATCACTTGGTGAAGAATGGACAGTCTATGCTGCCCAATGGAGAACCAAAGACACTCTTGATGAAATAGAATTGGATGACCTTTACAACAGCCTGAGAGTGTTTGAATCTGAAATTGAAAATAAAAAGAAATCCTTTTCTATCAATCACAACTCTGCTCTACTGTCATCATCAATATCTGATAAATCAAACTGTTGTGACTCTTTTTCAGGAGCTTATGGTAATTCTACTGAAGTTCATTATGAAGCCTTTGTTGCAAATGACGGACTGTTTGCTCTTAATGCTGAAGATTTAGAACAAATCCATCCAGATGATTTGGAAGAGATGGACTTGACATGGCAGCATGCTATGTTGACTATGAGGGCCAAAAGATTTCTGAAAAGAACTAGCAGACCAAATTTTCAAGCCAGATCAGAAGGCAAACCAGCATTTTGATAAATCAAAATTTGAATGCTTTAAATGCCACAAGCTTGGCCACTTTGCTAGAGAATGCAGATCCCAAGGCTAACAGCCACAAAGACCCCATCAAACTAATCAAACTTCATCATCACAAACTCTTGTCTCTCAAGAAGACAATGTGTTTGACTGGAGTGATCAGACAGAAGAGGAGTTTCAAAATCAAGCTCTTATGGCAGAAACATCCAATGTCACTTCCACTGAACTACCATCTGAGGTAAATGCAAAACTCTGCTCTCAAACATGCAAAAATATGGTTAAAAAGTACAGCGATCATAATGAGAGCATGTGCAAAACTCTAGCTAAGATGGAAGAAAGGAGGTATGAGTACATGCAGGCTATAGAAGATCTTGAAAAACAGATTAATGACTATAAGGATAATGAGATTCAGATGGGACATGATAGAACATATCATGACTGGGAGAAAAAAGAACTGAAAAGAAAATAGAGACCCTAAATAAGAAACTAGATGAGGCTGAACAGAAGGTGTTAGAAGCTAACAAGAAAATAGAATCTATTAATATAGATTTAGAAAGCTTCAAGCTGGCAAATCAAAAGAGGTCCAATTCAAAGATAGGGTAAAATCTCAACTCAATCCCAAAGAAGGTATAGGATACAAAGCAACTCCACCCCCTTACAACAACAAATACATTCATCCCGTAAGTGAAGTTGCTGATATGCTTGTGAATGAACCATTAGATGAGACAATGAAAACTGTAGATCCTATCCTTGAAGACAGGCCTAAATCTAAAGAAGAACTGATTCCAAATGAAGGCTGTGAGTATAAAGAAGTTGAGAGAACTGTCAAAACAATGAGTGCACCTATAGAACCTCCTACCTCCAGTTTCATTAAAAACCCAGTGAGAAAGAGAAAGGAAAGATGAGTGTCGGCAAAAATGCTCCACATGTTTCTTTACCTTCTAACTGTAACATTGCATCTTCCTCAAAAACTAATAAGAGGGGTAAAATTGTTCCAATATGCACATGCCAAAAGCATGGTGTACAAAAGTTTCCCACACAACAGCAGGTGAGGGGAAATCAAAAGAACGAGAACCAGTTATGGTGAAACAAAACTGGTTCTCCAATCAAAACAGTCCAAAGATGTTTCCATTGTGGAAGGAAAAACCATTTGGCCAGGCATTGTCTATATAAACCAGCTGTTGCAAAACAGACTATGGTTCAAAAACAGAAAATTGGTCAAAACTCAAAAAATTCAAAGGCGAAATCTCCTGTTACACCAGTTCCAAAGAAAACAGTTGACCACAGGTACTTGAATGTCAACAAAAGACAGCCAACACACGAAAAACAAGTTTTAGCAAAATCCAAAGCAACCATTAAAAAGGTATGGTGTGTTAAAGGCAAAAACACAGCTCAAACTGCTGATGCAAGTGTTCAGACTGTTAAGTCTAAAGTTGGAACTGGTAGTGCAAATTCTGGAGCTGTTAGCACTAAAAACCCAGTTCAAACTGCTAAGTCTAAAACTGGAACTAGTTGTGGATCTTCTGAGACTGTTAATGAAAAGGTTGGAAAGAACACCTGGATACCTCTTGTCATAACTAAGTACTATTCCCAAAATCCATTAGTGGATCTCACTAAGTTTAAAAAGACACAAACAGTGTTTAGTTATGTCAATGCACAAGGACAACCCAAAACCAATTTGGTTTGGGTTTACTCCACTACTAACTAAGCGTTTTCTGTGCAGGGCACCCACATGACCCAACAGAAGACAAGATGGCATATGGACAGTGGTTGCTCTAGGCACATGACAGGCAATTCTAAGTGCTTGTCAAACTTCAAAGGCATTGAAGGAGGGTTTGTTGCATTTGGAGGCAACTCCAAGGGAGGTAAGGTAACAGGTAAAGGTACTATCAAAGCAGGCAACATGTTATTTAATGATGTTTTGTATGTTGAACAGCTGAAGTAGAATTTACTAAGTGTGTCTCAAATCTGTGATAAACAAAATATTGTTTTGTTCACAGACTCTGAGTCTACTGTTTGGACACAGATCTTTTATCCAAATCAAATACTTTAAGTTGTTTGATATCCAAAGCATCATCTAATGAGTCTGCTCTTTGGCACAGAAGGATGTGTCACATGAACTTCAAATCTATGAATGTTTTAGTCAAAAAGAATTTCGTAAGAGGTTTACCACAAAAGGAGTTCATATGTGATGATCATTGTGTAGCATGACTCAAAGGCAAGCAACACAAAACTTCTCATAAGGCCAAAGAAGTAAATTCAATCTCATCTGCTCTTCATCTTATTCATATGGATCTCTTTGGTCCAACATCTGCTTTGAGTTTGAATAAAAGAGCATACTGTTTTGTCATTGTTGATGATTTCACCAGATTTACATGGGTTTACTTTCTTAGGACTAAGGATGAAACTGCTGAGCGAGTCAAATCCTTTATTCTTAAGATAGAAAACCAATCAAGTTTAAAAGTTAAGGTGATCAGGTCACACAATGGAACTGAGTTTAAAAATAATATCCTAAACAGTTTCTGTGAGTCTAAAGGTATTGCAAGGCAATATAGTACACCTAGAACACCACAACAAAATGGTGTAGCTGAAAGGAAGAATAGAACTTTAATAGAGGCTGCTAGAACCATGCTAGCTGATTCCAAACTGCCAATGACATTTCGGGCAGAGGCTGTAAATACAACTTGTTATGTGCTAAATAGGGTTCAAATTTTTTCAGTCACAAGGGAAAACTCCATATGAGTTGTTCCATCATAGAGTTCCCTTAGTAGGTTACTCTATTCAAAGCAAAGCCTATAGGGTATATAACAGTGTGTCTAAAACCATTGAAGAAAGTGCCAATGTTGAGTTAAATGAAAACACTGAAAATGTCAAAGGCACTGGTCCTGATTGGTTGTTTGATTTAGATTCACTAACAAATATTCTGAGCTTTGTTGAGTGTTCTGCAGGAGTTGTTGGAAACAATGTTGAAACTACCAGTACAAATTCTCATGTTGTTGGCACAAAGTTTCCAACAGTTGAAGATTCTGATAAATGGGATGAGTACACTGTACTACCACTCTATCTTGTGATCCACCAGGGGTCCTGATTGATCAACACGATACAAATCCAGAGTATGAAGTGCCAATCCCAAGCCCTGAAGTAACAGCTCCATCCAATAGGGACACAGTCCCATCTTCTAATCAAGCTGTCACTGGAGCAAAATCATGTAGTGGTCCTGAAGGTGATGATACAAATCTGGGAACATCATTTCAGACAGAAAGAGAACCCACACTCAGGGTTCACAAGTATCATCCTCTCAACCAGATAATGGGAGACCCACGCACTCCTATGCAGACAAGGACAATGGTTCACAAGGAGGCCACTGATGCTGAATCAGCAGTCCCTGAATTCAGTCTAGGTGCATTTGAACATGCATGCTTCATGTCACAATTAGAGCCAAAGAAGGCATCTGAGGCTTTGAAGGATCCATCTTGGATTGAGGCAATGCAAGAAGAACTTTTGCAATTCAAGATTCAGAATGTATAGACTCTAGTTGAATTACCTAAAGGAAAAAGGCAATTGGTACAAGATGGGTTTTCAGAAACAAGAAGGATGAGAGAGGTGTGGTGATCAAGAACAAAGCAAGATTGGTAGCTCAAGGATACACTCAAGAAGAAGAAATAGATTATGATGATGTCTTTGCCCCAGTAGCAAGGATAGAAGCCATCAGATTGTTCCTAGCTTATGCAAGCTTCAAAGAATTCAAAGTGTACCAAATGGATGTGAAATCTGCATTCTTGTATGGTACAATTGAAGAAGAGGTTTATGTGTGTCAACCCCCTGGATTTGAGGACTATAAGAATCCAGACAGAGTCTACAAGTTAGACAAAGCCATCTATGGACTCCACCAAGCTCCAAGAGCATGGTATGACACTTTGTCTTCATACCTTCTACAAAATGGATTCAAGAGAGGTACTCTGGACAAGACATTGTTCACAAAGTCCATCATATCAGAGATTTTGCTTGTTCAGATCTATGTTGATGAGATAATTTTTGGATCAACAAATGACATTCTGTGCAAGGAGTTCGAAACCTTGATTCACAAAAAGTTTCAAATGAGTTCAATGGGGGAACTCACTTTCTTTCTAGGATTGCAGGTCAAGCAGAAACCCACTGGACTTTTTATAAGTCATTCAAAGTATGTAAATGACATCCTGGAAAAGTTTGGCTACAAAGATACTAAAGTTGCTAGCACTCCAATGGACACTCACAAGCAGCTTGATGCACACAAAGATAGAGTAGATGTGGATATTCTCTTATATAGATCCTTGATAGGTTCACTAATGTATCTCACATCTTCTAGACCTGATATAATGTTTGATGTCTGGATCAACAGCCTATTCTGACAGTGACTATGGAGGTTGCAACATAGACAGAAAATCCACAACTGGTGGATGTAAATATCTAGGAGCAAGACTGGTCTCTTGGCAGTGCAAAAAGCAGACCACTGTTTCCACCTTATCTACTGAAGCAGAATATGTTGCAGCAGCCAGCTGCGGTTCCCAAGTGATGTGGATCCAGATGCAACCGAGAGACTATGGTATGAACTTCCTATTTACTCCAATTTACATTGACAACTCAAGTGCAATAAGCATTGTACAAAATCCAATAAAATTTCCCAAAACCAAGCACATAGACATTAGATTTCATTTTATAAGAGACTGTAATGAGAATAAATTAATCCAAGTTACCAAAAGTCATACAGATGATCAGTTAGCTGATCTATTTACAAAACCATTTGATGTAGGAAGATTCACGTTCCTAGTATCAACTATTGGTATGATTAATATGGATTAATTTGTTTTTCATTATTCTCTCTTATTTCATGAAGAATATACTTATTGAATGTGCTTAGTTAAGGTGTAGAAATTGTTTCATAAGAAAATGCTTAATTTTCAACTAACAGCTTGAGTCTATTCTCAAGTTGCTAGTTCATTTTCCTCGAACTGTTAATTGTTTTCACGTGATCTGTCAAAGTGTGCAGGGTAATTCTGTAATTCTAAGTATGTGCGCGGGACTAGATATTTTTTGGAATGCCAAAACCTTTAAAGTTCCCAGTTTCGTTCAATTGCGACTACCAGTTGCAAAAATATCTTCCAACGATCTTTTCTTTCTCTCTCTGAGCGATTTACACACAGTCGATTCAAACCCTAAATCACCATCGTCATCTCTAATGGAGTTTGTCATAGAACACAACTGTCTTCCCTACTCTCGGAAACACACTGACCTTCAACCATTCCATGACATGATGGACTTTCTTCGAAGTTCCCATATCCATAATGCTCTCACCATTAATCCCACCATCTATGTCGCCCATGTAGAGCAGTTCTTGAAATCTACCACAGTCAATACCTCTAATGGAGTCACTTCTTTTGCATCAATAATCGATGGTAATCCCATTACCATCACTGAGGACACAATACGCCAACATCTGCATCTTCAAGATGCCTCAGGTATAACTGATCTATCCCTTACTGCCTTACATGAAGGACTTTTTGCAATAGGGTATAGGGGCACTACTGATTCTTTTACTTTCTTTAAAGCACATTTTCCCCCTAAATGGATGTATCTTGTGCATATGATTCAGCAATGTATAAGTCCTAAAAGAACTGGTTGGTCTGAGTTTTCTTCAAATATTTCCACTGCCCTAGTGTGTTTATCAACAGGCCAACAGTTCAGTTTTTTAAATATGATTTTTCAGGGGATGTTAAGGCATCATGCCCTTAAGAACGGGAAATTTTTTATGTACCCACGGTTTATAGCAGAAATAATTGCAAAGTCTTGCAATAACTTTAAAATTCATAAAAGGGTATATGTTTCTCATAGGCACTCTTTACCATCAATCAAAAGACTTTTGAAACCAAGTGCCAACTTTTTGAATGTGGATGTCCCATTGCCTTCTGCAATGCTGGACATCAATCCAAGAAACCAAGGAGAAGGTCCTGAGCAGGCTCAGCCATTCATTACTGCTTCATCCCCAGGACCCCAACCAACTCCTCATGATACAAACATCCCATCTGCTCCTTCTATTACACATACATCCCCAGCCCCCACACTCCTAAATTATAAAAGACAAAGGGTTTCAGGAGCTCCTTCCTCCTCAGCCTAATTACAAGAGCCAAATAGCCTTGTGCTAGGGGACACTTATGCACAGAATTTACAAAGGGAACCCACTGAGGGCACTCCCACCCTCAACTTGGAGGTGGACATTCCATCAGAGGATGTCCATATGGGCTTTGTGGCTGACAATACTAATGTCTCTACACAAGAGGCACAGGACAGTCTCAACGTATCTAAGACCACACCCATGGCAACAGAGGGTGTGCAAGCACCTTCTGGAAGTCCCCAGTACCAAGAACAAAGGGGCCCAGTGTGTCTACTTCTGGAATTCCTACCATTGATAGATCTCAAATACCACTATCATTTGAAGATCTATAGGCTAGTCTGCAACTCATGGCTTTAACGGATCAACAGCTGAAACCTGTTGTTGCTATATTGGAACATTATAAGTCCGTTATTGCTGCACAGGGGGCACAAATCACAGCTTTGCAACAGATTACAGCAACCCAACAACAAAGACTGGATTATTTTCATCAAGGGTTCACACTCTGTGGTAACAAAATCATTCAGCTTGAAAAGTTAGTTCGAACCCTGCATGCAAAGGTTTTTGGTCCACCTGGCCAAACCAATGCATCCAAAAAGGGGGACAATCAGGAGATCCCTCATCCAGTCCAAACAGCTTCAACTTCCCCTCCAACAGTCCATGTTTCTAGGCTAACAGTTCCAACAGCTTCTCAAGCTGTTAATCTAGAAACTCAAGCTGCTCCCACCAGGACAACTGAAGTTGTTGTTAGAGAAGATTCTCAGGCTGTCAATACAGTCCAATCCACAGTATCAGCTTCTAGAGACATGGGCAAAGGCATTCTAATTGAGTCTCCAATGATCAAATTCTCTTATAAAGAATCCCAGGTTGCTCATGATGCTGAACTAGCTAGGAAACTAGCAGAAGAACAGGATGAACTCTTAGACCAGCAAACTCATGAACCAATGAAAGATGATGAAACCTTAGGTGACTATCTAAGAGGGTTTGTGGTCAAACAAAATCAGAAGAAAAGGAAAATGCCCACAGGGCATTCAAAGTCTAAACATAGAAAATTTTTGATAAACTTCTCTGTCTCAGCTGGTATATCAAGAGTAATGGCTTAGTCGTGGTCAACTGAAAAGCTTCAGGCTTTATATGACAAGGAGAAGGAAAAAGAAAAAGCAGCCAAAGCCTCCCAACAAGTCCAAGGTTCACAAGAACCAGTTCAAGTTGTTGCTAGTGATCCTCCTCGTCAAGCAAAGTTTGATCAGGTTAAGAGAGTGTTGTTTGAACAACAGCTTCAAAAGGAAATGGAAATAGAAAAGGTCCTGGATCAGTATGACTTCTCTAAACCTCCTATCACTTACTGGTATGCTAAATCAATGGATGACATTGATTTGGACTATCATTTTGTAATCAGAAGAAAGGCTGGTCCAGAAGAAGAGTATAAGAGCCTAGTGCAGCTAACACAAAGACTAACTAAAGATGAACTGACAAAGATGCATCATATTGGAACTGTTAGTCATTCAAGATCTCAATGTGTCTGGCCGGGTTCAAAGAAATGTAAAAGATCTTAGAAGCATTTTTGATCCAGAGTCTACAAGAGTAGAAATAGAATCTGCCAAGGATATGAAGATTGTACATGTCGATTTATATGCCAAATCAATGACATATAGGCTCAAGCTTGCAGACGGATCAAGCAGGTTCTATAATTTTGAATTTCTCAATCTGCCAAAGGCTTGGCTACTCCAAATGAGCTCAATGAAGATTAACTGTGATAAAGAGGAGTTGAAGAGAGATTTCATAAAGGCAATAAAACAAAAACTTTCGCAATTGTAAGTTTTTGGATGCCTTAGTTTGTAAATAACAGTTTTACTATGTTTTATTTCCTTATTTGTATAGAAACTTAAAGTCTTGTGTAAAGAATTTAAGTTAGTGGGAGATTGTTGGGAAATATTCTAAGTATGTCAAGCTGTTAGTTAGATTTCTCAGACTTTTAGTAGTTTTTTTGTGTAATTACAAAGTTCAAGCTGTTAGTTGAATAAGTTCGAGCTACTAATTCAAAAGTTCAAGCTGCCAGAGTTAAAAGTTCAAGCTGCCAGAGCTAAAAGTTCAAGCTGCTCAACAGATTAACAACAGAAAGTGCTGAAATTCAGGAAGTGATTTGTATTTCAAAATTTGAATATCTTCCAAGCATATCTACTACCAGAGAAATCAGAGTTCTTCAAGGAAACGAATCAGAAGGTTATATATATAGATAGACTAGGTATTTCTATTGTAAGTCTGTACGTGCACGTTTTGTAATCATGTGCTTCAATTGTAATTGCTTTCTGATTATGTTTCTCAAGGCTCTAAGGTTGTAAAACCCTAAGAACAGTCTGTGTTCTTTGTCTAATCAAACAGATTAGAGGTGATTGTAATTAGTGAGTTTGGCAATAAAAAAGATTTGATTTATGATTATATTTGTTTGTTATTTATTCTGAAAGTTTTTCTTAAAACAATTAAGTGTTATTCCATAAACTTCTTAATTCGACTTTGATTCAATACAAGGTTATTGGTTTACACTCTGATTTATTCAAACCAGTTAACTTAGGTGGTAAGTTTGATCTTGACATAACCCCTTCAAAAGTAAGAGTCTCAAACTTCTCATCATCATGCTTTATTAGCGCCGTGTACATCTCCCACTTAGTCGGTAAAGCATCCAGAAGTTTTTCTATATTCTCAGTCTCTTGATACTCAACATTGTGATTGTCAAGTTCAGTTAGCAGATGATAGAATCTAGTGATTGTCTCATCTAGCGTCTCATTCTTCAGTGCTTAGAAGATGGCAAATTGTTGCTTCAGCATCTCTGTTCTTCCCTTGCGTACCCTGGGATTTCCCTCACATCTCTTCTCTATAGCATCCCAAAGCTCTTTAGAAGTCTATGATTCCTCAATGTGCGTAGTATTTCCTAAGGTAATGGCATTCTGATAATTGAGAAAGGTCGGTTCACGGCCTCAAAAATTTTCTTGTCGTCATGTTTCATGTTCTGATATGTCAAGACTCTTTGTCGGCCTTCAAGCTCTTGTGTAAGAGGAACATACCCCACATCAATGCATATCCAGATGCGCATGTCATTGAATCTTGCAAAGTTAGCAAACCTATCCTACCACCAATAATAATCTTCCAGTTTCATAAGCTTAGGCGGAGAATTTGCTTTGCCAACCTCATGGTCCATTTCCAGGAATTTTTGCAAAGTCGACATTCTTTCAAAAACTTATTGCCTTCGGACTTAAACAATTTAATTTAAAAATTAATTTAAAAATAAATCCTTCTAACTTATGCAAGTTCAAATTAATTTAAATTTAAATTTGTTTTAAATTAAATTCGAATTGTTTTAAGTTCGAACTCAACAAGTTCAAATGAGTATATGTTCGTGAAAACCCTAGAATCTCTGACAAGTTCGAACCTCAGTTAAGTTCGAGAAAACCCTAATTTTCTGACAACTTCGAATCTGACAAGTTTGAATTCTGACAACTTTGAATTCCAGTTTAATTCGAATGAAGCCCTAAAACAACTTCGAGAGCAGCGTATTCTGACAAGTTCGAATAACCCTAATACCCCCCTAAGTTCGAGCGCCGCAAGTTCGAGAAACGACGAAAAATTCGATTTTTTCATGATTTCAGATTAAAACAATGTTTTTAATACTAAAAACACTAATTTCGACTGAAAAAGTGAACAAATAAGAATTTTTCCCCGTTACCTTGCTTATATAACTCAAAAAAAACTCAGAGAATACGTGAAAAATCATGGAAAAACGTCAAGAAACCAAGAATGTTCGTATGAACACGAAGAACACTCGAATGGCTCTGATACCACTTGTAAGGTCACCTTTATCACGGATCTGATCTTGAAGGGACACCGTCCAACGAGTGTGGAATCCTTGTTAGCTGTTTAACGGATCGATCACACACGGATAGTAACTCTACAAACCCTAATGGAGGAAATCTTAAAAGATCGTGCAACTCAGGGGGAGAGTTGTAAGGGAGATGAGTTGAGGGGACCCAGGAGAGAAGATGAAGGAGGCAACCCTGGTGCACAACAAAAAGACAGTGAGCTAGCAGATCTTTCTCAACAGACTGCTCAACAAGCTAATCTGCAGGGGGAGCCTAGATCATCATGCTCAGGCTCGGATAAAGATAAAGGCAAGGCTCCCGAAGCTTCAGAGTGTATTCAAGACAAAATAATTGGAGTCTTTGTCGGGTTAGATGAGGATGATGAAAGATTTGATTTTCAAGATGACTTGGATACAAAGGGTTTAGTGGAAGCAGAATTTGTTCTAGAAGATACACCAGATTGGAAGTCAGCCGACGAGATTCAGATTGAAGAAGATAATGAAGCTGATGAGATACTCATATTACAACAACCTATGACTGAGCAATATGTAAATATAGACCAGAATCCGATAGATATAGATGTACCTCAAAGGCCAGAGACGGAGCTGACCAATGAAGAAAAGAGGAGCCTATGGTTTAAGAAGGAAGGGCAAAAGGCTAAATTGGCTGTGAAGAAGAAAATGAAGCTACCTAGTGCTGGAAAGTTATCAGGAGGGATTCTAAGCTGGCTCTTTAACAGGAAACTGCAACTATTTGTTCTATAAAGAAGAGATGGGCTTTAGTACCTGAGGAGAAAGCTTAATGTTTTTGACACATTGCCTAAGTGTGAAATAAAAGAGTTGACTTGGAAAAATTTGATCAACCTGGGAGACAACCAATATGCTGAAGTGATAGCAAAGATTATCAGAAGAGAAGGTCGGTCTGGGAGGTTTGAGAGAAATAAACCAAGGACAAGGAAGAGAGTCATGGATGAATCAAAAATAGATCCATTAACTGGCAGGCCGTGGATGAAGATGTTCTATAAACCTGTTAAGTGCTTAAAGAAAGTTCCATTGAAGACTATGCCACAAGACGTTCTGAAGAATATGAAGTGGTGGTACGTTGACAACGAGACAACCGAAGCAATAATGGAAGAAGAAGACGAGAAAGTTATTTTGAAGGTATATGATCCTCTGCATCTTGTAAACATTTCACGGGGTGACTTGCTGAAGCTTCATGAGCAGCCTATCTACTTTCATGAAGGTTGGAGCTCAGAAGGCAAGAAGTACCAGAAAGTTGTTAAATTTTGCATTGAACAGGGTCTGTATGCTGGCAGAAACTTAAATGAGCCTAGTTCTGTAGATAAATGAATATCAAACAAGAAGCTATCGTCAAAGTGGAGTCTGTTGGTACACCCTGTGTGACGATAGCAGTGTAGATATGTATTAGATAGTCATATATAACATATAAGGCTTTATTAATACAAGTCATGTGTATTTGTTCATGATTGTGTATGATGTCTACATTTGCATACTAAGTTATTGATTGTGAAGATAAGTTATTGAATGTGAAGATAAGTTCTTAAGGCTAAAGCCACGAACTTAAGTCACACCATACGAACTTAACTAGCCTAAGTTCCTAGGTTCTTGGGCTTAAACTTATAAGTTCGTGCGCTTCGGCCTAAACAAACTTAGATGATATAATTAGAACTTAATCAGTTTGTTTTTACAACTTTGGTGACATACGAATTACAGAGCTAGTATCCGTGCAAGTACGAGCTAAAAAGAGTTTCAGAGAGTTTCTTGGAGTAATACATCGTGTGGGGTCCGTTAAGCGTCTAACAAGGATTCGGCACTCGTTGGACGACGTTGCACCTTTATCCGATCCGTAGATGTGGTGACCTTACAGCGGTCCATGGTTCCCTCTCGGGCACCAGACTCTTTCTTAAATAACCCACGTGAAAGACTGGATGAACTCCTGATAATTCCTCCGGTAAATCCAAATGATAGGACTGATTCCCAACTTTTTCAATTTTGTGAAAGCGTCCTACAAATCGACGAGATAGTTTCCTTGCTTCACGAATCTTGTGATTCCTTTCATCGGAGACACTTTCAAATATTCTCAGTCGTCCTTTTGGAACTCAATGGCCTTTCGACGGCGATCATGATAGTTCTTTTGTCGATCATGCACCGTTTTCATGTATTGCTAAATCAGTTGAATCTTTTTGTTAGTTTCTTGCAGCAAAGCACGCCCGGCATTAGGAGTTTCTCATGTTTCCCTCCAATAGGTTGGAGTCTTACATTTCCTTCCATACAGACACTCGAATGATGCCATTTTGATTGTTTAATGGTAACTGTTGTTGTATGAGAATTCTGCTAAGGGAAGGTGATCATCCTAGTTACCTCCCAAATCCGTAACACAAGCTCTTAACATGTCTTCTAGTTTCAAAATAGTTCTTTCACTTTGTCCGACAGATTGAGGTCTATATGCAGTACTCATGGCGATACGAGTACCAAGACCGTTTTGCAGGATAGCCTAGAAATTTGAAGTGAATCTACTGTCTCGGTCAGAAACAATAAACTTAGGCACACCATGTCTTATGACAATTTCGTTTAAGTAGATCTGAGCCAAACGATCCAGAGTGTAGGTTTCCTTGATGGGTTTGAAGTGCGCAGATTTGGTTAATCGGTCAACAATGACCCAAATGGAATCATGTTGACGACGAGTTTTGGGTAGCTTGGTTATGAAGTCCATAGTAATATGGTCCCACTTCCATTCTGGGATAGGAAGAGGTTGCATACTACCATAGGGTTGTTGGTGTTCGGCTTTGACCAATCGACAAGTTCTGCAATTTTCGACATATTGAATGACGTCCCTTTTTAACCCTGGCCACCAGAAGTCGGCCTTCAAGTCGTTGTACATATTTGTGTTTCCAGGTTGAATTGAAAACTTTGATTGATAAGGTTCCTTTAAAAAATATTCGTGCATACCTCCGGACTTAGGAACCCATATTCTTCCGTAAACACCCTTTAGCCCAGTTCCATCATCTTGCATTAATGGTAGTTGAATTCTGACGTTCTCATCTTTAACATTTTCCTCCTTTAAGGCCTGTAATTGAGCAACCCTTACATCATCAATGATAGTTGACGTCAGCATGGTAGAAGTTAAGGTGTAGTAGTTGCAGTAAGCTTTCCTACTCAACGCATCTGCTACCACGTTAGCCTTTCCCGGGTGGTATAAAATTTCACAATCATAGTCCTTAATCAGCTCTACGGACCTTCTTTGCCTCATATGCAAGTCCTTCTGACTGAATATATACTTCAGACTCTTGTGGTCTGTATAGAGCAGACATTTGTTCGCATATAAGTAATGTCTCCAATGCTTCAAGGCAAATGTCACAGTTGTAAACTCTAAGTAATGAGTAGAGTAATCTTTCTCATGTGGTTTAAGTTGTCTCGAGGCGTAGGCTATGACATTTCCCAGCTGCATTAAGACTGATCCTAATCCCATGCCTGATGCATCTGTGTAGACTATAAAGTTCTCGTTTCCCTCAGACAGTTCCAAAACTGGTGCTTCGTTTAGTAACTTCTTAAACCTTTTAAAGGCCATTTGTTGTTCCAATTCGTAAATGAAAGTTGCATTTTTGCGAGTAAGCTTGGTAAGCGGAATGACGATTTTAGAGAAGTCTTTGATGAATTGGCGGTAGTTACCTGCCAATCCCATGAAACTGCGGATTATTAAGGCATTTCGCGGCGATTCCCAGTTCTGGATAGCCTCGATCTTTACCGGATCAACAGCAATACCAGCACTAGATATCATGTGCCCCAAGAATTGGATCTGATTTAAATGTTTGAGGAGGAACAAAGTTAACAAGAGTTTACAATTGATTAAAGGAATCAAGAAATTGTTTCCAATGTTGAGACGTACCTACCTCAACCAGAATTCACATTTTCAGAGTTTGGCATAAAGTCGCTCTTTTCGCAGCAACTCTAGCAAATCTCTTAAATGCGTTCCATGGTCTTCCTTGGTCTTCGAATTTATAAGAATGTCTTCGATAAAGACAATGACATATATGTCAACCATTTGCTGGCAAACCCTATTCATGAGATCCATGAAAGTATCCGGCGCATTTTTTAAGACCGAACGACATTACCAGAAACTCGTAGTGTCCGAAACGAGTTCGGAAAGACGTTTTTGGAATGTCGTCATTATGAAGTTTCAGCTGATGATACTCTGATCGAAGATCGAACTTCAAGAAGTAACTAGTTCCTTGCAATTGGTCGAAGAGATCATCAATTCGGGGCAAAGGGTATTTGTTTTTGATAGTTACTTTGTTGAGCTCGCGGTAGTCGATGCACATACGCAGTGTGCCATCCTTGTTTTTGACAAACAATAAAGGAGCGCCCCAAGGAAAAGAACTTTGGTGAATAAAGCCTGTATCAAGTAGCTCCTGTAATTGTTTCATCATTTCCTGCATTTCGGCAGGAGCTAAGTGATAAGGAGCTTTTGCTATGGGAGTAGCTCCAGGAATAAGATCGATGCGGAATTCCACTTGACGGTCAGGTGGCAACCGCGAGATATCTTCTGGAAATACATCTGGAAATTCAGAGACGACTGGATAGGTAGAAAGAGATTGAACATCAGCCTTTGCATCAACAACATAGGCTAGATAAGCAGAACAACCCTTAGCGACGTGCTTTCGGGCTTTGCGATAGAATTATGGCATAAGTCGCCTTTTTTGTTTGTCACCGTTTATACATATGTAGCGACCTTCAGGAGTAGTAATATTGATCATTCTCTTTTTGCAAACAATTTGAGCCTCATTATGGACAAGCCAGTCCATACCCATGATAACATCAAACTCCCCAAACTCCATGGGAATTAAATCTAGGTTGAACACTACATCCTCTCTAAGTAAGGTATAATTCCTATATACTTTATCAGCCTTGACTAACATGTTGGTAGAAGTTTCAATGTCAAGTACAAATTGTAAATTTGATGTAGGCATGTTAAGGTGAAATGCAAATGAAGTGGAGATAAACGAACGATTTGCTCCAGAAACTAAGAGAATACGAGCAGGGATTGAATTTATGAGGAATGTACCAGTGACGACCTTAGGGTCATCTTTTGCTTCTTCGGCTGTGATCTGAAAAGCCATAGGTGGAGGCTTATTCTCTCTTTAACCTTTCCATGAACCTGAAGCTGCTCTTCCTTCAATTTATAATAAGTCTCCATAGGAAAACCCATTTCTAGGGCCCGAGCCTTATCAAATTTCAGTTGAGCAGCTTTGAAGTAATCAGGGTCCACTAAGGGTTTTCTTTTTTCTTTAGCTGTTGTGGTTAGGACAGCTTCAGGTTCCTCTTCCTCTTATTCTTCTTCTGTTTACTCCAGTATTAGATGTCTCCTTCTGCTTGGCCTGTCCCCAGGAATGGATTCCTCCCCCTTTGATGGTGCAGGGTTTAGAGATCCAGCCTGAGTAGGCTTAGCAGCTATAATTGATTTTTAGACATCCACAGTAGGACCTGTTTGGGACACACCTACTGCTTGTCCCGCTGATGCTGATTTCTCCTTAGAGGGAGATGAAGATTTCTCCCTCTTAGACTTGGTCTTTGAGGCAGATATCTTCTCCCTCTTTGAAGGAGATGGCACAGAGCCTTCAACAATGGGTCTTCCTAAAGAAACGAATTCAGCAGGCTGGGCAGCAGTTTTGGAGGCTGGTTTGAAACCAACAAGACTATGCACTAAGAAAGCCAAGTTATCCTTTACCTCTGCAAGTTTGGTGACATAGGTTTGAAGAGAGGCAGAATGGACAGTAGCAAGAGATGACAGCTGAGAAATGGCTTCCCTGTCAGTTCTGTGAACAGCAAACTTTGAAGCTGTGCAAGATTTAATTCAAGAGAATCTTGCATATCATCAAGGTTTGATAACACAGATTTTGACAGAGAGACCACTAAGGTGTTCAAGCTGGCCAAAGTGGAGGGGAGAGTATTTGTACAAGTGTCAAGGAGAGCTGACAGCTGTTGGGAAACAGCTGCCAGGGAGGACACAGAGTCCTGTTGGGCAGAAAGAATTGTTGAGATCGTAAGGGAGAGTGTTTGCAGCTGTGCAGTGACTGCAAGCAGCTGAGAGGATTGATCAGCCTCGGAGCAAAGGTTGGAAAGGTACTCTTGAACGAATCAAAGAACCCCTTAAGCTAAGCAGACACAATGTCTGATATGATAGAAGGGACGGAGGTCGTTGAGGTTTCTAAAGAACCAACTTTGTTGGTCAGCAAAGAAAGCTGATCCTTCAAAGGAAGATCTTTGGGAGATGGAGGAGTATGTGTGGATTGTTTGGATTGGGTAGAGGGTGAAGAATGTGAATGTGATGGAGATGAGGTAGGTGTTTGTGGATTTGTGGGGGAAGGCAGAGAGACTTTAGAAAGTAATTCCATAGCCAAGGCATAAGTGAGGTGGCCCAGCTTGGAAGGGTCAAAGAAACCTTCAGCAGTGGCTATATCTGCATCATGAGGTGAGGAGATAGGAGATGGTGGCCTTTCTAATGCTTCTTGTGTTGAAGCACCTTCATTAAGACCTGGGGTTGTTCCCTCAATAGTACCTTGGTGTGTAGGTACCTCTTCATGTGGAGAGGGGATGTCCATTTCAACATCATCGGTATTAAAACCTGATGATGGAATTTGCATTTGGGGAGCAGCCTCACCAGAGGGATGATCCATTCCCTCAGGTTCATCAGCTTGGGATGATGGTGCTTCAACAGCTGTTGGGTGTATAATAGTTGCATCACCAGAAGCAGAAGATTGAGGCAGATCTACTGGATGGTCGGTTCCAGCAGTTTTGGCACCTCGTGCAGACTCAGTTGGTGTAAGAGAAGTATGAGGTGGAGACTGTGTGGACTCAGTATGGAGTGGAGTGAACCCCTGTCTTTCAATATCCTCAGCCTGTTGGGAGGCTAGGATAGTGGTTGTTGTAGTCTCCTTTTGTACAACTGGTTCCTGTTGGGAGGAACCTGAGGGTCTAGGCTGACTCTGGGTTGACTCATGTTTGAGTGAAGCCTGCTCCAAATGTGCTGAACCTTCTCCCAAAATAGGAGAAGCAGTAGGGGTTGCTTCTTTTTCAACTGACTCCTGTTGGGAGGGCTCAGAGGGGCTGGTTTGGGATGATGGTTTCTTCCTAGCTAGATATTGTCTCATAGAATATTGAGAAATTGTGGGGGATTGACGAGAAGAAGCAGGAATTTGTGTTTGGACTGGTGGTGAGACTGTGTCAGAAACAGGGGGTTAACCTGTTCCATGGTCTCAGGTGCCACAGAGGCACCAGCCACAGAGCCTTCAGGTTCAACAAATGAACCAGGGTGAGAAGTCTGCTCCCCTTCAGCCATTGAGGCTGATGAGGTAGACTTTGACTTAACTGTTTTAGCATTCTTGAGGACAGGCTCAGCATCAGTCGATTCCAGGCGCTTTTTGATCACCTTGGGTCTGGATTTGGATTTTCTCTTTGGAACAGCCACTGGATCCACCCTCACAGCAGAGGGTCCTTCCACCAAACCAAGTAATTTCCTCATTGGTGTATAGAGAGGAGGTTCATTGGGACGAACTGGAGTATAAAAGACTCTATTCCCAATGATAGTGAATGCAACAGTAGTTAACAGGGGCTGAGAGTTGTAGAGATGCTCACCACAGACATGTTTGAAGATGAGGCACAAAAATCTTTGGTATCTGACAGCAGCAGGGCGAGTTTCTTGCTGTACTAAGTTCCTCAAATTCACGAAAATCCTACGAGACATGTTCAGTGTAGTCCCATCCACAAACTGTAGGATTATGGGGATTTCATCTCTGCTAAGCTGGTCAAATGAACCATCTTTGCTGCTAAAGCACATCACCACCGAGGCAACTAGGAAACTGTAGGTAGGTGATAAATCCCTTCTGAACAGTGTTGCTCAAACTCTGGGTTCTGCTACACCACAAAAACGTAGCAGATTGCCCTTGTGATCATTCTCAGGCTGTGGTTTGTCATATGTTTCAGCAACAGGAAGATGAAGGACTTCCCTGAGAAGAGCAGTGGTTATCTCAATGGTCTGAGTCCTATTGAGTATGGTTCCTCTGATGGTTTTGGTTGATGGATCATAAGCACAGGTGTACCAAAACGCATACACCATCTCCTGGTACAGGGTACCAGGAGAGGCAGTCATAGCATAATGCAGGTGGTGAACTTGCAGAAACTCCACCATGCTTTCATAACCCTTCCCCAGTAGTTTTTGGGAATGGTTAGGTTGGCTATATAGTTAGTGGGTTTCAGAGTAAGCATCGTGGTAACTGAGGGATGTTTTTCAATGTCATCACCAACAAAAACTTGAAGCAGGGGGTTGTTTTTGTGATGCCATTTGAGAGTAGTGGAATGAAAGATGTTTGACACTTAGTCGATTTAGGGTTTTTCAGATAGTTATGGAAGCAGTAGAGAAGAAGAAGATGATGAAACAGTGAAAGGAGGTATTTATAGAATTTGAATGAGAGTGAGTAGGAGAGAGAGAATGGTTTGGGCGGTTGATTTGAATTGTTCTGTAATGGAAAACAGAACGGTTTGCCATGTCAGAACGGTTGTCAGACCACTTGAACCTTTTTAACTACTAACACACGTTAACAAACATTATCAGCAGGTAATTAAGTTAAATAAATACCAAAATGAAGTAACTTAATTATGAAGAAAGGTAATTAAAACTGAAGTACTAAGCTGTTGTTCAAACGTGTGATGAGCAGGTTTCATCACAAGTTGTTCATCCCTCAAGTTGTTCATTCAACCTGTGCAGCTAGATGAGTAAAGATTTCTGTCAGTTGCTGATCAGGTTACAAGACAATGTCTTGTATGACAGATTAAGAGAGTGAGCAGGTTGGAGGTTTGATCAACAGAACAGGTTTGAAGTTAAAACTTATTTTGTCAAGCCTGGTATACGTCCAAGCTATCCAAGTTTTCAGAAATTGTCTAAGTATATAACATGCAGAGCGTGTTCTGAGAAATTTGAACAGTTTGAAACATGTGATCTCTTAGAGCATCAATAACACTTAGTCACTTTTATTTAACATGCCCAGCTTGCTTAGAAGGTAATTAAACATGTTTTCATCAAGACGCTTTGTGAAAATGTCTGCAAGTTGTTTCATCTGTGGAAATAAAACTTACCTCCACATTACCTTTCTGGATGTGATCTCTGATAAAGTGGTGTCTGACTTCTATATGCTTTGTTCTGGAATGAAACACTGTGTTGTTGGAGATAGCTATAGCACTTGTGTTATCACACAGAATAGGAGTCCTCCTATATACAACCCCATAGTCTTCAAGCTGATGCTGCATCCATAGAATCTGCCCATTGCAGCTTCCAGCAGCAATATACTCAGCTTCAGCAGTAGAAGTAGAAATTGAGTTCCGCTTCTTGTTACACCAACTGATGAACATACCACCAAGGAGATGACATCCACCTGTTGTGCTTTTCCTGTCTAACCTGCAGCCTGCAAAATCAGAATCTGAATAACCTGTTAGTTCAAGACTTGAGTCTTTGGGATACCAAAGACCCAAACCTGGTGTACCCTTAAGGTATCTAAATATTCTTTTTAAAGAAGCTAGATGTGATTCCTTAGAATCAACTAGAAACCTAGCACATAAACAGGCAGCAAACATAATATCCGGTCTACTAGGAGTTAAATATGGCTAGCTCCCAATCATGCCTCTGTAAGCTGTTACTAAAACAGCTTTGCCACTGGCATCAACATCCAAATTTACATTGGTTGCCATTTAGGCAATGGCAGAATTTCCGATAGCGAGTTACTTGACTCGATGGATGGAGGTAGAGCCCCCCGGGTTTTGATGGGAGAATTTTGATCAAATTTAAACTTTTTAAAAAGACCCAAAGTATACTATCTTTGATTGATGAAAATTCCATTTAAGGTTTATTTAACATGTAATCCGAGAAAGAAAGTAAGTTCACCCATCATACTCATTTCATATTTTTATTTCATGAGTAGTGAAAAATTCTTGCATAACTTCTCATTAGTAGAACCAAATATTATGTCATCCATATAGATTTGAACAAGCATAATATCAGACTTCACCTTCTTTATGAACAATGTGGTATCCACTTTACCTTTGCAGTAACCATTGCTCATAAGAAAATCGGTAAGAGTGTCATACCAGGCTCTAGGGGCTTGTTTTAGACCATACAGAGCATTGTCCAACTAATAGACAAAACCTGGATAATGTTCATTTTCAAAACCTGGGGGCTGCTTGACATATACTTCTTCGTGCAGCTTACCATTTAAAAATGCACTCTTGACATCCATTTGAAATACCTGCATGCTCTTGTGGGCAACATAGGCTAGAAACAAACGAATTGCTTATAACCTGGCCACTGGAGCAAATGTTTCATCATAATCAATACCTTCTTCTTGTCTGTAGCCTTGAGCAACTAGTCTTGCCTTATTTCTAATAACATCACCTTGCTCATCCATTTTGTTTCTGAAAACCCATTTGTGCCAATTATTGTTTTACCTTTGGGAGTAGGGACCAGCTTCCATACTTTATTTCTCTTAAACTGATTGAGCTCTTCTTGTATGACAGTGATCCAATTGGCATCTTTTAGTGCTTCATCCACTTTCTTAGGTTCCATTAGGGACACAACGCTAGAAAACATACAAAAGTTTCCTAAGCTGTCCCATCTTATTTGTACCCCTTTGTTGATGTCACCAATTATTTAATCATTTGGATGACACCTGATCCACATAAGATCATGTTTCAATGAAGATTCTTCTGTATCATTTTCATCTCCAACAGAACCTGTAGAACAGCTTTCAAGATTTTCATACACACTGTTATCTTGAGCCTGTTCACCTATTGAACATGAATTTCCATTGTTGAACACATCATAAGAAGATCTAGGGAAATCAGCTTTGATTGGTTTAGGACATGGTGTATTAATTATGTCAGTACACTTATTCACATAGGGTGTATCAACATAGTCATCATCATGTCCATAGTGATTAACAGGTTCCACTCTGGATGCAGTGAAAGCTTTTGTGTCCTTTTCTTCACTGATAGAATGCATGAGATCATCAAAGCGAAACTCTCCTGAAACTGATTCAAGAACAGGTTTGGTGGAAGCACTCCTCAACTACTCAAAGGTGACATTGATAGATTCATCTATCACCTTTCTTTTGTAGTTGTATACTCTGTAGGCTTTTGAGATAGCAGAATATCCAACAAATACACCTTCATCAGCTTTGGGTTCAAATTTTGCCAGCTGGTCCCTCTGATTCAGAATGAAGCAGCGACATCCAAACACATGGAAATAACTAATATTTGGCCTTCTCCCTTTGATTAACTCAGAGGGAGTCTTGTTGAACCTTTTAACCACTAAGGATCTGTTTTGAGTGAAGCAGGTAGTGTTGACAGCTTCAGCCCAAAATGATGAAGGCGAACCTGATGCACACAGCATGGTTCTGGCAGCTTCAATGAGAGTTATGTTTCTCCTTTCAGCAACTCCATTTTGTTGTGGAGTTCTTACAGCTGAAAAGTTTTGTGAGATCCCTCTTTATTCACAGAAGTCCTCAAGAGTATTGCATCTGAATTCACTACCATGATCACTTCTAAGCTCCTTAACTTGGCAGAGTTCAGCATTTCCATCTTTTTGATAAATCAAATAATTTCTATATCAACCTATCCTTTGGCCTTCAGAAAGATCACCCATGTAAACCTGGAGAACTCATCAACCATTACTAGAATATATCTTCTACCTCCTAGACTTGGGACACTGACATGTCCAAACAAGTCCATGTGGATTAAGAAGAGAGGAGTATCAATAGAAAATTTATGCTTGGATTTAAAAGATGTTTTTCTCTCCTTGACTTTCTCAAAAGCCGTGTAGAGTTTATCCTTAACAATGGTTATAGAAGGCAAACCTGTTACCAACTCTTTCTTACAGAGTTTGTTGATATTCTTGAAGTTTAGGTGTGATAGCATTTTGTGACATATAACCAGTTCAGATCTGCATTGATTCTTGAGATAAAGAAGGTTTCAGTTGTGAGATCAGCAAATTTCATGTCCACAACATATACACCTTTCTTCCTTTGTGGACACAACACAACTTTGCCTTGGGAATCCAATATGTACCCTAGGTGCTCATCAAAATTAACCTTGTAGCCAGCATCACACAATTGACTTATGCTTACAAGAATGTATTTTAGCCCAGGCACATAGGCTACTCTTTTGAATATATCAGCTCCAGCTTGAAGGGTTCCATATCCCTCTGTGGATCCCTGAACATTATCACCAAAGGTGACGTTTGGCCATTTTTCAGGCCTGAGATCACTTAGCAAGTTCGTACAACCTGTCATGTGGCCTCAGCAGCCGCTGTCCAAGTACTAAACCTGGGATGGTTGTTTAACCTGAAGAGTATGATGGGAAAAATATTAGTTATCTTTAGGGGACCTCGTCATAGGGATGAGTTCTCCTTGTTCATTAACATTTTTTGATGGACCAGTGAGATCAACACTAATTTTCCTATTTGGATTGTATCAACTTGGATACTCTCCTCATTGACCATGTTACTTCCGACACTGCTTGTTTTTGCTATGTTGGAACTAGCAGTTTCAGCAGGCCTCATGTCCTCGGTTTCAGGACTGTCTTTGGTCATACGAGTCTTCTTCCCACGTTTGTAACATTTTCTCTTTTTAGATTTCTTGGAAGAAGTACTTCCAGAAACATATTCTGGAACATTTTTGTTGAACTTCTCAGCAGGCTTAGTAAATTTATTACTATTTTTTAGAAGAATCAACAGTTTAAGTAGAAGGCACAACAACAACAACTTTACATGTATCCTCTTTCCTCTTTTTAGGAGGGCAGATATCAAATATAGGAAGTTTGATTGGCCTTTGACCTTCCACAGGTTTGGGAAACTTCTTCCCAACTTTCTCAGATTGAGCATTGTCTTTGCTTTTTCCCTTACTGAGATGTGATGGATGTTGCCTATCTACATAATCACTACTTTTGGTTTTGAAAGACTTACCTTCATTTATAACCAATTTTCCACTATCATTTAAAAACTTATTTGAAATTACAGCAGGTTTACTTTCAACATGAGACTTACCCTTATTAAAAGCAGGCTGCTTACCTTTTGAAAACCTTTTATCAAAATGTTCAGCATCAAAAGGAGTAACAGGTATCTTACCATCAGTTTTAGATCCAGAACCTGTCTTGTTAACAGGTTTAGTGTCCAAAGCTGCAGTTTGAACTTGGTTTCCCTTCTTTTGCTTATGTGAACCAGCTGTGCACTTAGAAGACTGATTTGATGGAGAACACATTCCATCATCAGTTTTTGGAACTTTTTCACACAAGGTGTTAGTGTTTTGAGGCCTGCAAACCTATTTGTTGAGACTAGCTTACCATTTAATTTCTGAATGATTGTACATGGAAGCTCACCAAGAGGGGATAAGTCTTTTTCGAGATTATTTATCTCAACAATTGAAGCTGCTTTGTCAAGATCCCCTCCAAGATAGGCCTGGATTTGAGCAAGGATCTGTTGACTGATACAATGATTGACTTTTTGTGCAGATTGGCACCAAGAGTCAACAATCTTTTGAAGCTTGACATGCTTTGTGTCTGTCTCTCTCTTTTCTTCTAATAAAATGGAATTGATGTGTTTTAATTCATCAAGTTTAGTTTCCAACTTATTGAAGCTGTCCAGTTTACTAGATTTTATTTCAAGATCAGTTTTTAAGTTGGAGATCTCAGATAGCAAAGCATTATGCTTCTCAATAGCAGCTTTTAAAACAACAAGCAAATATTCAAACATTTTAACTTTTTCACCAGAACTGTAATCCATAAAATATTGTACCTTATACATCATTGTTGGGTTCTAGTTCTCCAAGCTGCTGAGAATCCCTTTTGCTTGTTGATGGGACATCAGTGTTGGCCATCAGATAATTGTTATCTTCTTCATTTGATGATGAATCAAATTCCTCCAAGTCACATGTCTCAGCCATGAGTCCCTTTTTCTTGTTGGAAGCCACTGAGTCCTCCAACTTTCTCCACTTAGCCCTAGCCATTAGGTACTTAACCTTGTAGCCATCATCCTTGTTTGTCTTGTATGGTTTGGATGATGAGCCAACAGCTTTAGACACCCAGTCAACAACTATATGGCCTGTTTTGCCACATTTAAAGCACTCAGCCTTAGTTTTGTCAACTACTATCTTTTTTATGGCACCAGACTTCTTTTACAGCATTTTTGCACCAAACCTCTTCTTATTGAATTTTCTGACAAGCATTGCAATCATTTGCACAACATCTAATTCAATAAGATCTTCACAGTCTTCTTCCTCAGACAATTCTTCCATTTCATCATCAGCCTCAGCTTGTGTGAACACATCACTATCTCTGGAACAACCCCTTCAGCATCAGAAGTGATAATAGTAACAGAAGTAGACACATAGGGATCTTCCATTACTATCTCTGGCAGTTGTACATCCAGATTCTCTAAGTAGAGCATCATTCAGCACTTCCAACCAGAGAAGTTCTGATGATTGAACTTGGGGGGTTTTGCCATGACCCATTGTCATAGTAAGAGGAAGAGCTGGCAGCACTGTTGTCCATGGGGAAATAGGGAGAATGAGAGATCTAGAGTTAACACACACTCTATCTGCTCTGATACCAGTTGTAGGTCCCAAAAGGTTTTCCTAGCATGTTGCTCTAAGCTGTAGAGAGGGGGTGAATACATCTATTTAAAATTCAACACACTTTTCTCAATGTTTGTGTTTATTATTAACAAGTGATAATTACAAAGAAGCTTGAACTGCGGAATGGTTCAAGCTGATATTACAGATACAACAGATGTTTAAGTAATCTAAGACACACTCAGACTTAGTACATTGAATACACTCACTGAGATGAACTCACTGTTTACAAGACAGGAAGATGGACAACTTGAATAAAAATAGTTTGGACACACGTTACTGTTTTATTCAAGCAGACTTGCATGCATGAAAACACACTTCTTTGCACGATCTGAATTTCACACTCTTGGTTATCTTACATTCCTTAGAAGCTTCCCTTTATACTCTTACTGAGAATCCCAGTGAAGCTTTCTCATTGTACATAGAAAGAGTGGGATGTCTTTCCAAAAAGACAAAACAACTTTTCTACACATTCTGATGAAGCAGACTTCTCTTTACATGGTAGAATCTTTATCTTTTCCTTTTTGTCTCTATTGTAGAAGGCTTTAACTATAAGAGGAATGTCAACTTTGAACCTTTCATCTTCTGTTAAGGCCATTTTGCTATAAGAAATGGTCTGTCACCCATTTCAAATATCCATTTTGTCATCATGTAACAGACTAGCGTAGACAGCCTTTGCAGCTTCTGTTTTCCACTTTGTCTTCGACTTTGTAAACTGATCTAGTAGTCCAAAACAATACATGAGGACATGGAAACATATTCCATAAATTGTTTAGCCTATTCACAAAGAACAGATTTTGTTCACAAAGAACAGAACACTTAGAATTTGTCCAAGCTGATCAACAGGATAGAGCAGCGTAGACAGTTTACGTCCAGCCTGTTCAACAGAATAGAACAGCTTGGACAATCTGTCTTAGATTCAAGAAATGCAATAGGGTAAACAACTTTTACTAATATTGCAAATCACTTATCAAGTTTCAATAAGGCATTAACAGTCCTTAAATTATTAAAAACGGTTTTATTTAATTTAAACCCAAAAAAATGAAAAAAAAAAAAAACTAAAGACAAGATAAAAAACAATTTAAACTAATTAAAACTTAACTATTAACTAAGATTAAACCAAAAAAAATAAAGGAAACTGTAAACAAAAACAAAAAAAAAATAAGTAAACTTAAACAAAAAAATAAAATCTTTTAAATTTTATGTTAATATCAAAATCTACTAGAAATATTGATGAATACAATAGGAATACAATCAATAAAACATAACCGAATGATTTCAATATAGAGCAGAAGAATATTACATGGAAAAGAAGGATGCTCAATTAATTCTCTGACAATCCCTTTTCGATTTTTGCACTCAATTCTTTGACCTATTCATTGACAGCCGCCAACACACATAATTTTTTCTATTTATATCAATTACAAGAATAAAGAAATTACAACTAGCCCCCCACCCCCAATCTTTACATTCATAAACAAAACTACAAACTACCGGACAATCTCCCCCTTTTATGAAGGTAAAGCAAGATCAGTCTCTATAGCCATGTTTCTTCTCAAATCTTCGAATACAACCCCGACTTCTAAATCTAAAATCAATTTCAGAAACAAATTCGACCATCATTGTTTGCTCCCTCTTAGGCGTGTCGTGACCTTCGGATCTCCTCATTGCATCTTAATCTAAAACACCTCTTAATGATGTTATTAACATTTTGAGGGTTCCATTTGAAAATTTATTGAGCTCAGAAATTCTCATTGCCTTCTTGACTTGATCTTTGTTCGTATAGATCACACAAGGATCCTCGTCGAGCAAAACTTGATACTCTTTGAATTTTTCAATGTCCTTAAGATATCGATCATGCGCACTCACATTTATTCTCTCATTCCTCTTTCCACTCCAAATTGCAAGTCTTGATTGGACATCAACACCATTTATATGTGCATGAAGTGGAAGATTGCTTGGAGAGCGAACCGACAATTTTCTTCTCTTTTGTTTCTACATAGTTCATCAAACAGATCTTCAATGTCTTCAATGTAGACCGAGAAGAAATCTGCCTCGCTGAACTTGTATATCTTATTATCAGATCAAAGCACAGTGAATGTAGGATAGAAGTTGTTAAAAAAATTATCCTTTTCAATCTTCCTCAGTTCTACTATTCTCTGAAACATTCTAGCATCCTTGATCGGGTGACCTTGATTTCACAAAAACTGGCATAAGTGACTAGATGGGGCATGTTGGGCTCTATAACTCTGAACAGATTTAAAAATGAGAAGGGAGCTTGTTTTTCGCAAATGATCTTCCTTTCTAAGATATCTTCCAAAAAAAGGAAGGAGGTTTCGCTTCTTGATGAAATCGGTGTTTTGTTGAGCATTTAGACTAAGCCGATTATTCGTAGTCAACTTCTTATTTAGCTCCTCTTGGTTGAGCAGATTTAACATTTCATCAATGTCTCTCCGAAACTTATCTTGGATTGCTATCCTAAGATCATGTTGTTTCTCGGATTCTTCAGCCAAAACAAAGTCATGAAAGAATTATCCATCATCTCATTATCAGGAACATTTTAGACTGAAGTGGGAATAAACTTCTCTTCTTCTGCTTTGACAGTTATTAACTTTTTATTGACCATGTCGAATTGAGTTACAGTTTTCATGAGCTTCTTCATTTCTGGATTATACTAGAAACCGAACAAAGGAGTTAGATTGTCATCATACTCCTTAACCGCAGGCTTTTCAACCGATGAGTCTGTTTGGAAACCAACACATCATATTTTAGTATATCCTCAACCAGTCTTCTTCATTCACAAATCTTTTAGCCCTCGTAGACGTTTATAAAAATTCAAACACTTTCGGTTGAGTCTCAGGCGTACTACTTTCCTTTTCGGCTCCTTCTATCATCAACACATTTTATTCCTCATCAGAATCCCCATATTCTACAAAGTAATCGATACTAAACGGCATACTATATTGATTTGAAACATCTCAATGAAGAATCAATTCCATTTCACATTGGGTAGCAGTTGGATCGTCTGATTTAGCTCATCCTACCTTAGAACCTCTAGCCTCTAAATCTTTTGCTTCATAAACTACCTTTTCCTTGTCGGAATAACCAAGCTTCCTCCTCTTCTCCCCCTCACGAGGAGCGTCATCGGAGTAACGGTCCTCATATTTGTGTTTAGACCCTGAAGCTTGTGATTTGCAGGACTGTTTAAGAATTAAGAATCTCTCTGATAGGGATCCAAGAGCATTGACGACCATATTTTCAAGACCAGACATTCTTTCATTCAAAAGCTCAAAATCCACAAAACATAAATCCCTCAACTCATTGTTGGAAATTTCATTTTCTTCTTCGACCTCAGTTGTACCCTTCCCCTTCATTAATCGTTGATACTTAGCTTTTGGGACATCATTGATTCAAACTGAGAACTCATCTGCTCTGTAACACCCTGAATAGCACCATCATGTTTTTGTTCAGTAACAAAGGTTACATTCTAAAACTTGGGTCACGTAGACTTCCAGTTGACGCAATAGTGGAACTTGTAAAAAGAACCTCTGTGTGGCGCACGCTCGGAAATGGCATTGTGTGAGCTCTTATAGGAATTCCAACTAATTCAAGTGATGGTGCAACAGACGCATCTAACACCATAGTCATTCGGACAGGGACATGAAGTCCTTTTGTACTTGTCTCAACAGATGAGACCAACTCAATTTTTGTATAGTGTATGGGCTCTATGACATGTGGTAGAATGAATGTACACTGGGGCAGCTGTGTACTCATTTCAATATCTATAGGATCCGAATGATACCAAGATAGCGTGTATGACACTTCCCCGTGAACAATTGATACATTTCCTTGTTCATAAGGAGATGAGTGGCTAGGGTTTGCAATTACTAGTGGGATATTGGTTGTTTGAATGTCAACGCTCAAAGGAGAGTTGACAGTCTACGTGGTTTCCCTGTCGTATATGGCTTTGGTCTCCCTCATACTCTCACTAAACACAACATCCTCCCTCTGGACAGGTAAGCGCGCAACTTCAGATGTTTTAATACCAGCCCCACCTCCTTCATTATCATCACCATCATTATAATCTCCCTCATCTCCTCCTCCTTAAATATTTGACAATGTTCGCTCAGAATTTCTTTCTTCCTCACCACCCTTGACAACTTCTTCCTCTTTTAACTCAAGGTTTCCCTGTACATCAACCCATTGTTGTTGTACCTACTAAGCTAAAGCTCCGGGGGTAGGAGACCTCGGTTCTTGGGTCTCCACAGGAGCATGATCTATTCTATATAAGCTCACACTCTCAGCATTCTCATCCGCATAACTTAAGTAGGATTCTGGAATAGGCAAGATATTCACATTTGGATCGTTTTGGTTACTATTGAGGCTCATTCTTACAAAATATGGACATTTTTTAGAGTGAGTCCTCTTTCGGATCTTGTCATTTACCGGCAATATTCCTAGAATTAGAATTTGAATGAATCTTTGAAGTGGAACAAACTTCCTTGCCCGATTGGTGGTCTTTGCTAGCACCACTTTCTTTAAGTCTTCCCAAATGCGTGGGCATAGTTGTAGTGTTTGTTATATGCCACTCCACGAAATATACATTAGGCATGATCGCTCCCCCTAACTACACTGGTATGCTTTGAGGTCATACACCTATTCAAGATTTCGAAAAGGGTATAACATTCTCCGTTTAACCCATTACGGTGAAATAAAGAACTCTTTGGAAGATGCTTTGTGTATCCCAAATTTATGATGTCTCTACATAGTTGTTCCTCGGATATAAAGTCTTCAAAGTCAGCTAGATCTGGGAAATTGACCCTGTATATCCTCCCTGGTAGGAACAAATTATGGTGGACTCTGGTCAGAGTGATTTTGGCTTTGAATTGATCTATAGTAACCTTAAAGTGATGGTCACCAGCATCAGGTATGAATTTGATTGTGTGCCAGAATTGTTAGAGGTAAATCAAATGGATTGTGGGTTTATATTGTAAGTGATAGCCCAGAGGGTGTCCTTTTAGAATTTTGACAATGAATGGATAGCTTACTTTGATGACTGATGGGTTGAATCTGTGAATATTATCGGAGAGAAGTAGAAAGTGTTTTGGTTTTAACAACACGATGTCAGGTATGGGATTGGAGGGTATTGGTCCATCAACGGATGTGGATTTAACTGGTTTGGATACGAGGGTGTGATTAGAGGATGATTGGGAATTTAATGAGTTGGAATTATGGGAAGGTTCATAGGTAGCCAATTGTAACATGAAAAGATAACACACATGTTAGTCACAACAGTTCAACAAATGATTCCAACAGATAAATAAAGATGACATTTTACAGGAATTTAGAAAAATTTGTTGCACATCGTTTACAGCATCCCGATTCGAGACAATAATATGAAAATATTACCATGAGAACTCCAAAGTCAACCACTAAGGAACCAATGTTGATGAAAGACAGATTTTAAAAATTTAACTTGTGAAATTATTTTGGAAATGAAACTCGGATGAAGCATTATTAAACTCGAATAACTCAAAATGAAACTCGATTGACATGAAATAAATCCCAGAAAATAAACTGTAAAACTCGAAAGAATCATGATCAAACTTGAATGATATTGTATCAAACTCGAATGAGTCATTATAAAACTTGAATTAATCTATATTAAACTTGGGAAACACTTATACAAACTCGGGTAACACTTAAAAAAACCTCGAGTAACACTTAAACAAACTCGTGTAACACTTTGAAGATATCGAATGACACTTTATAAAACTAGAACGATACTAAGGATGAACTTCATTCGAGTTTTAAGCATGAGAAATATCCAAAGTCCTTAACGCACTGATCAAGCAAAAATGACTTTCAGGCACCTAAATTCAGAAAAAATTACATGACCATGCTTGAAATATTATCCTAAACACAAACCCTTTACTGAACTTTATCCAAAACAACAACATGATGCACCAATCCCATATTTTCAAAAAGTGTAAAAATCGACAAATCGGTCCTAAAAAGACGAATTAAATCTGGTATGGTGCACGATAAGACTTGAAGATTGAAATCGATAAATATATTGTCATTATGCACACATTCAAACACTCAATTTAGGCATTTAAACACAGATTCAATGATTCAGTTATGTACTTGTCGATGTTAAGATGAACAGCCAAACACACACTTTAGAGTGACATGAAAACACGATTGTTAGACATTTTATGTCGATCTTGTGGATTTCTTCTGTAATAATTATTATTAGTTTATTTCCTTATAATTTATTTCAAGACGTTGTTTAAGTGTTTCTTTATTTTACAACTTGAGGGGGAATTTAAGTAATAGTTGAAAGTAGCTTTTATTCCAATTTAAAGGTAGACCCGCCTAGGGTTTCCCACATTCAAACAATTTGCATTCTGAGAATATCACAGCCGCCAGCTTTCAAAAGAACATTCTCTCTATCTTTTCTTCTTTAATATTCTTGCAATCATTGACTCATAATTTTGTTTTGCATTGGATATTACTCAAATCATTACACGAGTGCTGATATATTTTGGGAAATCGATTAGAACAATTGGCATCAGAGCACAGGAGGTGGATTTCAACTGAGATCATTCGGATTCTGTGCTGTTCTTCATTCAAAACTCACGGTTTGATCATTTTTTCATCCTTATACTTCTGTTTTTCGAATTTAATCATCCTCTAATCATCTAGTATTCATTATATAGTGATTTCGAGCAGTTTAGGTTCAATCATTACGTGTTTTTGTCATTAAAATTCTAATTATTATCATCAAAAGACATGGGTTTTGGTTCGGTTTTAGTCTATTTTTGATAGATATTTAAGTGTTTTGGTGTGTTTTAAATACCTACAAGTGTTTAAAATATTTTTCCAAACATTTAGAAATATTTTTAGGCTAAAAACTGCTTATTTTAAATCGGTGAAAATTCTGGAAAATCATAAGTGTTGAACTTCGGACCCTATTTCGGACCACCTCGGGCCTCATTTCGGTCCTCTTCGGATCAAATTTCGGCTCATTTCGGACCAAAACTTAACAAATTCCTGACCAAATTTCTGACTCATCCGAACTTCAGACCATCCGAAAGTCTGTTAAGTATTTTTAAACACTTAAAATTACTTGTGCTTCATTTTAAAATTCCATCTCGGGCCATTCGAACTTCGGATCCCATCCGAATTCGGTCATTTTAAGTTGCAAAATATTCTAAGTGTCTATCCGACCTCTTACTCTTCATCCGAAATTCGGTCCATCCGAATTTTGTCCCATTTGAGTTTTTGTTCCATCTGAATTTGGTCCATCACATTTACCACTGTTCATCCGAAGTTCTGACCATCCGAACTTCACTGTTCATCCGAAATCTTATTCATCCGAATTTTTCACATTTCATCTGAATTCGGCTCAACCGAAACACTATTCATCCGAGTTACTGTTCAACCAAGTTACTGTTCATCCGAGTTCTGTTTATCCAAAATTCAGTTGCACCTTCATGATCTCATTCTTTCTAATCAGCATTATTAACCATGTCCCGCGAGGCACTTGTTCAAGGATCTTAGAACAGACCACCCGTTCTCTATCCTGATGAATATGAGCTGTGGAAGTCCAGCTTCATTAAATTCATCGGTATGCAGCCCAATGGAAACCTAATGCTTAAATCCATTACCGAAGGCCCAGTCATCTTTTATCGGGAAATACCTGCCAGGCCCGAAGCCGACCCACCTTTTTGTTGGTACACCCTGTGTGACGATAGCAGTCTAAGCGATCGAACATTTTGGTTTAAGTAATATTCGAAGTATTGGGAATTAACGAGTGTTTGATATATATGTTTATATATGTTTGACAGTTATTGATTGTGTGTTTGAACTTGATGTAACATATTACAAGAAGTTCAAACATAAAGGTCAAAGATTAATTCAAGCATAAGTTAATAACATAAGTTTCAAATACAAGTTAGTCAGATTCGAATTCTATAAGGATTGACATTCGAATCTATGTCAGATTCGAATGTAATCCTGGACAGATTCGAATGTGTGTGATGAGGCAGATTCGAAAATGTCAGTGAGGACAAACTCGAATGGGCCTTGGGCCGGATTCGAGTTTGGCTCATGTCAGACTCGAATTAGCCTCTATAAGTAGGGATAGACTCGAAATATTATCAGACTTTTTGCAGAATTCGAGAGTGATTAACCATTAAGCGATTTCGAGTTTATCATCAGTGTTAGTGTCGTTTCGGAGAGAATCAGTTCGTAGGTACGTTCGTGTGTAGTTCGTGCAGCTTCTGATAGTCTCCGTGTTTCTAGTGAGAGTTGTTTCGGTCTACCCGTTAACGAGGATTCCGCACTCGTTGACGGTTCCACGTCTAGATAAATCTGTGTTAGGTAGACCTTACAAGTGGTATCAGAGACTAGTGAGAGTTGTTTCCGTCTACCCGTTAACGAGGATTCCGCACTCGTTGACGGTTCCGCGTCTAGATAGATCTGTGTTATGTAGACCTTACAAGTGGTATCAAAGCCTACGGGGTGTTCTTGGTGTTCTTCGTGTTCATCTAGATACATTCTAGGTTTCTAGACCTTTTGGACGGTTATTCTCTCATTTTCGTGTTTCTTCGAGCTTAGCAAATTGTTATCCGGGAAATACTTCGTCTTTTTCACGTTTTTGATCGAAATCATTATTTTTCGTTGAAAAATTATTGATTTAATCTGCAAAACGTTAAGAAATCGGAGTATTTGCCGTTTTTTTCGAGTTTGCGGCGCTCGAATCTATTAGGAGTAATTAGGGTTTTTCTTAGTCTCGAGTCTAACCAAAATCCGCTCCTCTCGAGTTTGATAAAGTGTGTTTCGAGTTTGATTCGAGTCTGTGCTAGTTTCGAATAGGTTCTCGAGTCTGCTGACATTCGAGTTTGTTTCGAATTTGGTCTAGAGTCGAATAGGGATTCGAATCTGCTGATTGTTCGAGTTTGCCTTAACCATCGAGTTTAGGGACTTTCGAATCTGTCATGAGTTTCGAATTTAATTGACTTACAAAACTTAATCGAATTTAATCCCAAATAAATTGAAATTTAATTATATTCGAATCAACCAAGATTCGAAAGAATTAACTCAAATTAGTTTCGAATTAAATTAATTAAGTTCAATTAAATTACTTTCGAAAAGATGTCAAATCTTCAAAAATTCCTGGAAATGGACCACGAGGTCGGGAAGGCAAACACTCCGCCTAAGCTGATGAAACTCGAGGATTATTACTGGTGGAAAGATCGGTTTGCCGATTTTGTGCGTTTCAATGACATGCGCATGTGGGTGTGTATTGACGAAGGATACATTCCACCAATTTCTGAAGTTGAAGGCCGTCAGAGAGTCTTATCATATCAGATGATGAAGGAATATGATAAGAAACTTTATGAAGCCGAGAACATAGCTTTCTCGATATTTCGAATGGCGTTGCCTCAGGATATACTACACACATTCCGGACTCAGAAGACATCTAAGGAACTTTGGGAGTCGCTGGAAAAGAGATGTGAGAGTAATCCAAGAGTTCGAAGAAAGCGTATGGAGCTGTTGAAACAATAGTTTGCTATTTTCAAGGCGTTGAAGGATGAATAGCTGGATGACACCATCACCCGCTTTTATCATCTATTGACGGAGCTTGAAAGTCACAGGATTGAGTATAATGACACTGAGAAGAACAATAAGCTTCTTGATGCCTTACCAGCCAAATGGGCAATGTATGTGGCAATGATAAAGCTTAATGAAGACAAGTATTATACCCAATCATTGGAGGATATCGTGGGAACGTTGCGGGCATATCATTTTGAGCTACTGAAGGCCGAAACGAATTACGAACAAGTCCAGAATCCAGCGATGTATTTTGGAAAATCAACAAAACCTTCAGCCGCAGCTGATCTGAAGACTGCTACAGCGTTTTTCACCGGAGAAACGTCGTCACCAGCAGAGACTGATGACACACTGAACAGAGCGTTCTTAGGATTAGGAAGATCGGAAGAACAGCAGCCTCAAGTACCACAGACATCAACATCTCAGGGCTACTCTAAGATGCCCATGAGCGCAAAATCAGCCGAAGAACATTTGAGCCTGCTTGCTTCATTTGTGGCTGCATACGGGAACTGTGTTCAGGGGAAGATAAACGATCCTGCTCTCTGGGATGAAGACTATGATCAGGTCGACCCTGACGATCTTGAGGAGATGGACCTTAAATGGAAACTGGCCATGGTAACCCAACGGGTTAAAAGATTCATCAAACGAACTGGGAGGAATCTGACTATGAACAATAAGGGGATTGGATTTCATAAGTCCAAGGTCAAGTGCTACAATTGTCAAGGTCTGGGACACTTCGCCAAAGAATGTCAGAGACCGAAGGTAGATACGTACCAAGGGCAGAACCAACATCATGGACAGTTTCAGAATCAGTCCCAACAACGATACCTTCCGAGTTAAATTGCCGGTCAAGCCAATCTAGCTGGTCTACTATCAAATGTCACATCAGACAGACAGCTGGATGGTACCTACGACTAGAGCTCACATCCGGAATCAAATGCTCGGGCTTTTATGGCTGAAGTCACGGAGAATGGATGTGAAGGGGAAGAGCAGACCACAAGGGACAGCAGTCCGATGTGGGTGGAGAAGACGAATGATCAGACGCTTCTGGAGTTTGCCGCTCAAATGGCCAACGTGGAATCCGATAACACAAAGGTTAGTCTGAATTACTCACTTTTTCATGAATTATGCTTGTTATGTGTTACTTCTAACGATAGGTTGAATCTAGTCTTAGAATCATATAAGACCATAACTGCTCAAAATGAGTCTATAAAAGCAGATAACGCTAGCCTAAACGGCATTAAGCAAGATCTTAAGGAAAAACTTAAGGCTGATGCTCAAGATGTAATAGTTCTGAAAGACAAACTGAGTGAGCAGTGTGTTAGGTTAGAGCTGATGTATGAGAATGTAGAGGCCTTGACCAAAAATCTTAAGGACAAAGACATAGAGCTAGCTGAAACAAAGGTAAAGGTAGCAGAGGCGAATAGTAAGCTAGAGAAGTTTAGGAATTCAAGCCTGAACCTAGGGAAAGTTTTAGATGCTCAACCCCAATCTAAAAAGCCTGTAGGTCTAGGATTTCATGAAATTCCTCCTCCTTTTAATGCAAACTACGTGCCTCAACCTCAGGAGAAAACTGACAAATCAGTAGACTTAGAGGACATACCTGCACCTATATCTGAGCCTGTAGTAGAAAATACACCTAAGGCGACTGATACAACCGTCAAGGTTAAGAAAGTTAAATTTGTGTCTTCCTCCAGTGAAACACCTGCTGGAAAACATAAAATTGATTTTAATGATCAAGACGATGAACCAGTTGAAATAGATGTACAAAAGGACCAAGACACAAGTGAGACACCTAAGTCTAAGGGCACACGCAAGAAGTCCATAGACAAGATGTCCTGCTTTAGATGTCATGAAAAAGGGCATGTTGCTTCTAACTGTCCGCTTAGGAAAACCGAAGTTACACCTAAGACAGGGAAGCCAACACCAGTTAAGCCCTCAACCAGTGTGGCAAGCACAAGTAGTTCTCAGAGTACCGAGAAAACTGTGCAGGCCGCACCAAAACAAGTTGTGAAACAAATACCGGTAAAGGTTGGACCAAAAGAAGTGGTTAGGACTAATTCACCGAATCGAGTCGTAAACCAATCTAGGTCTGGACCTCAACATCAATATAGGAGCGCAACACCTAGCAGAGCATACAATCCGGTTAGGTCACACACTCCTATTAGGCATCACACACCGGTAAGAGCTCAGGGATCACAATCTGAAATGCAATATAATCGGAATTATTCTAGAGCTCTACAACAAATGCCTACTCAAAGGCAAAGAGCGAATTTACATCACTCGGCACCACAACAAACTCCTGTTCAACGACCCAAGTCACCTGAAAGGCGAGATGGGTATTTGAAAGAGTTTAAGTATGTGGACGAGAATGGTATAACCAAGTCAGTTATGGCTTGGGTTCCCCGTGATAACTAACCTATTTTCTTTCATGTGCAGGAGATTACCACAGGACCAAACAACAAGTGGTTCGTCGACAGTGGATGCTCCAGGCACATGACAGGGGAAAGAAGTCTACTTACAGACTTCAAGGGTGGGAATCGGGGATTTGTATCATTCGCGGGAAATAAAGGAGGAAACATCACGGGTACCGGAGTGGTCACTAATGGGACGATCAAGTTGGACCAAGTTTATCACGTTGATAAACTGGTTCACAATCTCATTAGTGTATCTCAAATCTGTGACAAGAAGAAATCAGTGTTGTTCACTGACACTGAAGCGTTAGTGCTAAAACCGGGTTTCAAGATTCCTGAAGAATGGGTATTGATGCGGGCACCAAGGAAGAATGACTTGTACATGCTTGATATGAACAAGCCGGAGACTTCGATGGGGCCAATCTGTTTATTATCCAATGCTTCGGAGACGGAATCAGTGTTGTGGCACAGACGCATGGCTCAATTGCACCTAAGAAAGATGAATTACATAACGAAAAATGGGTTGGTGCAAGGTGTGCCTATGAAGAGTTTTCAGTTCGAGGACAAGTGTCTACCATGCAAGAAGGGCAAACAACATAAGAAGACACACAAGTCCAATACGCAGAACTCCATAACCTCTACATTCGATTTGTTGCACATGGATCTTTTCGGACCAATAAACAAAAGGAGTATAGGAGGTAGTTGGTATTGTTTGGTTATCACTGACGATTACTCACGATTTTCTTGGGTTTTCTTTCTAGGTACAAAGGACGAGACGGCTTCCAAGCTCATCGGGTTCTTAGACCAAGTGGAGAATTCCTACGGAACACAGGTTAAAAGGATACGTAGTGATAATGGAACTGAGTTCAAAAGCACTGTAATTGGTGTATATTGCCTCTCAAAGGGCATAGTGCATCAATTTAGTGCACCATATGAGCCTCAACAAAATGGGGTGGCCGAACGTAAAAACAGGACACTGATTGAGGCAGCTAGGACTATGCTTTCGGATTCAAAGCTTCCTACCATGTTTTGGGGGGAGGCAGTGAATACCGCATGTCATATTTTAAACCGAGTCCTAACTGTCAAATCTTTGAACAAAACCTGTTATGAAATTTTCAATAAACGGCCACCTAATTTAACTGGCTTCCAACCGTTTGGGGTACCATGCACTTTATTGCGTACAAAACATCAACCTAAGTTTGGTGAAAAGGCTGACGAAGGATACTTCCTAGGTTATGTGCCGAACTCACCAAACAAACGGGTTTTTAATAAAACAAATGGTACAGTGGAAATTGTGTATAACATTGAAGTCACAAGTTATACACATGAACCCCAAACAGGTCCGGAATGGATATTTGACTACGATAAATTATTTGAGTCATTTAACATTCCTTTGGATGAAAATGCAGTACAATCGAAAAGGACATGGCGACGTTGCATCTGAATGACGATGGTCATACCTTTCCGAGGACTACATTTCAATCCGCATCCGAACCTACTGCGACTGAAGATGGATCTCCAGAAGTTGCTGATCCAGAAGCACCTACCACTGAGAATCAGACTCAGGCAACAAGTTCCAACTCTGAGGAAAATGTCCAAGAGGAGGAAAATGTAGAATCTGAGGTTGTTCCCCCATTAGGTGAAATAGGATCTAACTTAGGAGATAATCTGAGAGTTGACGAGATAGAGACCTCTAGGATCAACAAGAACCATCCTATAGAAAGTATCATAGGAAATCCTAACGAGGGTGTGAAGACTAGGAGTAGTTTAAATAACAACACAGTGTTGTTGTCGATGATAAACGACTCCGAGGCATATCATACCTGTTTCAATTCTTGTTTCATTTCGCAAGTAGAGCCTAAGAATGTGCAAATGGCACTAAAGGATAACTCCTGGGTTGAAGCGATGCAGGAAGAACTCTCGCAGTTTAGGAAACTAAAAGTGTGGGAGTTAGTTCCATTACCTCGAGGGGAAGTTGCCATAGGAACCAAATGGGGTTTTAAGTGCAAAAGAGATGATCGGGGTATAGTCACTCGCAACAAGGCTAGGCTAGTTGTAAAGGGTTTCAACCAAGAGGAGGGAATTGATTACTATGAGGTGTTTGCACCAGTAGCAAGGCTGGAAGCCATTAGGTTGTTTCTAGCTTTTGCCTCCTTCAAGGGCTTTAAGGTCTATCAATTAGATGTAAAGAGTGCTTTCCTATATGGGAAAGTGAAGGAGCTGGTGTATGAACAGCCGCCCGGATTTACAGATCCAAAATATCCTGATAGAGTATATCGTTTAGATAAGGCTCTATATGGATTGCATCAAGCACCAAGGGCGTGGTATGAGACTCTATCCAACCATTTATTAGAAAACGGGTTTGAAAGGGGTAGGATAGATAGTACGCTGTTTGTTAAGAGAAAGGGAGAACACTTCATCTTGGTACAAGTGTACGTAGATGATATCATTTTTGGATCATCAGACGAACAGATGTGCAAAGATTTCGAGAAGGTGATGAAGTCGAAATTCGAGATGAGTGCAATAGGAGAGTTAAATTTCTTTTTGGGGTTACAAGTTGACCAGAAGAAGGATGGTATGTTTATCCATCAGACGAAGTATGTCTATGACATATTAGAACGCTTCGGGATGAAGGGAACAAAGTTGACTGCCCATTTCAGCACGCCGATTCAAGTGAATCACAATCTCGGACCGGGTACTGAAAGTGATACCGATGTGGATCCGACGTTATATCTGGCCATGATTGGATCACTTATGTATTTAACTGCTTCAAGACCTGACATTATGTTTGCTGTGTGTATTTGTGCTAGGTTTCAAGCTAATCCGAAGGAGATGCACATGAAAGCTGTGAAGCGGATTCTACGATACCTCAAGTCGAAACCGAAGCTGGGACTTTGGTATCACGCGGAGGGAGATCTAGAGTTGGAGGCGTTCACAGATTTTGACTACGGAGGATGCAGCTTGACGCGCAAATCAACAACTGGAGGTTGTCAATTCCTAGGAGGGAGACTGGTATCCTGGCAATGCAAGAAACAGACGTCGGTAGCCGTGTCAACGTGCGAGGCCGAGTATGTTGCTGCTGGAAGTTGCTTCTCACAGGTTCTGTGGATACAACAACAATTGCGGGATTACGGTTTGGCTTACACTCAAACTCCTATTAGGATAGATAACCAGTCTACTATCGCAATAACTAATAATCCAGTTATGCACAGTAAAACAAAGTACATAGACATAAGGCATCATTTTATTCGTGATTGTGCTGAAAAGAACTTAATCAAATTGGTAAAAGTGGCAACAGATGATAATAATGTTGATTTATTTACCAAAGCATTTGATAAGTCACGGTTTGAATATTTAATTCAGCTAAATGGAATGCGCAACCCAGAGTAATTTGGCCTTAGTAGTAGTTTATTTCCTTTTATAGCTGTAGTATTTCTTTCTTTTTATAGTAAGTCTGCTAATTTAGGATAGTTTCTATTTTTAGTAAGTTAGTAGGTTATCTTCTTTTATTGCTATTTTTTATGAAAAACAAAAGAAAAAAGTGAGAAAATCATAAAAATACAAAAAAAAGAGAATATCAGAAAAAGAGTTAAGTCTTAGATGCATAGGTTCAAAGTGACGAAAATTAGCACAGTCGTTACAAACTCTAAGTGCTTAGGCTTTCACACATAATGCACCTAAAATTCTAAGTGTTATACTTTATTTTAGTTTGATGTGTTGGTAGGCATAATACATATAGGGAGTCTCAAGGCAAATAAAATATTCAAGAAAAAGTCAAACGTGTCACTAACTTAGATGTATGACCAATCGGTCTTAATTATTATGTACAAGACATACAAACTTTGAGTCTAAATGAGGTATGCAAACTTTCTGGGGACGTATAGCAACATCAAATACATCTAAAAATGGAAAGAATAGAAATATCATATAAAATTGAGAGTCAAAAACATGTAACTCTGTTGTACGTAAGTACAGACCTGTTGCCTCTGTTTTGATTCGGGTTAGCAAGATAAGTCGCTCTGTTGTACGTCGGTACAGACATGTCACCGATGTCTTGCTAGCTTTAAGAATAAACCTTAAGTCAAACCAAGACACTTTGTTGTATGAAAATACAAACCTGTGTCCGATGTTTGTCTTTTAAAGAAAGTTTGCAAATACCAACAAGTTAGAATCTTTGTATGTATGCCTTCATCAAAAAAGTATGTCTATGTCTGAGTCACGTAAGATAATTTCATGATAAATAAAAATGCCAAGGGATAATCCGAAATGTAGCATGTTTAAAGGGGTAAATACCAACAATCGGTTAAATGGGTATTTCACGACAAACAATCAAAGGAATCAAAAATTCCTTAGTGTGAAAGGTTAAGTACTGAAAGTGAGTATCTGACACCGCTATCTGATTGAACCTTTCTTTGACTATACTCATCAAAAATATTTTGTTTAGCGTTTAGCATAGTTTGTAAGTTGTAATAAATGCAGTTTAAGTCTAAGTTCAATTTCTGGTCAAAATTTTAAAATTTTATTTTTAATTAATTTTATTTTACCTTAGTTTATTTTATTTTAGTTTATTTTATTTTTATTTTTTATTTTTTATTTTTTATTTTTTCTTAGGAAAAAGGTCAAAAAATTACTGAGGGTGCATTCATAGTTGGATAAAATAAACACTGCGTGAAAAATCTTGTGCTTAGGGTAAAAGATTTGGCATAGTTTATCATGTTACACAATAAGGTTGAAAAAGTTGAATTTATTTCAAAATTTTCTAAGTGTTTTGGGTAATTCGAGTTTAGATTAAACTCGAAATTGGGGTAACCTAGAATCTGTCAGTAGATTCGAAAGTGGCCATAGACTCGAAGGTAGGTGGTATAAATAGGTTAACAGTAACGTCATTAAGTCATTACTGTTTTCGAATCTATACTCTCGAATCTATTGGCGATTTCGAATCTATCTGCTTGAGTCTACCGTTTTCCACAAAAACGACAATTTGTCGAGTTTCTTGCTTAAGTGTTCGATTCTACTGATACATCTAGGTATAATCAACTTGGTTGTACAAGATTCATGTAGTTTAATAAACCATTTAAGCCAAAAATCACCGATATTTGAAACTTTATAGGTCAAAATCGTGTGTTTCAAAATTAAAAGTTTGGACCTGTAAATAGTCAAATTAAATGCAAATCTCTGTGATTAGTACCTAGTAGGGCTAATGAATGTAATTTTCTGAGTCCAAAAAGGTTAAAATCATGAGTTTTGGTGAAGAGTTGGGCCGACATTTCGAATCTGTTAGTGAACACTCTCGAGTTTGTCAGTAAACTCGAGAAGAACATTACATTCGAATCTATCATCATACTCGAAATAGAGTGTCTTCGAATCTGCTAGTTCGAATTTGTCAATTTATTTGAATTATTCAATTTAAATTTAATTAAACTTGTAGTTTGTACTTAAACAAGTTCAAAATAAAACAAATTTGAATTTAAGCAAGTTTATTGATTTTTAATAATTCTAACACTTTATCTATTGTGCAGATATGACTGATAGAGTATTCGTGCCGAAGCATAATATGGTCATTCCCCTCGACCATTATATCCCTGAGGCGCAGGGATTCAGACAGATGTTGGATTTCCTAGTAGAATCTAGGATTGCATTTGCTTTGTCGCATAACATTCAAATTGTTATTCCATATGTACGACAATTTTACGAGCACTTACAAGTTGATTGTTCCGTCACTCCAACAGTTTTGAGAACAAGGATAGCAGGACAACCATTGGTGTTTTCTGCTGATATGCTGCGTCAGGTTTTGCAGCTAGGATCTCAGGAAGAAGAGTCTGGGCCTATTAACTTTCCCTTAAGTATTAGGCAAGCAGCTTTTCAGAGGATGGGTTACAGCTTGGATGTTACTAAAACATCGTATATGAAGAGTGGGCTAATAGGTCAATGGAGATTTTTGGCACATGTGTTTATGGTCTGTTTTGCAGCCAAAAAAGCTGGTTTCAATTATATCGTCTCGAAGATCCAATCCGGGATGATCACTTTAGTTTATAATCGCCGCTTCAGTTTTTCTGAAATGTTTTTCTCCGAATTCGTTCATCAAATCACGGCTCCAGAGCAGCAACAATTTCTACTATATCCTCGTTTCATAATGATGCTCATCAGGCACTTCTTGCCGAATTTGCCGCAGCAAAATGAGATTCAAAGCGTAGCGGTGATGGACAAAAGGATTTTTGCTGATTGCTCCTCGCATAGAGGAAGGTTGGCAGTTACAGTCGAACGACCGTTGTTTGGGGCAGTTATAGACAGGAACTTTGAAGCACCGGATAATGCCAACTGGGCAGGAGAAGTGGAAGTTCAAGCTAGAAAGCCACTGCAACAACAACGACAACAACCGCGTGCACAGCCACAAAGGAGACGCCAAAGAGCTATCGCGAGTCAAACTCAGGCAACTAGGCCTTCTACAAGTCAACAGCAAGAGGCACAAGAAGCAGGGCCATCAAATGTACCAGTTGAATCCGATCAGTTGTGTCAGACACTGCATGAGATTTGGGAAGCTGGTCCTAATGCCAATGAAGAAACACCTGCAGCATTAGTTGGAGAATTGCTAGAGCCTCCGGAAGGAGAAGAAGATGTTCTTAGGGAAGTTGACGAATACCAACCTGAGCAGACCGGTCATGACATGTCATCGTCAGCTACTGAGTCTGATGATATGGAGGAAATAGAGGTTGAAGCTCCAGAGACGGTTACAGCCGAACCAACAGTTCAGATAGGAACTTAAGGGTCGAGATTGGTAGTGCATGAAGAAGCTTCAAGGTGTAGAGCATCACGAGAGTCTGATGACTCTGATTTTGAAGAAGAAGAGGTTGCACCATTAGTGACAAGGCAACGGGCTAAACGTCATCGGTTTAATCAAGGATCTTCCTCAGCTTCAGCCGCACAGCCTGAAGTATCTCAACCTCCGCCTACCAAATCGACCATTCCACCACCACCACCACATGCTGAACCGTATATCCCATCACCGATTATTCCAACTCCGATACAGTCCATTCCATCCACCTCATCAACTTACGCCGACAATCAAAGGTTTTTGCAGCTTAAAGATAGAGTTGACTTCCAACAGATCCAGATCTTAGGCCTAACGACGGCAATCAATGAGATTCAGAAGCACAATGCAAATTTGGATAACGAGAATGCCGATCTGAAAAAGATAGTGGACAAAGTGCAGGAAGAGAACTTGGAGCTGAAAACTTTTGTCGCTGATCAAGCAGCTGAGATAAGGTCGATGCGCTCCCTAATTGAGCAATTACTGAAAAATATAAAGGCTCAGGGGGAGACATCGTGCCTTGATCAAGAAGTGCGCAGGGAGGATGATGATGATGATGATAATGAAGATGGAAATGGCAATGATCCCAGCACACAAAGACAGACTGAGCCAGTAGATTTGTCTGCTGCTCAGGATGCTCAGACTCAGGGGGAGCCGAGTCAGTTGGAAGGTGAAGGAGGAGAGGCTGGATCCTCAAGGAATTTGGGAAGCGATATGATAGATGCGCTAAAAGACATTGAGGAAGAGTTGATGGAATTTGATGTTGAGGATGAAATAGAGGAGTTAGATGAAGGGGAATTCATACCAGAGGAAAATGTTGATTGGAGATCTGACGATGATGTGATAGAGGATGAAGATGACAATGTCAATGAAGTAATTGTAAATTCTCAGCCTATCACGGAGTTATATGTCCAAGACAATCACAATGTGATTGATATTGATGAGATCAAGCTAGCCTCGGTAACGGATGCTGAACTTGAAAAAGCAGAGAAAGAGCCTTCCAGGGCTGATTTAATGAATCTGTGGTTCAAGAAGGAAGAGAAGAAAGAAAAGCCGAAGATGAAGAAGAAGATGAGAGTTCATGGGGCAGAAAGTCTCTCAGGAGGAATTATAAGCTGGTTCTTCGACAAAGAACTACAGCTATTCATACTAAAAAGGAGAGATGGACTTCAATACCTTAGGCGGACGCTCAAAGTATTTAATACACTACCGAAGGTAGAAGTAAAGGAGCTCGAATGGAAAGAGTTAATCAATATTGGTGAGGATCCTTATGCTGAGGTTAAAGCCAAGATTATCAGAAAGGAGGGCCGATCCGGAAAATTTGATAGACTCAAGCCAAGGTCGGGAAAGAGAGTGGAAGATGAATCAAGGATTGATCCACATACGGGAAGGCCTTGGGCCAGAATGGTTTATAAGCCCGTCAAATGTCTGAAGAGAGTGCCTATGAAATCGATGCCACAGAATATTTTGAAGAATATGAAATGGTGGTACGTCGATAATGAAACAGCCGAAGCCGTAATGGAGGATGAAGACGAAAAGGTCATTTTGAAGATATACGATCCGTTGCACCTTATCAACCTATCCAAGGATTACCTGCAAAAGCTTCATGATCAGCCAATTTTCTTTCATGAAGGTTGGAGATCTGAAGGTAGGAAGTTCCAGAAAGTTTTAAAGGTTTGTATAGATGCAGGCTTATATGCAGGTAGCAGTCTATATAGTTCTAGTACCTAATCAAAATGTAAATAGTTAGAAGCTATCGTCAAGGGGGAGTCTGTTGGTACACCCTGTGTGAGGATAGCAGTCTAAGCGATCTAACATTTTGGTTTAAGTAATATTCAAAGTATTGGGAATTAACGAGTGTTTGATATATATGTTTATATATGTTTGACAGTTATTGATTGTGTGTTTGAACTTGATGTAACATATTACAAGAAGTTCAAACATAAAGTTCAAAGATTAATTCAAGCATAAGTTAGTAACATAAGTTTCAAATACAAGTTAGTCAGATTCGAATTCTATAAGGATTGACATTCGAATCTATGTCAGATTCGAATGTAATCATGGACAGATTCGAATGTGTGTGATGAGGCAGATTCGAGAATGTCAGTGAGGACAAACTCGAATGGGCCTTGGGCCGGATTCGATTTTGGCCCATGTCAGACTCGAATTAGCCTCTATAATTAGGGATAGACTCGAAATATTATCAGACTTTTTGCAGAATTCGAGAGTGATTAAGCATTAAGCGATTTCGAGTTTATCATCAGTGTTAGTGTCGTTTCGGAGAGAATCAGTTCGTAGGTACGTTCGTGTGTAGTTCGTGCAGCTTCTGATAGTCTCCGTGTTTCTAGTGAGAGTTGTTTCCGTCTACCCGTTAACGAGGATTCCGCACTCGTTGACGGTTCCGCGTCTAGATAGATCTGTGTTAGGTAGACCTTACAAGTGGTATCAGAGACTAGTGAGAGTTGTTTCCGTCTACCCGTTAATGAGGATTCCGCACTCGTTGACGGTTCCTTGTCTAGGTAGATCTGTGTTATGTAGACCTTACACTTTTCTAGCCTCTAAAGTGGAACGTGAACTTGCAAATGAGGCTGAGAGGGATAGACAGCATGCAGACAAAAGGGCGGAGTATCTCACCTATCAAGCCCTTCCCACTGATATCCTTGTTGGGGTGGACATCAAGATGTATGCCAAGGAAATGTGGGATGAACTGGAGATTCAAATGTTTGGGGATGATTTAGATGACAGAGCTAAGATTGAGGAGGCAAGGCTAAATTCACTGACTTTAGAGCCAAAGGCGGGGAGTCGCTACAGGGTACGTTCACCAGATTCTGTTCAGTTCTAAACAAACTGAACAAGCTGCACATCAAGAAAGATAAGGATGACATCAACATCCATATCATTGCTTCCCTAGCCCCTGAATGGCAAGTTGCATGTCGTGCCACTAGAAGAGTCTTGGACATTCCAAATGTGTCTATAAATGTGGTCTTCAAAGAACTGAAAAAGTATCAGGGAGATGTCGATCACCAAAAGCAGATGGTTAATCAGTTAGCATCCCTGTTACATTCTGTAAACACGGGCATCAAACCGGCTGATTCTCTGGCTCTTATCTCAAACAAGAACCTTTCGCTTGCACCCTATGCTCAAGGTTCTTTATCAACTCAGTGCAGATATGCTTCACCTCCGCATGAGCCTTACGATGAAGAAGAGGCAACGATTAAAGAACAGATTGCCTTATGGTTTAACCGTCTTCAACAATGACGTTTTTCTAATAAGACCAACAATCACCTTCGCTGTGATACCAGCCCGGGAGGTATTCTTATGATAGAAGGGATGAAAGGAGAGATGAGACGAGAGATGACTACCGAAGAGATGATAGGAGGGATGAGTATAGAAGAGATGATCGAGACGACTAGAGATATTATGACCGGAGGGACTATCGAGATGATCGCCATTATGAATGGCGTGACGATAGAAGGGATGATCGGAGACAGGATAGAAGAGACTACAATCGTAGGGATGAGAGGAGAGACGATCGCAGGGACTATGATCGTAGAGACCACAGGAGAGACGACAGCCGCGAACCTCGTAGAGCTGACAAGAGGCCGGTTGAAATGAGAGATGAAAGGCCCAAAGCTGATGAGCCAAACGGAAATGATGAACGTCTTTGCTATAAATGTGGAAAACTGGGCCACATTGCTCGGGAATGCAAAAACCAGTTTGAAAGAGACGTTGGATATTATGAGCGGAAGTTGGAGGCCGCTAAGAAGTGATCTAATGCCATGGCTCTGGTTGCCCAAGAGGATTATTGGAACGATGTAGATTCTGACGAAGAGGACGACTAAGGAAAGAATTGCTACATGGCGGATCGTATTGGACTGACTGAATATGGTACAGCGTCAAATTCAGAATCAGGCACGGCTGCTGAGGAGGAGACACCTCAATATCCACCAGCATGTCTGATGGCCAGGTCCGGGGATCCTGAATGTTCAACGTCAGATTCTGAGACACATGACGTACATTCCTTTAACATTCCAAAGCATGTAAATAATTTATCTGAACAAAATGAATGTAACTTGCACACACAAATACTTGATCTAGAAGCTAGATTCAATGCAGAAATGAAAAAGTGTGCTAAGGCTGAACATCTAGCCCAAACCTTAAAAGAATCATCTGAGTTATATCTAAAGAAGTGGTTAACTAATCATGACATGATAAAACATATGCTAATTGAAAAGGTAGATGTTCAGGATAGGAATACGTATCTCGAATCTTGTATGGATAGACTTTCAAATGAAAAGAACTCTTTAAAATCAGAAATATTTGTTCTTTCAAAACATTTAAAGACTGTAAGTATGGAAAACATCGATAGTTTAGAAAAATATAAAATGGTAGAAGAAGAAAGAGTAGGTTTGTACTCTCGCATAAAGACCCTAGATGATGAATTTCTAAAACGGGGTCAAACAGAACAAACTATTCATTTAAACGAACCCAAAGAAAATAGGTTTTATCATTCCAAACAAGGAATTGATTTAAAAAATCCTAAATATTTGGAAAAGGTTCAACAAGTTTTACCTACTTTATATGACATAAGATATATGGGTGCTAGGTTGAAATCTTTCGTTTATCAATCATCGGAAGAAATTTTAACCCAAGCGGATGAGAAACGAAATGAAAATAAAGAAAACGAAACATCTTTTAAATATGAAGAGCTAAACAAGAGTTATCCTTATAGAGTACCTACTCTAGAGGAAGATTTCTTGTCTAGTTATTCAGAGGCTGGAATGAAAGCAGAACCAGTTAAAGTAATCCCTCATCTTTATATTCCTACAAAAGTTCTTCAACATAAAATCAAAGTTTTAGAAAATGAATTAAAGTCAACTCGAAAGAAAGCGCTTGATTATCAAGAAGCTCTTCTTAAGAGTGAGGAAAAAATTGGTAAACCAAAGTTTTCAACAAACTATAGAATTAACTGTCTACAAGGAAAATTTTTACATGGTTTCAGAATGTTTAAAAGAGCCAAAAATTTCTCACCCTATAAAACCCCACTCATCTCGTCTGAAAAAGGTAAAGCTAAAGTTGAAATTTCATCTATCAGTTTTAAAGGTGAGTGTTCAAAACAATTCAAAGCTAAGGTTTCAAAGATGACTCATATTCAATCCAAGTCTTCTAAGAAACCCACTCACCAAGAAAAAGAAAAAACTTCAAAATCTAAGTGTTCCATGCATACTGGCTCTCGTTGTTTTGTTCCTACAGATCATGTGAGAAGAGTGCCCAAAACGTCTATGCAAGATTTTTCAAGTATTTTTGTGAAGAAGGCTGTTATGCCAAATGATTCTATTTCTAGAGATAGGTTGCAAGTAATCTCAGAAAACAATATTTGTGATGATGTATCAGATTCTGTTTCTTATTTAAAGTATTCTTATAGTGAATTGTTTAAATTATGTCCAACTCGTTTTAGACGTCAACTACCTGAAATGAATGCCTTTCTACCTTATATTGCTAAGAGAATTCGTATAAAGAAAATAAAAAATGTTGCATCATCGGCCTTCACAAAAACTGAGACTTGTTCTTTGACTAGGCCCAAAACCAAAGCAAATGTCAAACAAGTCTCAAAAAATGAAAAACCAAAGGGTATTTCATCGCCTAAGGTTCCAAAGCCTGTTAAATCCAATTATCAATGGATTCCAAAAGGCTCTGCATTTGGTCCACACATAACTGCAAAATGGGTTCCTAAGACTGCACCGTGCTATATTCATATGGAACACCTAACCCAAAAGGACCCATCTAGATGGTACCCAAAGTTGTGTGATTTTAATGCAAATGGTTCTTGGTTTCTTCAGATCAAGACCCGAACTTCATTGAATTGGCTTCTAGTTATCATAGACTAGGACCCGTTCTTCTGCTTGTCGGTTGTGCTTAAACCAACATGTTTGGCTTCGGTGCACTTAGCTCAGGACCCGGTCTAAAATCATCATATTTTCTGAACGTCTCCGTTCAGACACGGTTTGCATGTTAATTTATGATGGATATGTTTAAATGCCTATAGATTTTCATTGCATGTACTATTTGTTTTCAGGAAAAATCCATCTGGTATATGGATTCGGGTTGCTCTAAGCATATGACTTGGAGGAGAGAATTGTTGACCAACATAGTAGAACAATACTCTGGGACAGTCAAATTCAAGAACAATAACCATGCTCACATAAAAGGATACGGGGATTTAGTCTTGAATAATCTAGTCATCAAGGATGTTGACTATGTTGTGGTGTTATCACATAATCTATTTAGCATAGGTCAACTCTGCGATAAATGGCTAGAAGTTACATTTATGGCTAAGGACTATAGTGTTAAGAGTATGGATGGAAAAGAAATATTTTCTAGTTCGCGTAGCTCAAACCTTTACAACATCGATGTAGCTAAGCTTATGATTAAGGATAGCATTTGCCTTTTATAAAAAGCCTCGTCAAAAGGTTCATGGTTGTGGCATCGTAGGCTATCCCACTTAAATTTTGAGAACATCAACAAGCTAGCTGCAAAACAACTAGTGAAAGGACTCTCAGAATTGTGATATGAAAAAGACCATTAATGTGGAGCATGTGAGAAAGAAAAAAATGAAAAGATTAGCTCACAAGTCAAAACCTGAACCATCATTGAAGAGAATGTTGGAGTTACTTCATATGGATTTATGCGGTTCAAAGCGAACTCAAAGCATAAATGGGAAGCGATATGTGTTGGTTATCGTTTACGACTATTCACGATATACCTAGGTTAAATTCTTGCGATCCAAGGATGAGACAGCTTAAGAGATCATTGATTTTATTAAGAGTGTCGAAACCCAACAACAGCTGTCTGTTCAATCAATCCGATCTGACAACGGCAAGGAATTCAAGAACTCGGTAGTAGAGAGCTTCCTTCAATCCAAAGGTATTCGTCATCAGAACTCTGCTGCTAGAACACCTCAACAAAATGGAGTCATAGAAAGGCGTAACCGTACCCTTGTGGAAGCAGCTCGTACAATGTTGACATATTCAAAGCTACCTCCGTTCTTGTGGGCCGAAGTCGTGTCAACAGCTTGCTACACGCAGAATCGCTTCATAAACCATAAGCGTTTCAATAAAATTCCATACCAACTCTTTTTTAATAAAGTACCTTTTATCAAGTACAAACGTGTATTTGCTTGTAGGTGCTACGTGCTTGATGACAAAGAGAACCTCGGGAAATTCAACGAGAAGGCGGATGAAGCGATCTTCATTGGATACTCATCCAACTCGAAGGCATATCGCACATACAACACTCGCACTAGAACTGTCAATGAGAATGTGCATGTCACATTCGATGAAATGGCTGAATTGGCACCCGAAGTTGATCAATCAGGACCACGCATTACACCAATGCCTGGAGACTCTTTTTCTCAATCTACTTCTTTTTCTCCTTCTGCTTTAGTTAATTTATTTGATCCTTTTTATGTAGAATTTTTTGGTCCTAGTACTAATCCTCCTAATGTTTCTTCTTCTGTAGTTAACACATCCAACGATTCAACTGCGCAACAAAGTCCATCTGATCCTTCTTAATCCACTTTATACCCACATCCATCCACTTCATCCATTGATACATCTCAAATTGAATGTACTCCAGAAATACCCTCACACATAATAACAAACATCTTTCCTACATCTGATCACCCTGAACCCAAACCGGATGCAGTGGTACCTTCTTTCGAAACCATCGACCATGACTCATCATCCATTCCCACACTCACCACTGAGGTTCCATCTCGTTCACCCCTTCCATATTAGAAAAAATGTACCCGGAGTCACCCAACTGAACAAATTATTGGTGATATCTCGACCGGTGTCCAAACCCGAAGGGCATCTGCTAATGAATGTCTCTTTGCGTCATTCCTAAGTATTATAGAGCCTGCTCGTGTGGATGAAGCCTTGAAAGATCCTAACTGGATTGTTGCAATGCAAGAAGAGCTCAACCAATTTGAACAGCTCGGAGTATGGCGGTTAGTTCCCAAGCCCAAAGACCGAACAATTATGGGAACAAATTGGATCTATAAGAACAAACGTGACAAAAACGGTATTGTGGTAAGAAACAAAGCAAGACTTGCCGCCAAATGCTACCGATAGAAGAAAGGCATAGACTATGACGAGACCTTTGCTCCAGTTGCACGGATAGAAGCGATCAGAATTTTCTTGGCGTACGCGACACACAAAGATTTCAAAGTGTACCAGATGGACGTCAAGACAGCCTTCCTGAACGGAGAACTTAACGAAGAGGTGTACGTTGAAGAACCACAAGAATTTGTTGATGCACATAAACTTGACCATGTTTATGTGCTAGAAAAAGCCCTTTATGGTTTGAAACAAGCATCTCGTGCATACTATGGCAGTCTTTCCAATTTTCTTATCTCTGCTGGTTTTAGCAAAGGTGTGGTGGACACAACATTGTTCAAAAAAAGGGATGGCCCGCACATAATGCTAGTCCAAATATATGTCGACGATATTATATTTGGATCTAGTGACAGTAACTTCTGTAAGGATTTTTCATCCCTAATGGAGTCCAGGTTCGAGATGAATATGATGGGGGAAATGAACATTTTCCTCGGATTACAAGTCAAACAACTTGAAATTGGGATTTTTATGAACCAGTTGAAATATACTCTTGACATTCTTAAGAAGTATAAGTTACATTGTTGCACGAGTAACGAAACTCCCATGGCTTCCAACTGTAAGTTAGACAATGATCTTTCAGGGAAAAGTGTCAACAATACAACTTAAAGAGGGATGATTGGATCCTTACTGTATTTTACGCCTAGTAGACTAGATATAATGTTATAAACATGTCTTTTTGCTCGTTTTCAGGCCTACCCAAAAGAATCACACCTAACTGCTAAAATGCAATTTACGTTATCTTTTGGGTACACCCGATCTTGGTCTCTAGTATCCAAAGGGACCCAATTTTGATCTTACTGCCTTTTCAGATGTTGATTTTGCAGGTTGTAGAGATAATAGGAAGAGAACATTAGGCAGAATACAGTTCTTGGGAGACAGACCGGTGAGTTGGTCCTCCAAAATCCAGAATTGTGTTTCAACATCCACAACTGAAGCTGAGTATGTAGCTACCGCAAGCTGTTGCTCTCAAGTGCAGTGGATGAGAACACAATTACGTGATTATGGGTTCTCACTCACCTACATCCCAATCTACTGTGATTCTAGAAGTGCGATTGCTATTTCTTGCAATCCCGTGCAGCACTCTCGAACAAAACATATAGATATCAGGTATCATGTTATTAAAGATTACGTAGAAAAGGAAACAATTGAACTGTATTTTGTATGCATGGAATATCAACTTGCTGATATGTTTACTAAAGCTTTAAAATGAACCCCGTTTTCAGTTTTTAGTATCACATATCAGCACGCGGAATCCACCTTCTAGTTAAATTTCAGAAATTTTCTAAAGTAATTCTATTGGAAACATACATGTTTGAAATTCCATTACTTTAGAAAATATTTGTTATTTAATTTTAAGGGTTGTGTCAAAAAATTAAATTTCAATATTTCCCTATGTATGTACATTTTTAATAATTAATGATCCTGAAAAATTGTTATATGAATTGTTCATCATTGAGTGAGACGCTAATTTATCGAGGTTTGTCTGTATCCAGGTCTAAAAGGTTCGAGAGTGTAAAATGAAAAAGGATATGTGTTTATTTGCGGAGGAGGTATATTTAGGATGTTAGTTTATGTATTTTCGTTTTTAAATTTCTATAATTTTAAGTCCTAGATTGTTTAACTTTTTAAATTTTTAATTCTAATGTGATATGTCAGAAAAACTCAAAAAGATTTTATTTGTTTTAAATATATCAAAAAGTCAAAAAATATTTTTAGTTCCTATTTTACTTTTGTCTTAACTTAATTTATAAAGAAAATCATAAAAATATTTTTTTTAATTCACTTTTTGTTCAATTTAGTTATTATACTCTGTACTAATTTCATTTTTAAAAGAAAAATCAGAAATATACATTAAAGATTTTGTTTGGGCTACATATTTTTTGTTTTGTTTTCTTTTACTTAGATTTTTTAAATATTTTTTTGTGTGTATAGGCCCATTTCGGTTTGAATTCAAAATCCGGTTGGCCCAAGTGTTGTGGAAAACACGCGGACCTCAACGTGACCCCACCCGACCCACTGATTTAAATAAATGGAAATTTGGTTTCTTCTCCACTAAGTTTCATCTTCTTATTCCTTCTTTCTCTCTCTAACCCGTGGTATCTCACCACCGCCGATTCCACCATTATCAGTCGATCAAGCTCCAAAAGCAACTGTTTCTCTCCTGTTTTCTTCCTTTTTCGTGTATTCGCACCTTCACGTAACCCATTTCTTGCTTTATTTCTGTTTCTAACTCCTTATTTAGTGCTTTTAATTTTTATATTTTTTAGGTTCTTAGCTTCTGTTTTTAGACATTTTACATTACTTTAATCAGTGTGTTTTTACTTAGTGTAGTTATATAATTTGTTCATTGCATGTTTTTACATTAGGATCTGCATTTTCATGCATTTTTATGAATTTTTTTGACTTTCACGTTGCATGTGCATGAATTTTTTGACTGTTCACAGACCATCCTAACTTCGGATGACAGTCCTTAGAAAATTTTATCATGTTTTAAAGGACCCATCCGAATTCGGACCACTGTGCATCCGAATTCGCACCACTGTTCATCCGAATTTGGACCACTGTGCATCCAAACTCGGTCCTAATCCGCATTGTCCAATTTTTACCCCATTTAAAATTTTCTCATGTTTCTAAGTATTTCCATTTTTACCCCCATCCAAATTCGGACCCCATCCGAATTTGGTCCCCATCCGAGTTCGGTCCCCATCCGTATTCAGTCCCCATACTTCGATTTTTTCATACATATTTTCATCCAAATTTCGGATTGAACCGAATTCGGAGTTCATCCGAATTTCAACTCATGTCCTATGCACCATTATTTAGTGTTAGGATCAATATTTGCGTGAAAATGTCTATTCTAACATTGGTCTCTTAACGATTGACTTTGGACTTTATTCAGTAGAATTCACATTCTACTGATAAAGACCCGATGCTTTAAATAGAATAGACAGTTTAATATTCACACTTATCTCAGACTTAGTTTCAATGTTTTATCCTTTTAAGTCTGTTATTCTAACATTGCTGCACGTTTACAGGACTCATGGAACCCGAAATCGTTCTAACCCTTCCCCATTCACCCCTCCTAAATAATAACGCCTAACTCCCCGTGGAGTCCATCCTACTCCAATTCCAATATGTCGAGTTTGCCCCCCACAATTGGCAACTTGACATTTCCACCCTCCGCCAAGAAGCCGAGGATATCACCATTGATATCCTCAAAGGCCACCCTCTCTTCTACGCCCTCACCACCACCATATCTGTACCATCCATATACGTCCAACAATTCTGACATCATCTCACTTTTGTGTCTGATGCAGAACCCCACTTCCTATCTACCATAGACTGCGTTCCAGTCAAAATCACCCAAGAAGCCATCCGCCACATTCTCTGTCTCCCTACTGAAGCCTTTCTTTCACCAGATATGCCTTTGCACCCATACGTTCCCTTCTAGCAACCCTTGATGAAATAAAAACACTCGGATATGATGGCCAACTCTTAAAGCCATCTGAATTCAGAACAAAGCACCTTCAAGCACACTGAATTCAGAACAACCCTGCATAAGACCATCAGTCCAATGGTTGAAACAACCCCCTCCATCCACTTGGTATCGCCTCAAAGGGATACCACTTCACTCCACGGGGATATTGTACATACTCCATCACCCACTCACTCGGAGAGTCGTGATGTTGAAACCGGTCACATGTTGCCCCCAGTGACCATCCTTCGTTCGACCACAGCTCACACCCCACCCCCACACACACAGCATGACGCCTCCGTGGTGTCCACCCCCGAACAAGCCGCCTTCGTGGCAGCTCCACAAAGTTCCAGATCTTAGCATCCCGTAGTGGAGCCAGATTTGATGCAAGGAAGTCCTGATGTTGCCACTCAAATGCCATCAACATCGGGTCATCCCGAGATCTCTCTCGAGATGTTAACAACAGCTTTACGTGCTGTTAGAGTTATTACCCTGGCTGACCTGGACGCCCATTAGGAGGCTGTCGAAGAGCGATATACCGCCCTTTTATCATTAATTAAGGGTAAGGGTGTTGCATCTGAGGATCTGCCACCACCAGGTACCCGATCAGTCCAAGCCCAAATCTCGGAGCACTCTGACAAGATGGACGCGCTTACACGGCTAAATCTAGATGTCCAAGAGCAGCTCAATACAAGAATGGACCGGCTTGATTATGTCGTTATCGAGCTCCAATGTCATCCTCAGGCTGCCTCTCATAAATGAAAACATGATGATCATGATCTACGTGAGGGGGAGAAGCATCAAAGAGTTCAATCTGAGGACCTCAAGAAATGATAGAAGACGAGCCTATGATTGAAGGCCCAGCTCGCTTAGATCCTCAATCGGCTATGGTGGAGTATGAGCCTATATTTGAAAAAGTTAAGGTCATTTTAGTGTCTGATACAGACTCTGATAATGACCAAGGCTATCATCCAATTACTCCTAAGCCTCAACCTGAATCACCACAGAAGTCATCTTCCTCGTTTGAAAATTTGAACCCCACGTGCCTCAAGAAGAAATTATATCCGCTATCCAAACCACATCTACTGCTCCCACAGAAACCGCACCTATCCAAACCTCCCCAACAGTCCAAACTACCCTAACAGTCCAATCAACCGTTCCAGCTCAATCATCCATACCAACTCAACCCACCCGATCAACACATACTGCCGGAACAACAGGGCCCCGAACTATAGACTGTTTTGATACGAGAGATGTTACCCCATGGTATGATTTAACAGACATTGAATGGGTCCGGTGGTAATCTAAGGGTGGAGTGCAATCTACGGATCGAGAGATCTATAAAAAGAGATGAAGCAGTACTGGAGGACTCGAGTTTTGAAACTCCTTGAAGCTCCTCCTTCTGAATTAGAAGAGCCTCCAGTCCAAGGGTTAAAAGAATTTTTGAGAAAGTTCCCAGCAGAACAATTTCGAAACCCCATTTTGGAAGAAAGATTTATAATGGTCTTTAGAAAATGACCGAGGTCTTACAGCAAACTTCTTCTTATGGTCATGACCGATGCATCTCGAGCAGAGCAAGCAGAATATAATCAGATCATGCTGAGGGAAAAGAGAGATAAAGCTAAATATTGGTCAAAGTCCAAAATTGTAAAGATCAACAACATTCACATGTATAAAAGAGCCTGGGTATTCACTCCCACCTTTGAAGTACTTAGAGAGGACGGATCCATTCAAATATATATGATGTAACAGATATTGAATTGGTCCGGTGGTAATCTAAGGGTGGAGTGCAATCTATGGATGGAGAGATCAGAGAAGAGATGAAGCAGGACCGGTGGACTCGAATTTTGAAACTCCTTGAAGCTCCTCCTGCTGAATTAGAAGAGCCTCCGGTCCAAGGGTTAAAAGATTTTTTGAGAAAGTTCCCAGCAGAACAATTTCAAAACCCCTTTTCGGAAGAAAGATTTAAAATGGTCATTAGAAAGTGACTGGGGTCTTACAGCAGACTTCTTCTTATGGTCATGACCGATGCATCTCGAGCAGAACAAGCAGAATATAATCAGATGATGCTGAGGGAAAAGAGAGATAAAGCTAAATTTTGGTCAAAGTCCAAAATTGTAAAGATCAATAACATTCACATGTATAAAAGAGCCCGGTATTCACTCCCACCTTTGAACTGCTCAGAAAGGACGCATCTGTTCAAGAAGTGCATGAAACTAACCTAGATTTTGCAAATATAGATGACATCAGGTTTCTTCACAACAAACTGAAAAATAAGATTAAGAAACGTCTAACTCATGTCATTGCTGTTGTAAGGTCACTTACCTACGGATCCAATCTTGACGCGACGTCGTCCAACGAGTGCGGAATCCTCGTTAGCGGTTTGACGGACTAATCACACACACGAAATACGGAGACACACACAATGATAGACACAAACCAGAACGTCCCGACGCGTGATTCTCTCCAAGAACACAACGAAATCTCTCTGCAAGTTCGTAATCGCCCAGACGTTAATTTCTGCAAAGACTGTTAATCAAAACTGATTAACTCTTAATTATAGGCCTCAGATTCGAACTCGCTCTGGACAAGTTTGAGAAGGCCCAAGCCCACGAACTTGTCCACCACAAGTTCGAATCTAGGCCGTTGAACTTATTCTAGATCTTGTCTTTGAACTTGTTCTATAACTTATGTTTGAACTTACCTTGGAACTTATGTTTGAACTTATCGTAAAACATCAATTACAACCAAGTTCAAACATATATACAATCAATATCAATATAAAACATATATCAAACATATAACAAACATATATCAAACATGTATTAATATGCAGTTACGAACAATTTGACTATTACAAAATATCATCTATACCTAGACTGCTATCGTCACACAGGATGCACTAACAGACTCCCCCTTAACGATAGCTTCTAACTATATATATTTTGTCTAAGTACTATGTCTATACAAACTACTACCTGCATATAATCCCTGCTCTATACAAACCCTTACCACTTTCTGAAACTTCCTGCCTTCAGATCTCTAGCCTTCGTGAAAGAAAATCGGCTGATCATGAAGCTTTTCAGGTCATCATTGGATAGGTTAATCAGATGCAGTGGATCGTATACTTTAAAAATTGTCTTCTCTTCTAGATCCTCCATCACTGCTTCAGCCGTTTCATTGTCTGCATACCACCTCTTCATGTTTGCAAGTACATCCTGTGGCATAGACTTCAACGGCACTCTCTTCAAACATCGGACTGGCTTATAAACCATCCTAACCCAAGGTTTGCCAGTGTGGGGATCAATTCTCGTCTCATCTTCAACCCTTTTTCCTGACCTCGGCTTTAGCTTTTCAAACTTCCCAGAACTGCCCTCCCTTCTGATGATTTTTGCCAACACTTCAGTGTAGGGGTCATCTCCCAAGTTAATAAGCTCCTTCCAGGCCAGTTCCTTCACCTTGCATTTCGGCAATATATTAAAAACCTTTAAGGTTCTTCTCAAATAATGAAGCCCGTCTCTTCATTTAAGCACGAATAGCTGCAGTTCCCTATCAAAGAACCAGCTCAGAATCCCCCTGAGAGCTTTCCTGGACTTGGCAGCCTCATCCTTTTCTTTACTGCCAAGTCAGTCTTCTTTTCCTCCTTCCTGAACCATAGCCTCATCATTTCTTCTTTTGTTTGTTCCTTTTCAGCTATATCAGATTCTGATTCATCCATAGATGCTAAGTTAAGCTCATCTAGATCTATCACATTCTGATCATTACTTACATATTGTTCAGTGATAGGCTGCTTTGGAATAACCACTTCATCAACATCATCATCCTCATCTTCGACAACTTCATCATCTGATTTCCAGTCCATGACGTCTTCTGGAATGAATTCCCCTTCTTTCAACTCTTCTTGATCAAACCCAAACTCGTCTTCATCATCAAGATTCATTAATGCTTCAATCATTTCATGCTCAACATTCTTTGAAGCTTCACCTTCACCTTTTTCTCCCATACTAGACTGACTACGCTTCCCAAGAATGAGTGCTTGCTGAGCAGTCTTCTGGGAAAGATACGCTAGCTCACCTTCTCGTTGGACATCTAGATCATTGCCTTCGTCATCGTCTCTCCTCACTCTCAACTGATCCTCCTTACAGCTACTCTCCCCCTGAGCTCGTAGATCTTTTGATATTTGCTCAAGGAGAGTCTTCATTGACCTCAGCTCAGACTGTTGATCATCCACAGTTGTCTTTAACTCGGAATTTTCTTGATCTAATCGAGCATTATGCTACTGTAGCTCTTTCACCGCTGTTGATTGATGGAATGAAGGCGGATGTAGTTGGAGCGGTGGTTGATATGGATGGAGCAGCTCGTAACACCGATGGAGAAGCTGAAGTGGATGGAGTTCCCTGCATAAACCTATGCCTCCTCGCCCTAATCCTAGGAACGAGAGGAAGTTCTTCTTCTTCTTCTTCAAATTCAGATTCTTTGGTCTCTTCATGAATAAGAGTCGGTCTTGTCGATCTCCTTCTACTGACAACCAACCTTGATCCATATCTTCAAATGGTTATCTCCGGATCCTCAGCCTCTGATGTAGATTCCGACATAGACTAAGAGGCGGTCTCTACATGACCTTCTACCTCAGTCTATTCTCTTGGCCCTACTTCTGCAGCCTGGACCTCGGTGTCCATAAATTCAGCATCGAATGGCTGATATTCATCAATCTGTCTAAGAATATCTTGAAAATCAGCTGGAGGATCTAATACATCCTGAACCAGTTGTTCAGCGATATCTTGCTCCGCGGCTGTTCCCTGCGCCCATATTTCATCCAGAGTTTGCGCCCTCTGATCGTAGTGAGGAGCTGAACTCGATGGGCCGGCAATTTCAACTAATGGTCCAGCAGCTGTAGTGGCTGGTTGTTGGCGAGTTTGACTTGCTCGTGCTCTGCGATGCTGTTGTTGTGGTTGTTGTTGTTGTTGTTGCGGTTGCTGTTGTTGTGGGGCTTCACCTATCCAATCATCACCCTCCGGGGCAACAAAATCCAGATCTATAACCGCCCCGAACAATGGTGCCACTTGGGGCCTGACCTACTCAACCCTTCTTGCAATGTGGGTCTAGCAGTCAGCAAAAATTCTCTTATTAATCAAAGCCACGCCACTTTGATCAGGAAGTGGTGGCAGATTTGGCAAGAAGTGGCGTATTATCATCATTGCAAAGCGCAGATACATCAAAAATCTTTCCCTGATCGGAGCTATGATCTGGTGCACAAACTCCCCGAAAAACATCTCGAAAAACTGAATTGCTTATTATATACCAAAGCAATCAACGTTGATTGGAATTTGGATACCATAGTGTCAAAACCCCCTTTCTTTCGCGCAAAGCATACCATTATAACATGGACAAGATACCTCCATTGTCCAATCAGCCCGCTCTTAACATACGAGGCCTTCGTTATGTCTTGGGCATACCCCATTCTCAAAAATGTTGCTTGCCTGATAGGTAGTGGAAAATCAATCGGCCCTACTTCTTGTTCCTCAGAGCCCAGCTGTAGGATCTGTCTTAACATGTCAGCCGAAAATGCTATTGGCTGTCCACCTACTCTTGTTCTTAGTACTGTAGGTGTAACCGAGCAATCTACTTGCAGATGCTCCCAGAACTGTCTTACGTACATCAATGTAATTTGGAGATTGTGGGTCAATGCATACGACACGCGAGATTGGGTCAGGAATTCTATCATCTGACGGTACGGTTAGGCTTCTGACAGTTGGAGATCCACTGCCATGACCATATTGTGCATATTATAAAAAGCACGCTCACCCATATCTGCACACAAAATCAACACAAAAAATTAGTAAATAAAAATAAAATAAAACTTGTTTATATCGAATTTGCATAACTTCGAACTTGCATAAGTTCGAAGTCCAACACATTCGAACTTAGACAAGTTTGAAATCATTTAAAAAACCATTCGAATTTAAATAAATTCAAAATATATGTTCGAACTTGACTGACTTCGAACTTATAGATATTTCAACAAGTTCGATCTTTCTGACAAGTTCGAACCTGAAGAACATGTTCGAAGTCGGTCACTTTCAAATTAAAAACCATGATTTTAACCCCATTTGACTTAAGCAACAGTATAAGAAGCCGTATTGGGTTCTAACCAAATTTATTTATCAAGTATTTGAAGTTTTATCCTTTGAAACTCGTGATTTTAAACCAAGTAGTTCAAATAGTATAAATATCAGATAAGTCTGATTTTTGTCACAATAATGTCCTAAACTACACATACTTTGTATAATGATGAGTACTATAACTAACTATACGTGTGTGTTCGAGAAATAAAGTGAAAACTTTGAGGAATTGAAGGAAATTTGAAAAACGACAAGTTCGAAGATATGTTAGAAATCGACATAGCACAAGTTTGAGAAAAGAAATTCGAGGGTAGGTGCCTTAAATGAAGTACTGTTGACCTATTTATACCAACTACCTTCAAATTTAGCATAAGTTCGAACTTCCTGACAAATTCGTTGTTAAGTTCGAATTTCTCTGAATTTCGAACTTAAGTGAAAATACTTGAATAAAATTCAACTTTTTCGAGTAACGGAATTTTACCAACCTTGCACAATCATTCACACTAAGCAATAGATATTCACGCAATATTTGTTTACTCAACCAAAAATGCATCCTATTAACTTTGACTTTTTTCTTACTTAGAATAAAATAAAATAAAATAAGAATAAGAATAAAACTTAAGCTACTCAAAAGTACTTTAAAACATTTACGACCTATAGTAACAGAATATTTTTGCGAGAATGTCAAAGAAGGTTCAATCAGATAGCGATGTTAAACGCACTATCAGTATTTCACTTTCACACTTTGGAATTTTTTATTCCTTTGACTGTTTGTTGTGATATACATTCCAAGTCGATTGTCGGTATGATTTTCCCTTTAAACATCTAACACTTTAGAATTTCCCTTGGCCTTTTTATTTATCAAGAAACTACCTTACGTGTCCCACACTTAGATATAGTTCTATATCATGGCAGACACACAATGATTATAACTTTTCGGTACTGCAAATTTTCTTTAAAAAGCAAACGTTAGACACAGTTCTGTATTTACATACAACAGAGTGTCTTAGTTTGTCTTAGAGTTTATTTAAGGTTAGCAAGACAGCGGTGACAGGTATGTACTTACGTACAACAAAGCGACTTATTTTGCTAACTTGAGTCAAAACAGAGGTGACAGGTCTGTACTTACCTACAACAAAGCGACTTATTTTCAATCCCTCATCTTTATCAAAAATATTTCTTTTCTTTTCTTTAGGATGTATTTGATGTTGCTACGCATCCCCAGAAAATTTGCATACCTCATTTAGATTCATTGTATGTATATCTCTAACATAGAAATTAAGACCATTTGGTCATACATCTAAGTTAGTTACACATATGACTTTTTCTTCAATATCTTATTAGCGTTTGAGATTTACTTTGTGTATTATGCCTACCAACACATCAAACAGGAAAGTGTATGTCACTTAGAATTTAAGGTGCTTTATATGTGAAAGCGTAACACTTAGAGATTGTTTCGACTGTGCTAATTTTCGTCACTTTGAACCTATGTATCTAAGACTTAACTCATTTTTCAATATTCTCTCTTTTTTTTTTTAAATTTTTATGGATTTCTCTCTTTTTTCTTTTGTTTTTCATTTTTCTTAAGATAAGCTAATAAACTAACCTAATAACTTACTACTAAAGGAAATAAAAATTACTAAACTGCTAACTTACTATTAAAAGAAAAAAAATATACTAAGGTCAAGTTACTTTGGATTACGCATACCATTTACTTGAACTAACAACTCAAAGCGTGACTTATCAAAAGCTTTAGTGAATAAATCTGCATTATTATCTTCCATTGCCACTTTTACCAGTTTAATTAAGTTCTTTTCAGCACAATCATGTATGAAATGATGTCTTATGTCTATGTGCTTTGTTTTACTGTGTTTAACTGGATTATTAGTTAAAGCAATTGTAGACTAATTATCTATCCTAATGGGAGTATGAGTGTAAGTCAAACCCTAGTCCCGCAATTGTTTTTGTATCCACAAAACCTGTGAACAACAACTACCAACAGCTACATATTCGGCCTCGCACATTGACACGACTACCGAAGTCTGTTTCTTGCATTGTCAGGATACGACCCTCCCTCCAAGGAACTGACAACCTCCAGTTGTTGACTTCCGGATCAAGCTGCAACCTCCATAATTTGAATCCGTGTATGCTTCCTATTCTAGATCACCATCAGCATGATACCAAAGTCCCAGCTTCGGTTTCGACCTGAGGTATCTCAGAATCCGCTTCACGACTTTAATATGCATTTCCTTCGGATTAGCATGAAACCTAGCACAAATACACACAGCAAACATAATGTCAGGTCTAGAAGTAGTTAAATACATGACTGATCCGATCATGGCCGGATATAGAGTCGAATCCACATCAGTATCACTTTCTGTACCCGGTCCGAGATTGTGATTCACTTGAATCGGAGTACTAAAATGGGCAGTCAGCTTTGTTCCTTCCATCCCGAAGCGCTCCAGAATATCGTAGACATACTTCGTCTGATGGATAAACATGCCCTCCTTCCTCTGTTCAACTTGCAAACCTAGAAAGAAGTTCAGATCTCCCATAGCACTAATCTCAAACTTTGACTTCATAACCTTCTAAAAATCTTTGCACAACTGTTCGTTTGACGACCCGAAAAAAAAGGCATCAACGTACACTTGTACCAAGATAAACTCTTCTCCTTTTCTCTTCACGAATAATGTACTATCAATTCTCCCTCTTTCAAACCCGTTGTCTAAGAGATGAGTTGATAGCGTCTCATACCATGCCCTTGGTGCCTGATGCAATCCATACAGAGCCTTATCGAGTCGATACACTCCGTCAGGATACTTTGGCTCAGTAAACCCAGGCGGTTGTTCGACATACACCAGTTCCTTCACCTTGCCGTACCGGAATGCACTCTTTACATCCAACTGATAGACTTTAAACCCTTTGAAGGACGCAAAGGCCAGAAACAAGCGAATTGCCTTGAGCCTTGCCACTGGTGCAAACACCTCGTTGTAATCAATTCCCTCTTCTTGGTTGAATCCCTTTACTACAAGTCTTGCCTTGTTGCGAGTAACAATACCCCGATCATCTCTCTTACACTTAAAAATCCATTTGGTTCTTATTGCAACTTCTCCTAGAGGTAGCGGCACTAACTCCCACACTTCAAGTTTTTTGAATTGTGACAGTTCTTCTTGCATGGCTTCAACCCAAGAGTTGTCTACTTGCAAGATGAAACAAGAATATAAACATGTGTGATACGCCTCGAAGTCATTAATCATCGACAACAACACTGTGTTGATATACACACTACTCCTAGTTCTCACACTGGTATTCGGATTTCCTATGATGCTCTCAATCGGATGATCCTTGTTTATCTTTGATGTCTCAATCTCATCGACCCTAAGATTATCTCCTAAGTTTGATCCTATTTCACCTAACGGAGGTATGACTTCAGACGATATATCCTCTTCCTCATGATCACTGTCTTCGGAATTAGAAGTACTAGCCTGATACTCGTTTGTAGGTAACTCAGGTTCATTCTCTGTTGGAGACCCATCTTCTGTCGTAGTAGGCTCAGAAGTTGATGGAATGATTGTCTTTGGAAAACCTTGATTGTCGTCATTCACGTTTAATGACGAGAAGTCATCCTCCATTGTACCTGCATTTCCACTAACTGGTATGTTAAATGATTCAAACAATAAGTCATAATCAAATAACCACTCAGGACCTTTTTGGGGTTCATGTGAATAACTTCTAACATCAAACCTTTTTTGTTAAAAACCCTTTTGTTTGGTGAGTTAGGCACATAACCTAGGAAGTATCCTTCGTCAGCCTTTCACCAAACTTAGGTTGATGTTTTGTTTTAAGTAAAGCACACAGTACCCCAAACGATTCAAAGCCTGTTAAATTTGGTAGTCTTTTATTCAGAACTTAATAACAGGTTGTGTTCAGTGACATGACAGTAAGGACCCGGTTTAAAACATGACATGCGGTATTCAATGCCTCCCCCCAAAACATGGTAGGAAGCCTTGAATCCGAGAGCATGGTCCTTGCTGGCACAATCAAAATCCTGTTTTTCTGTACTGCCACCCCATTTTGTTGTGGCTCATATGGTGCACTAAATTGATGCACTCTGCCTTTAGATAGGCAATATACACCAATTACTGTGTTTTTTAACTTTGTTCCATTATCACTCCTGATACGTTTTACCCTCGTCCTGTATGAGTTTTCGACTTGGTCTAAGAACCCAATCAACTTTTCAGTTGTTTCGTCCTTCATGCCTAAAAATAAAACCCATGAAAAACGTGAGTAATCATAAGTGATAACTAAACAATACCAACTACCACGTATACTCCTTTTGTTGATAGGTCCGAATAGATCCATATGCAACAAATCGAAAGTGGAAGCTATCGAGTTCTGAGTCATTAACTTGTGTCACTTCTTGTGTTGTTTGCCTTTCTTGCACAGTACACATTTGTCATCGAACTGAAAACTCTTCAGTGGGACACCTTGCACCAGACCATGTTTAGTGATGTAGTTCATTTTCCGTAGGTGCAAGTGTGCCATGCGTCTGTGCTATAAAATGGGTTCCGACTCTTAGCTTTGGATTGAAGACCTATTGTTCCCATCGATGAATCCGATTAGTTCATGTCGATCATGTACAAATCATTCTTCCTTGGGGCTCTCAACATTATCCACTCTTCAGGTACTTTAAATCCCAGTTTCAACTCTAACGCCTCAGTATTAGTTAAAGTACTGAGTTCTTCTTATCACAGATATGAGAAACACTAATGAGATTATGATCAAGTCCATCAACATGGTAAACTTGATCAAGTGTGATACTCCAATTAGTGACCACTCCAGTACAGTGATATGTCCTCCTTTATTCTCAGCGAATGATACGAATCCCTTGTTCCCTCCCTTGGAGTTTGTGAGCAGACTCCTTTCCCCCATTCATCTGCCTAGAGCAACCACTGTCGACGAACCACTTCTTGTTTAGACTTGTAATTATCTCCTTTTTGTGATCCGATTCCACGTTAGCCATTTGTGCGGCAAACTCCAGAATGGTCTGATTGTCTAACTTCTCCACCAACACTGGAGTTGTATCGCTCTGAGCATTGTCATCTGTTACTTCCTCTACTCCGTCATCCTCAGTTTCAGTCACTTCAGCCATGAAGGCTCTAGCATTTGACTCTGGATGAGTAGACCAATCATAAGTTCCATCAAGTTGTCTGTCACATGTCACATTAGTTAACAGACCAGCGATGTTAGCTTGATTACTAGAACTACCAGACTGATATCTTCCCTGAGATTGATCCTGATACTTTTCAACTTTGGGTCGTTGACACTCTTATGCAAAGTGTCCTAATCCTTGGAAGTTATAACATTTAACCTTAGATTTGCCGAACCCAACCTTATTGTTGCCTACGCTCAGATTTCTCCCTGTTCTTTTCATGGATCGCTTGACTCGCTGAGTCACCATGGCCAGTTTCCATTGAAGATCCATTTCCTTCAAGTCATCAGGATCCACCTGATCGTGGTCTTCATCCCATAGCGCAAGATTGTTTATTTTCCCTAGAACACAATTGTTGTACACGGCGACAAATGAAGCCAGAAGATTTAGATGATCTTCGGCTGATTTTTCGCTCATTGGCATCTTTGTGTATCTTAGTTACGTAGATGCTGATTGAGTTGGCTTTTCTTCCGGTTTTGAAAACCCTAAGAATGCTCGACTACTCGATTCTTCTACAGCTATTGGAATTGATTCTTCTCCTGAGAAAAAAGCTGTGGCACTCGACTTCACATCACCACCAATCGATGGTTTTGTCTTCCCAAAATACATTTCTGGATCTTGAACCTGCTCAACCTCCCTTTCCTTTCTCTGTATTTTAATATTATAAGCCCTAGAGTTCCAACTACTCCTTCAAGAGTGAGAGTCTCGAACTTTTCTTCATCATGCTTAATTAAAGCGGTGTACATTTCCCATCTTGCTGGTAAAGCATCTAGAAGTTTTTCAATTTTCTCAGTCTCTTGGTAAACAGCATTGTGATTGTCAATCTCTATTAACAGATGAAAGTATCTCATGATTGTCTCATCAAGTGTCTCGTTCTTCAGAGCTTTGAAAATTGCAAATTGTTGTTTCAGCATCTCCATCCTACTCTTGCGAACCCGTGGATTTCCCTCACACCTTTTCTCTATAACATCCCAAAGCTCTTTAGCAGTCCTATGATTTCTCATGGTGTGTAGAATTACTTGAGGTAACGCCATTCGGATGATCGAGAAAGCTCGGTTCTCAGCCTCATATAGTTTCTTATAATCATCTTTCATCTTCTGATATGATAAGACTCTTTGACGACCTTCAAATTCTTGCGTAGGTGGCACATATCCTTCATCAATACAAATCCACATTCGCATATCGTTGAAATGTGCAAAATCGGCGAACTTATCCTTCCACCAATAGTAGTCTTCCAACCTCATCAGTTTTGGCAGAGAATTTGCCTTGCCGACCTCATGATCCATTTGAATGAACATCTGCAATCTTGACATCCTGTCCAAACTTTTTGTTCCTGAACTTAATTAATTTAATTTGAAATTAATTTATTTTAAACTCCTTCGAACTTAGGTAAGTTCGAATTAATTTAATATTAAATTCGTTTGAAACTAAATTTGAATTTATGTATGTTCGAAATCCACAAGTTCGACTGACTGACAAGTTCGAATCGAACTTAATTTTCTGACAAATCCGAAATCTGAAAAATTCGATTCTAGCAAGTTCGAATTTCAGTCATATTCGAAGGAAGCCCTAAATCAAGTTCGAGAGGAGCGTATTTTCTGAAAAATTCGAGATTTCTTACAACTTCGAATAAACCCTAATACCCCCTATGTTCGAGCGCCGCAAGTTCGAGAAACGGCCAAAAATTCGATTTCTTCAAGTTTTCAGATTAAACCAATACCTTTTAGACCAAAAATATTGATTTCGACTGAAAAAGTGAACCAATAATAATTTTTCTCCATTCTTTTGCTTGTATAACTCGAAAAACTAAATAAAAATGTGATTTTCCGTCCAAAACGGCAAGATACCAAGAATATTTAATATGAACGCGAAGAACACGATGAACACTCTTATGGCTCTGATACCACTTGTAAGGTCACCTACCTACGAATCCAATCTTGACGCGACGCCGTCCAACGAGTGCGGAATCCTCGTTAGCGGTTTGACGGACCGGTCACACACACGAAACACGAAGACACACACGATGATAGACACAAACCAGAATGTCCCGACACGTGATTCTCTCCAAGAACACAACAAAATCTCTCTGCAAGTTCGTAATCGCCCAGACGTTAATTTCTGCAAAGACTCTTAATCAAAACTGATTAACTCTTAATTATAGGCCTCGGATTCGAACTTGCTCTGGACAATTTCGAGAAGGCCCAAGCCCACGAACCTGTCCACCATAAGTTTGAATCTAGGACTTTGAACTTATTCTAGAACTTATGCTAGAACTTATGTTTGAACTTACCTTTGAACTGATGTTTGAACTTATTGTAAAACATCAATTACAACCAAGTACAAACATATATACAATCAATATCAATATAAAACATATATCAATCATATAACAAACATATATCAAACATGTATTAATATGCAATTACGAACAATTTGACTATTACAAAATATCATTTATATTTAGACTGCCATCGTCACACAGGATGCACTAACACCTGCCGTCGCCCTGGTTAGAAGCATGAATCGCCACTCCATTGTTATATGCTTAAGAGACTTTCAAATGGCGATTGAGAGTGCGTTGGTTAAAGTAGGTCTAAAAGCTCGAGAACAAGATATCTTCCTACTAGACCACTACGCAACGTTCAAAGTTTTAATGAGGGGGCAGCCGGGAATCATATTTTTGAACCAGAAAGGACTGAAAAGGTTTATGCGCTTTGAGGATTTTCCTTGTTACTCCAATGAAACTATCAGATTATTCAGAGTCGAGGTCACAAAAAGAGTAGAAGAAAACAATGCTCGGACAATCGCTGAAGTTAAACGCAAACCGATGGAGATTCAAGACATTCTCAGTGGCATAGAACTACTGAACGAGAGGCTACATTTAAGGCAAGTGACTAGACGGTTCGACGTCATGCTTGGCCTCCGAAAAACATCGGATCACGCTCGAGTTCACCCACAATGATCGAAAAGGGGGAGACTATTAGACATTTAATTTTGATCTTGTGGATTTCTTTTGTAATAATTATTTTTAGTATATTTTCTTGTAATTTATTTCAAGACATTGTTTAAGTGTTTCTTTATTTTACAAGTTGAGGGGGCAATTATGTAATAGTTAAAATAGTTTTTATTGCAATGTAAAGGTAGACCTGCCTAGGGTTTCCCACATTCAGACAATTTGCATTTTGAGAATATCACAGCCGCCGGCTTTCAAAAGAACATTCTCTCTGTCTTTTCTTCTTTAAAATTCTTGCAATCATCGAGTCATAATTCTGTTTTGCATTGGATAATACTGAAATCATTACACGAGTGCTGATATATATTCTGGGAAATCGATTACAACAACAATTAAACATGCAAATAAAAGAAAAAAATAATAATAAGAAACAAGAAACACTTACAAATATTCACTTAAAAACCATGAATCAAACTCTAAATATTTGTTGGTGATTGTTTGGTCGAAGCCGAGATAAAGAAAGAAAAAGGGCGGTGCACAGTGTTCAATGTAGGAAAAGATATATTGAAATCTGAATTTCAAATTAAAACATATTGGAAATCTTGACCCGACCAATTTCAATTCTTGCACTTTTGCATTTAGGCCCACTCATTTTTAGCCCAATAAGTTCAATTAAAACACCACACATCACTAAAATAAAAACACATTCTAAAAAAATTGACACTAAAAAAAATTAACTAAGAAAAATAAATTAACATGAAATAAAATAAAATTTGCTCCCTTTGAAAAAGGCAGATGTGTTACCCCCTCAAATTGATGTCACTTTATAAAACGCTCCCCCTACAATTAAGCATATAAAAAATATCAAATAACTGTTTAAGGCAGTTATTCAGATATAATTTTCAGCTTGCTCCCCCTGCACACGACAATTCATTATCAGTTAAATCTCAGAAAAATCAGTACTTTGAAAGAACATGAGATTAACGTAAAATAAATCAAGTAAAAAATTGAAAATTGCAAAATTATACTTTATAGCAACTGAATGTTTATATCTAACAATTCAGCATACCTAATTTGTATACCAAAAACTTAAAACATATTTCATCTAACGCTTTGGTAAACAAATCAGCTAATTGATATTCACTAGGTACAAAATACAATTCAACATTAGCGTTTTCTATAGGATCCTTAATAAAATGATACCGGATGTCGATGTGCTGTGTTTTATAGTGTTGCACTGGGTTCGATGCAATAGCAATTGCACTATGAGATTCGTAGTATATAGGAATCTTCTATGGTCTAAACCTGTAGTCTTGTAATTGGCTCTTCATCCACAGCACCTGAGAGCAGCACGAGGATACAGCTATGTATTCTACGTCAGTTGTTGACAGTGAGACACAATGCAGTTTCTTGGATGACCAGCAAATGAGTTTATCACCAAGAAATTGAATTGCTCCTAATGTGCTTTTTCTGTCCATTTTATCACATGCATGATCAGCATCAGAGAAGGCAGTCAATGTAAAAGATGATTTCTTAGGATACCACCAACCCAGATTCAGGGTACCCTATAGATTTCTGAGAATCCTTGTGGCAGCAGCTAGATGAGATTCTTTATATAGAGCATAAACACTTGTAGCAAACATAATATAACGTCTACTCGCTGTTAGGTACATTAATGAACCAATTATTCCTCGATAGTGAGTAACATCTATAGGTTTCCCTGAAATGTTCTTATTGAGTTTCGATTTCGAATCAGTAGCCATGGGTATTTTCATTGTAATACTGTTGGTCATGTTAAACTTTGTCAACATGTATTGAATGTATTTTGATTGATTGATGAAAATTCCATCACTCTGTTGTCGTACTTGTTAACCTAAGAGGAAATTTATTTCACCCATCCTGCTCATTTCAAACTTTTGGGACATTAAAAACGTGAACTTTTTTTACAAAATTCAGGATTTGTAGACCCAAATATTATGTCATCTACTTATATTTGTATTACAATGATATCGGGACCTTGACGTTTTATGAATAGAGTTGTGTCTACTGCACCCTTGTTGAAAGCACATTTTATTAGATAAAGTGATAATGCATCATACCATGCTCGTGGTGATTGTTTAAGACCGTAAAGTGACTTATTTAAAATATATACGTGATCAGGCTTCGAATGATCTATGAATCCATCTGGCTGATATATATATACTTCATCTTTCAGTTCCGCATTCAAGAAAGCCGTCTTTATGTCTATCTGATAAACCATGAGGTTCTTATGAGCTTCAAATGCTTAAAACATCTGTATTGCCTCGATTCTTTGTTGGTACACCCTGTGTGACGATAGCAGTCTAATCGATCAGCATTTTGGTTTAAGTAATATTCTGAGTATTGAGAATTAACAAGTGTTTTGATATATATGTTTAAATTTGTTTATCTGTTATTGATTGTGTGTTTGAACTTGATGTAACATATTACAAGAAGTTCAAACATAAAGGTCAAAGATTAACTCAAGCATAAGTAAAACATAAGTTTCATCACTTAAGTGTTTAAGTGTTTTGGCTAGATTCGAATTACATAAGGGAAGACATTCGAATCTGTGATAGATTTGAATGTGAGCTTAGATTCGAATGGTGCCCAGATTCGAGAATGTCATTGTGGACAGACTCGAATGGGCCTTGGGCCAGATTCGAGTTTGGCCCACATCAGACTCGAATCAGGGTCTATAATTAAGGATAGACACGAGTCATTAGCAGACTTTGAGCAGAATTCCTGAGGAATTGAGCTTAAGGCGATCTTGAGTTTATCATCAGCTTTAGGTCCGTTTCAGAGAGAATTAGTTCGTAGGATCGTTCGTGTGTCGTTCGTTCAGCGTCTAATAGTCTCCGTGTTTCGTAGTTAAGAGTTGTCCGTCTAACCGTTAACGAGGATTCCGCACTCGTTCACGGATCCGCGTCTAGATAGATCTAGTAGTGGTAGACCTTACAAGTGGTATCAGAGCCTACGGAGTGTTCTTGGTGTTCTTCGTGTTCATCAAATTCACTCTAGGTTTCTTGACGCTAGTTGGACGGTTTTTCTCTCAAAATCGAGTTTTTGAGCTTAGCAAATTCATATTCAGCAAATACTTTGTGGTTTTTCTCGTTTTTGATCGAAACCATTATTTTTCGTGACAAAAATACTGGTTTAATCTGAAAATCGTTAAAAAAAATCAAAGTATTCACTGTTTTCGAGTTTGCGGCGCTCGAATCTAATAGGGGCAATTAGGGTTTCACTTTAGTCTCGAGTCTAATCTAAATCTGCTCCATTTCGAGTCTGTTTGAGTAGGTTTCGAATCTGTGTCGAGTCTGTTGCTTCATTCGAATAGGATCTCGAGTCTATTTAGTTTCGAGTTTATTTCGAGTCTAGCTTAGTTTCGAATAGTGGTTTCGAATCTGCTGATTCCCTCGAGTTTGCTGTCTTCGAATCTAAGGACCATCGACTCTAAGAACTTTCTCGAATCTGCCATAATTTCGAATCTAATTGAATTTTAACACTTAATCGATTTTAATCCCAAAAGATTTACCCTTAATTAGTTTCGAATCTACCTAGATTCGAAAAAGTTAGTCTAAATCAGTTTCGAATTAAATTAATTAAGTTCAAACTCAATTTCTTTTGAAAAGATGTCAAATCTTTAGAAATTCCTAGAAATGGACCACGAGGTCGGAAAGGCAAACGCACCGCCTAAGCTGATGAAGGTCGAGGACTATTACTGGTGGAAAGACTGATTTACTGACTTCGTACGTTTCAACGACATGCGCATGTGGGTGTGCATCGATGAAGGGTATATTCCACCGGTGTCTGAAGTTGAAGGCCGTCAAAAGGTCTTGTCATACCAAATGATGAAGGAGGATGACAAGAAACTATTTGAAGCCGAAAACAAAGCTTTCTCTCTAATCCGAATGGCATTACCGCAGGATATTCTACACACATTTAGGACTCAGAGGACATCAAAAGAACTTTGGGAGTCGCTAGAAAAACGGTGTGAGGGAAATCCTAGAGTTAGGAGAAAGCGTACAGAGCTGTTAAAACAACAGTTTGCCATCTTCAAGGCGTTAAAGGATGAACAACTGGATGACATCATCACCCGGTTCTATCATCTATTGACAGAACTTGAGAGCCACGGGATTGAGTTTACCGATACTGACAAGAACAACAAGTTTCTTGATGCCCTACCAGCCACATGGGCTATGTACGTGGCAATGATAAAGCTGAATGAAGACAAGTACTACACTCAATCTCTGGATGATATAGTGGGAACGTTGAGGGCATATCACTTCGAGCTCCTGAAGACTGAGACTGATTACGAACAAGTCCAGAATCCAGCAATGTATTTTGGAAAGACAACAAAATCTTCAGCGGCAGCCGAACCAAAGACTGCTACAGCGTTTTTCACTGGAGAGACATCATCACCAGCAGAGTCCGAAGACTCATTGAATCGCGCGTTTTTAGGATTAGGAAGATCGGAAGAACCGCAGCCCCAAGTATATCAGGCATCACCATCTCAGAGTTATTCGAAGATGCCCATGAGCGCAAAGTCTGCGGAAGAGCATTTGAATCTACTTGCTTCTTTTGTGGCCGCATACGGAAATTGTGTTCAAGGGAAGATTAACGATCCTGCTCTATGGGACGAGGATTACGATCAGGTCGACCCTGATGACTTAGAGGAAATGGATCTTAAATGGCAACTGGCCATGGTGACCTAGAGGGTTAAGCGATTCATTAAGAGAACTGGGAGGAATCTACAGATGAATAACAAGGGGATAGGATTTGATAAGTCCAAAGTCAAATGCTACAACTGTCAGGGATTGGGACACTTCGCCAGGGAGTGTCAGAGACCGAAGGTAGAGACATACCAAGGACAGAGTCAGCATCAGGGACAGTACCAAAATCAGTCCCAACAACGATATCTTCCGAGTTCATCGTCTGGACAGGCCAATCTAGCGGGTCTTCTATCCAATGTTACTTCAGATAGACAGCTAGATGGTACGTATGATTGGAGCTCACATCCTGAGTCGAATGCTAGAGCCTTCATGGCTGAAGTCACAGAAACGGGGTGTGATGGGGACGAGCAGACCACAAGGGACAACAGTCCGATGTGGGTAGAGAAGGCGAATGATCAGACAGTGCTGGAGTTTGCTGCTCAGATGGCCAACGTGGAATCTGGTAACTCAAAGGTTAGTCTGTCTTATTCTCTATTTCGTGAATTATGTGCTTTATGTGTTAGTTCTAACGATAGGTTAAATCTAGTCTTAGACTCACATAAGACCATAGCTGCTCAAAATGAAAACTTAAAAATTGAAAATGCTAGCCTAAATGATATCAAGCAAGATCTAAAAGAAAAGCTTAAGGCTGATGCTCAAGACGTAGTAGTTCTAAAAGACAAACTCAGTGAACAGTGTGTTAGGATAGAGCTAATGTATGAGCACGTAGAGGCCTTGACAAAAAGTCTTAAGGACAAGGATATAGAGCTAGTAGAGACAAAGGTTAAGGTAGCAGAGGCAAATAGCAAGTTGGAGAAGTTTAGGAATTCGAGCCTAAATCTAGGGAAAGTCTTAGATGCCCAAAGACAATCTAAGAAGCCCGTAGGTCTAGGTTTTCACGAAATACCTCCACCTTTTAATGCAAACTATGTGCCTCAGCCTCAGGAAAACACTGATAAATCAGTAGACTTAGAGGACCTACCTGAACCGACACCAGAGCCTATAGTTGAAAATACACCTAAGGTGGCTGACTCAACCGTCACGGTCAAGAAAGTAAAGTTTGTGTCTTCCTCCAGTGAAACATCTGCAGGAAAACAGAAAATTTCTTGGGCTGACCAGGTCGACGAGCCAGACACCATAGATGTACCAAAGGAAGTAGACACTAGTGAGACACCTAGATCTAAGGGAACACACAAAAAGTCCATAGATAAGATGTCTTGCTTCAGATGTCACGAGAAGGGGCATGTTGCTTCTCACTATCCACTTAGGAAAGCCGAGGTTACCCCTAAGACAGTGAACCCAACACCTGTCAAGCCCTCAACCAATGTGGCAAGCAGCAGTAGTTCTCAACTTACCGAGAAAACTGTGCAGGCCGCACCCAAACAAGTTGTGAAAAACACACCGGTTAAGGTTGGACCAAAGGAAGTGATTAGGACAAATTCACCGAATCGTGTCAATAATCAATCTAGGTCAGCACCACAACAAGTCTATAGGAGCACCACACCTAGCAAGTCACATACTCCAGTTAGGTCACATACTTCAGTTAGACAGTATGCACCGGTAAGAGCTCAGGGATCACAGTCAAAAATGGCATATAATAGGAATTATTCTAGAGCTCCACAACAAATGCCTACACCAAGCCAAAGAGTGAACTTAAATCACTCGGCACCACAACAGAATTCAGTTCAAAGGCCCAAGTCACCTGAAAGGCGAGATGGGTACTTGAAAGAGTTCACGTATGTGGACGAGAATGGTATTACCAAGTCAGTCATGGCTTGGGTTCCCCGTGATAACTAACCTCTTTTCTTTCGTGTGTAGGAGATAACTACAGGTCCAAACAACAAGTGGTTCGTCGACAGTGGTTGCTCCAGGCACATGACGGGGGGAAGAAGTCTACTCACAGACTTCAAGCGAGGTAATAGGGGATTCGTATCATTCGCGGGTAACAAGGGTGGAAATATCACGGGTACCGGAGTGGTCACTAATGGGACAATCTCGTTGGACCAAGTTTATCACGTTGATAAACTGGTTCACAATCTCATTAGTGTATCTCAAATCTGTGATAGGAAGAACTCGGTGTTATTTACTGACACTGAGGCGTTAGTGCTAAAGCCGGGATTCAAAATTCCTGAAGAATGGGTACTGATGCGGGCGCCAAGGAAGAACGACTTGTACATGCTGGATATGAACAAGCCGGAGAGTTCGATGGGGCCAATCTGTCTATTATCCAAAGATTCAGAGACGGAGTCCGTACTGTGGCACAGACGCATGGCTCACCTGCACCTAAGGAAGATGAATTATATAACGAAGAATGGACTGGTGCAGGGTGTGCCAATGAAGAGCTTTCAGTTCGAGGACAAGTGTCTACCGTGCATGAAGGGCAAACAGCGTAAAAAGTCACACAAGTCCAAGAAACGGAATTCAATCGCCTCAACATTCGATTTGTTGCATATGGACCTTTTCGGCCCTATCAACAAAAGGAGTATAGGAGGTAGTTGGTTTTGCTTAGTTATCACTGACGATTACTCACGTTTTCCTTGGGTTTTCTTTTTAGGTACGAAGGACGAGACGGCTGCAAAGCTCATCGGGTTCTTAGACCAAGTGGAGAACTCCTACGGAACAAGGGTTAAACATATTCGTAGTGATAATGGGACTGAATTTAAAAACTCTGTAATTGGTGTATATTGCCTATCAAAGGGCATAGTGCATCAATTCAGTGCACCATATGAACCTCAACAGAATGGGGTGGCCGAACGTAAAAATAGAACTTTGATTGAAGCTGCAAGGACTATGCTTTCGGATTCAAAGCTTCCTACCATGTTTTGGGGGGAGGCAGTGAATACCGCGTGCCATATTTTAAACCGAGTCCTTACAGTCAAATCATTGAACAAAACGTGCTATGAAATTTTGAATAAACGGCCACCTAACTTAACTGGATTCGAACCGTTTGGAGTACCATGCACTCTTTTACGAACAAAACATCAACCGAAGTTTGGTGAAAAGGCTGACGAAGGATACTTCCTAGGTTATGTGCCAAACTCACCAAACAAACGGGTGTTTAACAAAACAAATGGTACTGTGGAGATTGTGTATAATATTGAAGTCACAAGTTATACACATGAACCCCAAACTGGTCCGGAATGGTTATTTGACTATGATAAATTGTTTGAGTCATTTAACATTCCTTTGGATGATACTGCAGGTACAATCGAAAAAGACATGGCGACGTTGCACCTGAATGACGATGGCCATATCTTTCCGAGGACCACGTTCGAATCTACATCCGAGCCTACTGCGACTGTAGATGGGTCTCCAGAAGTTGCTGATCAAGAGGCACCTAACACTGAAAATCAGACTCAAGCATCGAGTTCCAACTCTGAGGAAAACGTCCATGAGGAGGAAACTGTAGAAGCTGAGCCTGTTCCCCCATTAGGTGAAATAGGATCGAACTTAGGAGATAATCTAAGAGTTGATAAAATAGAGACGTCTAGGATTAACAAGAACCATCCAATAGAAAGCATCATAGGAAATCCTAACGAGGGTGTGAGGACTCGGAGTAGTGTAAATAACAACACTGTGTTGTTGTCGATGATAAACGACTCCGAGGCATATCACACATGTCTATAGTCATGTTTCAGATCGCAAGTAGAACCTAAAAATGTGCAAATGGCACTTAAGGATAACTCTTGGGTTGAAGCGATGCAGGAAGAACTTTCACCATTTAGGAAACTAGAAGTGTGGGAGTTAGTTCCGTTACCTCGAGGGGAAATAGCAATAGGAACCAAATGGGTTTTTAAGTGCAAAAGAGACGATCGGGGTATAGTCACGCGCAACAAGGCTAGATTAGTTGTAAAGGGTTTCAACCAAGAGGAGGGAATCGATTACAACGAGGTTTTTGCACCTGTAGCAAGGCTGGAAGCCATTAGGTTGTTTCTAGCATTTGCCTCCTTCAAGGGTTTTAAAGTATATCAGTTAGACGTTAAGAGTGCTTTCCTGTATGGGAAAGTGAAGGAGTTGGTGTATGTAGAACAACCACCCGGGTTTACAGATCCTAAATATCCTGATAGAGTATATCGCTTAGATAAGGCTCTTTATGGATTACATCAGGCACCTAGGGCATGGTATGAGACTCTATCCAACCATCTTTTAGAAAATGGCTTTGAGAGGGGTAGGATAGATAGTACTCTATTTGTGAAGAGAAAGGGAGATCACTTTATCTTGGTACAAGTGTACGTCGATGATATCATTTTTGGATCATCAGACGAACAGATGTGCAAAGATTTTGAGAAGGTGATGAAGTCTAAGTTCGAGATGAGTGCTATGGGGGAGTTGAATTTCTTTTTAGGGTTACAAGTTGACCAGAAGAAGGAAGGCATGTTTATCCATCAGACCAAGTATGTCTATGACATATTGGAACGGTTTGGGATGGAAGGAACAAAGTTGACTGCCCACTTCAGCACGCCGATTCAAGTGAATCACAATCTCGGGCCGGGTACTGAAAGTGATTCCGATGTGGATCCGACTTTATATCGTGCCATGATTGGGTCACTTATGTATTTAACTGCTTCAAGACCTGATATTATGTTTGCTGTTTGTATTTGTGCTAGGTTTCAAGCGAATCCGAAGGAGATGCATATGAAAGCTGTGAAGCGGATTCTACGATACCTCAAGTCGAAACCGAAGCTGGGACTTTGGTATCACGCGGAGGGAGATCTAGAGTTGGAGGCCTTCACAGATTCTGACTACGGAGGATGCAGCTTGACGCGCAAATCAACGACTGGAGGTTGTCAGTTCCTAGGAGGGAGATTGGTGTCCTGGCAATGCAAGAAACAAACATCGGTAGCCGTGTCAACGTGCGAGGCCGAGTATGTTGCTGCTGGTAGTTGCTGCTCACAGGTTCTGTGGATACAACAACAATTGCGGGATTACGGTCTGGCTTACACTCAAACTCCAATTAGGATAGACAATCAATCTACTATTGCTATAACTAATAATCCAGTTAAACACAACAAAACAAAGCACATAGACATAAGGCATCATTTTATTCGTGATTGTGCTGAAAAGAACTTAATCAAACTGGTAAAAGTGGCATCAGAGGATAATAATGCAGATTTATTTACCAAAGCGTTTGATAAGTCACGGTTTGAGTATTTAATTCAACTGAATGGAATGCGCAACCCAGAGTAAATTGACCTTAGTAGTAGTAGTTTATTTTCTTTTAGAGTCATAGTATTTCTTTCTTTACAGTAGTCTGCTAATTTAGGTAAGTTTCTAATTTAGGTAGGTTTCTATTTTTAGTAAGTTTCTATTTTTAGTAAGTTAGTAGGTTAGCTTATTTTACTGCTTCTTCTTATGAAAAACAAAAGAAAAAAGAGAGAAAATTACAAATATACAAAAAAGGAGAATTTCAGAAAAAGGAGTTAAGTCTTAGATACATAGGTACAAAGTGACGAAAATTAGCACAGTAGTTACAAACTCTAAGTGTTTAGGCTTTCACACATAATGCAACTAAATTCTAAGTGTTATACTTTATTTAGTTTGATGTGTTGGTAAGCATAATACATATAGGGAATCTCAAGGCTAATAAAATATTCTAGAAAAACTCAAGCGTGTCACTAACTTAGATGTATGACCAATCGGTCTTAATTTTTATGTACAAGACATACAAACTTTGAGTCTAAATGAGGTATGCAAACTTTCTGGGGATGTATGGCAACATCAAATACATCTGTAAATGGAAAGAATAGAAATATCATAGAAAACTGAGAGTCGAAAACATGCAACTCTGTTGTACGTAAGTACAGACCTGTTGTCTCTGTTTAGATTCGGGTTAGCAGATATGTCGCTTTGTTGTACGTCAGTACAGACCTGTCACCGCTGTCTGCTAACTTTAAAAATAAACCTTAAGTTAAACTAAGACACTTTGTTGTATGAAAATACAAACCTGTGTCCGATGTTTGTCTTTTAAAGAAAGTTTGCAAATACCAACAAGTTAGAATCTTTGTCTGTGTGCCTTGATCATAAAAGTATGTCTATGTCTGAGTCACGTAAGATAATTTCCTGATAAATGAAAATGCCAAGAGATATTCCGAAATGTAGGATGTTTAACGGGGTAAAATACCAACAATCGGCTAGATAGGTGTGTCACGACAAATAATCAAAGGAATAAAAATTCCTAAGTGTGAAAGTTTAAGTACTGAAAGTAAGTATCTGACATCGCTATCTGATTGAACCTTTCTTAGACTATACTCATCAAAAATATTTTGTTTAGTATTTAGCTTAGCTTGTAAATTTTTTAAGTATAGCTTAAGTCTAGATTAATTTTTTTGTCAAAATTTTATTTCTACTTTATTTTATTTTATTTTACCTTAGTTTATTTTCTTATTATTATATTTTATTTTATTTGAGTTTAATTTTTACTTAGGTAAAAGGTCAAAAGTTACTGAGGGTGCATTCAAAGTTGGATAAAATAAACATTGCGTGAAATATCTGTTGCTTAGGGTAAAAGAGTTGGCATAGTTTATCTGGTTACACTATGCCGTAGAAAAAGGTAGGAAAAGTTGAAGTTATTTCAAAATTTTAGAAATTTTTCTAAGTGTTGGTGGTTTCGAATCTAAGACAGACTCGAAGAGGTAAGACTTCGAATCTGTCAGTAGATTCGAGTCTATGCTTAGAATCGAGGGTTGGTGGTATATATAGGTCAACAGTGAAGTCATTTAAGACTTACTGTTTTCGAATCTATACACTCGAGTCTAAAGGCGATTTCGAATCTAATCTCGAATCTATCGTAACTCTCCTAAACGACATTTTGTCGAGTCTCTTACTTGGTGTTTCGATTCTACAGATACTTCTAGGTATAATCAACCGGATTGTACAAGATTCAAGTAGTTTTATACGTCTTTTAAGCCAAAATCAACGAATTTTTGAAGATTTAGGGGTCTAAGTTGTGTCTTTCAAAATTTCATCGGTTGGACCAATAAATAATCAAATTAAAGGAACAAATCAGTGATTAGTAACTAGTAGGACAAATGAATGAAATTTTCTGAGTCCAAAAAGGTTAAAATCATAGGATTTGGTGTTAATGTTGGCCGACGTCTATTCGAATCTGATCTTGACTATTCGAGTCTGACCAGTCTCGAGTCTATCAATAGAGTCGAGAAGGTCAATAGACTCGAAAGAGTCATTACACTCGAAACTGGGTAGTCGAATCTGTTGTTCGAGTCTGCCATTTAATTAGAATTATTTAATTTTAATTAAACTTGTAGAAATTCATAGGTGTTGGATTTTGTCCTTACACAAGTTCAAAATAAAACAAATTTGAGTTTAAACAATTTTATTCTTTTTTTGTTAATTCTAATACTTTATTTATTGTGCAGACATGGCAGATAGGATATTTGTGCCGAAGCATAATATGGTCCTTAATCCCGACAATAATATCCCTGAGGCGCAGGGTTATCGCCAAATATTGGATTTCCTAGCTGAATCTAGGATTGGATTTGCTCTGTACCATAACATCCAAATAGTTCTTCCATACGTACGGCAGTTTTACGAGCATTTGCAAGTTGATTGCACTGTCACCCCGACAGTTCTAAGAACTAGAATCGCTGGACAGCCGTTAGTCTTTTCTGCAGACATGTTGCGTCAGGTTCTGCAGTTGGGATCTCAGGAACAAGAGGATGGGCCTATTGACTTTCCGTTAAGTATTAGGCAGACTGCTTTTCTGAGGATGGGATACAGTTTAGATGTTGCAAAGTCGTCGTACATGAAGAGTGGCCTGATTGGGCAATGGAGATTCTTGGTGCATGTATTCATGGTCTGTTTTGCGCCGAAGAAAGCTGGATTTGATTATATAGTGTCAAAGATCCAATCTGGGGTTATTGCATTGGTATACAATCGGAAATTCAGCTTTTCACAGATGTTTTTCTCGGAGTTCGTTCATCAGATTACGGCTCCAGAAAGGGAAAGATTCTTGTTGTAGCCAAGGTTCATTATGATGTTGATAAGGCACTTCTTGCCAAACTTGCCGCTGTCGAATGATTTTCTGAGCATTAACATCATGGACAAAAGGATCATCGCTGATTGTTCCTCACACCGAGGAAGATTGGCTGTTCCTGTTGCGCGTCCACTATTCGGAGCAATTGTGGATAGGGAGTTTCAAGCCCCGGAAGATGCCAACTGGGCAGGTGTCGTTGAGTTTCAACCGCAACAACAACCACAACAACGTCAACAACAACAGCAGCCGCGCGCTCAAAGACGCCGTCAAAGACCTGCAGCAAGTCAAATTCAGGCATCAAGGCCTTCCACAAGCCAACAACTGGAAGCTCAAGAAGCCGGCCCATCAAATGTTCAAGAAGCCGGGCCCTCAAATATTCCGAGAGCAACTGAACAGCTATGCCAGACGCTTAATGAAATATGGGAGGCAGGGCCTAATGCGAACGAAGATGTGGCTGCCGCCCTGGTAGCTGAACTACTCAGTCCACCTGAAGGAGAAGAAGACATATTTAGAGATGTAGAAGAGTATGAGCCAGAGAGGGCGGATAAAGGTTTGACCTCATCAGAATCAGAGTCGGATGATATGGAGGAGCTGGAGGTTGAAGCTCCTGAATCAGTGGATGCAGATCCCAGTATTCAAATCGGAACCTATGGATCTAGGTTGATAGTGAATGAAGCAGGATCGAGGAGGAGAGAGGAAAGGGAATCTGAAGATTCAGACTTTGAAGAAGAGGAAGTTGCTCCCCTAGTGACGAGGCAACAAGCCAAACGTCATCGGTTCATGCAAGGGTCTTCTTCGGCATCCACAAGTCAGCCAGAAGTTCCCCAATCCCAACCTCAAGCCACCGCTCCACCATCACCACCACCTCACCATGAGCCATATATTCCACCACCATTAATCCCTTCTCCTGTCCAGTCCATTCCATCGACTTCAACCGCCTATGCTGAAAATCAGCGGTTTATGCAACTCAAAGCTCGAGTGGATTTCCAACATGTTCAAATCCTGAGCCTAACACAGGCAATGGGTGAAATTCAGGCACATAATGCAAATCTAGATGAAGAAAATGCTGAATTGAAGAAGACTGTAGAGAGAATCCAAGACGAGAATGTTGAGCTAAAGACATTCGTCTGCGATCAGGCAGCCGAGTTAAGATCGATGCGCTCCCTCATAGAGCAGTTAATGAAAAATCTTCAGGCTCAGGGGGAGACATCCTGCCGGGATCAAGAAATTGAGAAGTCAAGAGATGATGATGATACGGACAATCAGGGCAATGATCGCAGCCCAAAAAGACAAAATGAGCCAGTAGATCTTTCTGCTGCTCAGACTACTCAATCTGAGGGGGAGCCTAGTCCAGAAGGAGAAGTAGAAGGATCCGGAGGAGAAGCAGGTTCCTCAAGGGTTTTGGACAGTGACATGATTGATGCACTGAAAGACATTGAGGAAGAGCTTATGGATTTTGATGATGAAGAAGAAGAGTTAGAGGAAGGTGAGTTCATTCCAGAGGAGGTTGTGGACTGGAAATCAGAAGATGAAGTGTTAGATGATGAAGACGATCATGTTAATGAAGTAATAATCAATTCACAACCTGTCACTGAACTGTATGAGAGCCAAAATCATAATGTGATTGATATTTATTACATCAAGGTAGCCTCAGTTGAAGACAAAGAACTTGAAGAGGATGAGAAAGAGCCATCTAGAGCTGATTTGATAAATCTTTGGTTCAAGAAGGAAGAAAAGAAAGATCAGCTGAAGATGAAGAAGAAGATGAGAAATCCAAGTGCTGGAAATTTTGCTGGAGGGATTATAAGTTGGTTCTTTGACAAAGAACTGCAGCTATTTATCTTGAAAAGAAGAGATGGCCTTCAATACTTGAGGCGAACACTGAGAGCGTTCAACTCACTGCCCAAGATTGAGGTTAAGGAGCTAGCTTGGAAGGAACTGATTAATATAGGCGAAGACCCGTACGCTGAAGTCATGGCTAGAATAATAAGAAAAGAGGGTCGTTCAGGGAAGTTTGAGAGGCTTAAGCCGAGATCTGGCAAAAGGGTCGAGGATGGATCAAGGATAGATCCTCATACTGGAAGACCTTGGGCTAGAATGATTTATAAGCCAGTTAAATGTCTGAAAAAGGTTCCAATGAAATCGATGCCACAGAACGTTTTGAGCAACATGAAATGGTGGTACCTCGAGATTGACACTGCTGAAGCCATCATGGAGGATCAAGACGAGCAGGTCATTTTGAAAGTATATGATCCACTGCATTTGATAAATCTATCAAAGGACGACCTGAAGAAGCTTCATGATCAGCCTATCTTCTTTACGGAACCATGGAGATCTGAATCCAGGAAGTTCCAGAAGGTAGTTAAAGTTTGTATAGATGCTGGATTATATGCAGGCAGTAGTATATATAGCTCTAGTACTTAAATTTGATGTAAATAATTAGAAGCTATCGTCAAGGGGGAGTCTGTTGGTACACCCTGTGTGACGATAGCAGTCTAATCGATCAGCATTTTGGTTTAAGTAATATTCTGAGTATTGAGAATTAACAAGTGTTTTGATATATATGTTTATATGTGTTTGTCTGTTATTGATTATGTGTTTGAACTTGATGTAACATATTACAAGAAGTTCAAACATAAAGGTCAAAGATTAACTCAAGCATAAGTAAAACATAAGTTTCATCACTTAAGTGTTTAAGTGTTTTGGCTAGATTCGAAATACATAAGGGAAGACATTCGAATCTGTGATAGATTCGAATGTGAGCTTAGATTCGAATGGTGCCCAGATTCGAGAATGTCATTGTGGACAGACTCGAATGGGCCTTGGGCCAGATTCGAGTTTGGCCCACATCAGACTCGAATCAGGGTCTATAATTAAGGATAGACTCGAGTCATTAGCAGACTTTGAGCAGAATTCGTGACGAATTGAGCTTAAGGCGATCTCGAGTTTATCATCAGCTTTAGGTCCGTTTCGGAGAGAATTAGTTCGCGTTCGTGTGTCGTTCGTTCAGCGTCTAATAGTCTCCGTGTTTCGTAGTTGAGAGTTGTCCGTCTAACCGTTAACGAGGATTCCGCACTCGTTCACGGATCCGCGTCTAGATAGATCTAGTAGTGGTAGACCTTACATTCTTGCAACTGGTTCAAACGTCTCACCATAGTCAGTCCCTTCCTGTTGATTGTATCGTTTGGCAACAAGTCTTTCTTTGTTTCGGATGATGAGTCCTTGTTCATCCTTCTTGGTTTTGAAGATTCATTTCGTGTCAATGATGGGTTTATCCTTCGGTATTTCCACCAATCTCCAAACTCTCAACCGTTAAAAATGATTTAGTTCCTCTTGCATCACGACAATCCAATCAGCATCCTGAAGAGCTTCTTTAACTGTTTTCGGTTCGATCCTACTTGAGAAATTCGAGAAGAGACACTCGTTTTTTGTAGCTCTTCGGGTTTGAATTGCTGCAGAGGGATCTCCTAAGATATTTTTTGCTGAAGGGTGATCCCTTGTCTATTTATGTGTATCAGGATAAGGTTGACGTTGGTCTTGATTGGGATCTAAATTAAGGTAGGATTGACAGGGAGGAGATTCCGAATGTGTGGGAATCTCAACTGGAATGGATGTTTCAAGGGTCTAGTCATTCAAGGGTAAGGCTTGAGATTCTGGAGTTGTAGGTTATGGAACACTGTAAGAAGAAATGACTACAGAGTCTCTAGAAACGGCTGGTGGCGAATGATCTGTGACGATAACAGAATCTTCAGTAATCCTCTCAGGAACCAAATTAGATATTTTGTTTTGGCCTTATCAAAAGAGTCGTTGTAGATGTTTTCAAACAAAGTGTTAAGATCATTCGATTCATCGTTATGCTCAGTGGACTTCATAGAAGTATTCTGTTGAGGATCGGGTCCTAAACTGGCATGTCTAGGAGCCATGAAGATGCTTTCATCTAATTTTACATTCACGCTTTCATTGATGGTCTTCGTGCATTTATTGTACACTCGGAAAGCCACTGAATCCTACGAGTAGGCAATAAAGATTCCTTCATCTGCTTTTTGGCTGAATTTTCCCAAACTATCTTAATCATTTAGTATGAAGCATCTGCAACCAAAGACATGGAAGTAATTCTTTATTGATTAATTCATAAGGTGTTTTTCCAAAGCGTTTGTTGACAATTGAACGATTCTGGGTAATACACGCGGTTGCTACAGCTTCAGCCCAGAGGAATAATAGCAGATTAGAACAGGCTAGCATCATCCTTGATGATTCAACAAGAGTGCGGTTTCGAAGTTCAACTACACCATTTTGTTGAGGGGTACGAGCAGCAGAGAATCGATGGGACATTCCTAAGGAACCAAGAAAGGTCTCTAAAGACTTGTCCTTAAATTCAGTACCATTATCAGATCTAATGCTCTGGACAGTCAGCTGTAACATAACTTGAATTTTGCGCCAGAAGTCTATATCTGTAGCTTGAGATTTGGATCGCTGAAAGAAAACCCACGTATATCTCGAGTAATCATCGAACGATTACAAGAACATACTTTTTCTTGTTGATACTCTGTACTCTCGTCGGCCCGCAGAGATCCATGTGTAGAAGATCCAAAGGTTTTATTGAAGAGTGTTCAACCATTGACTTATAAGAAGCTCTCACTATCTTTCCTTTCTCACATGACGCACACAACTGCTCTTTCTGAAACTTGAGAGTTGGAAGGCGTTTGACTAAACCTTTTTTGGCAAGGTTATCCAGTCTTTGAAGTTCAAGTGGGATAGACGTCGGTGCCACAACCATGACTCTTTAGTAGATGCCTTAGACAATAAGCACACATCTTTCCGCACATTTATGTAGGCCAAATCGATAGGGTACAGATTTGTCTTTCTATTTCCAGCAAGAATTTTCTTTCCTGGAAATTGACTTCTAATCCTGTATTGCATAATTGTCCTATGCTAAATAGATTATAACCAAAACCATCTACGTCGAAAAACTTTTCAATGGTGATCTGGTCATACTCCAAACTCCTATAGCCTCTGATTGGACAGAACCGGTCATTGCCAAATCTAACCGTCCCATGAAATTTGTGAGAGTGTCTCTCTATACGGTCATATCCTTGGAGAACCCGGAATCAATGTAGAAGACATGATTTACCTACAAATCGCATTATACAGTGAGGTACCCACTTAAAAATGGGACCGTTAGAGTTAGGTAAACCATGAGGTGCAATGTTAATTACCGTATCAGCACCAACCTTAACTTTAGGAACCCATTTATGGATAATTTATAGGGGTATCCACTTTTAAAAAGTTCTTTTGGGAGCTGATTTTGAAGTTGATTTATTTAAAACACATTTCTTTCTAGACTTGGGAACCTTGTGCTTTACAATCCACACATTCACATTAGACATAAAAAAAATATTTTGATATGGTTAATAGAATTTAATGACAACTACTCAGCACAGGAGTATTTAAGACGTGTTTTAGTAGCTAAGTTATTACAGACATTTTTCCCTAAGGAGTTATTGCTATCTGAAATACTACTCTCTTTTATCCTCCACTCTTTTTGAATGCTCTCCATTCTCTTTCCAATCTGCTTCATTATCCAAACTTCCTTTCATGTTCTTTTCACAATATTATCTGACATACACGAAGAATGGAAATTAGTCGAATTGGAATACATATTATTTTGAAAAATTTTCTTACCCTGAGTAGAACCTGAACTCTTTACTTTGGTAACCTTTGAAGATGATGATTCACACTTTTCAAATGTTGAAGGAGCAAAGGTAACTGTTGCTTTATAATGGTGTTGCAAAATAGGTGATGAAACTAATACATGTTTGGGAGTTGTAGGTACTTGTTTCAAGATACCAACAATTCCCTTAGTTTTAATAGTTCCTTTTTCATTTAGAGGTCTAACACATTTCTCGATCCTGACAAAAATTTCATTAGAAGGATGAACCTTAGAGTTCATGAACAGATCAAATTCTTCTTCTGAGTTAAAGGTTTCTGCAAGAGTAGAAGTATTCTGAACAGGTTGAGATTTAAGTCCAGGCTATTTTGCAACTTTTATTTCTAAACCTTGAATTGCTGCCTGGAGCTTTACATGTTCTTTCTCAAAAGTTTTAATTTTCAATTAAAGATCAGAGTTTATCTTCTCAAGAACTGAATTAGGAACATATGACTTTTGAGGGAGAATTGTATTTTAAAAAAGATCCTTATCAGAATATGTCTTAATAAAATCTTCTGTTTTCGGTGGATCTTTATATCTTTCATTGAGAAGGTTATAATCCAAATCAAGTTGCATTTTGTCCTCATTCAACTTTGAGACCTTCTGCTGATTCCACTTCCTCAGAAGCTTTTAAAAATACCATTTTCTACCCAAATTTCATGTATCTTGTATCGTATAATGTTGGTGAACACGAAATTGCTTTCGAAAGATACATACTATTGTCACAACCAATACCAGTTATTGAATTATAAAATTCAGCATCCTTTGGTTGATTTAAGTGAATCGTTAGATCTGTTTGACCTCTTTTCAAGAATTCATATTCTAAGGTTTTTATTTTCTCATAAAGCTTGGTTTTTTCTTCAAAGATCGAATTGTATTTACAGAATACTTAGCATATTTTAATTCAACTAATTTAAGTTTCTCAGTTATGTCGGTAGTAATGTTAGTCAGATTTTTATATTCAAGCTGAAGTTTGTTGAATCTTTCTTCCACAACTGAAACAGATTGCAAAGTGAATGCCTTATCTCTAGAAATTTCTAATACTAACGCATGCTCATGTCTTAATTTATTTTCCACAGAATGGACATTCTTTTTCTCGGCTTTCAATGATTTTTCAAAACGTTAAAGCATATAAGTCCTTTGAACAAACTTATTTTCAAGTTCACAGGAGTTATCATTATCCAAGTCAGGATTTGAATCTACCTCAGGTGTATCACATTTGTCTGAAGTGTCAAAGTCAGATCCATCATCCTCTTGTGCTTGACTGCATTCTGCTCCTCCTGTGGCTATCAACGCAACATCGTCTCTTAGTTCATTCTCTAAATCAGTATAATCTGCCTTTGTCTTATCCTCTTCCTCGTCAGTCAGACCAACCCAGACTTCATCTTCAGCAATTATCGACGACTCGCTTTGTTCAGACTCTGGTATATTCTAAAAAATTTCAGACATAAAACAAATATGTGCATCCACATAAAGATGTCCTCGTTATCAGAGAGTTGAAGCCATTGATCATGTTCAGCCATAGGCGCCTTCCCGACTTCCTTTTGTTTAGCCAACAAAGCCTTTCTGGTGTAGTATCCCAAATTCTTAACTACAGGCTTTCGGCATTCCCTAGCATAGTGGTCTGGCTTGCCACAGTTATAGCACTTCGGCTCGTCTTCCTTTTAGAAAGGTTTCTCTTGCTGATCTTACTTCTCATATTTCTTCCCACTACTCTCTCCCGAGTTGTCATTCTTTTGACGCGTCTCATACTATCCTGACCCAGTTTTATAACGCAACTTGTTGTTTGTGGGTTTGCGGTAAATTATTTTCTGAAATACCTTATCATGGCCATTTGCTTATTCATGTCTTCTATTACTGGGTCTGCTGAAGAGTCGGATGATTCAGAATCTGATGAACTGCTAACCACTAGTAGCTTCTCCTTCTTAGATTTGAACTTGTATTTTTTTATCGTCTAGGAGAGCCAATGGATCCATAGTAGCCTTCTCTGCTTGCTTCTTCCAAGAAACTTTCTGTAGAATAACCTCTTCGTAGTTGTTCAGATTCTCATAGACCATGTGAATATCCATATTATCAATGTCCTTGGTCTTTTGGATAATAATTGCATATTTATCCCATTCAATGTTGAGTACATTTACAAAGTTGACATTGATGTCCAAGTTTGATTTTGTTACCCCGTTCCTCTTAATTTCACTGACAGAATTTACAAATCGGAAGTAGGCATTCTCCAACAGTTCCTCTTCCATGTCCCTAAAGTTCTCAAATGACATAAGGTTATTTTTAGCTCTATTCGTAGAAGCTTTGTCCGACCCTCACCTTAACTTACATACCTCATCCCTAAATGAGCGTCGTTAACTCACCAAAAATAACCACTAAATACATTAGAAGTTAGTGTAAGTAGGGATCGTCTCCACAGGGAGCGAAAGATTAATTACCCAAATTCGAGTAACTAGAGTTGCGAACTATGATTTTTTGGAAAGTGAATATTTGCGAAAGATTGTTACTTGATTTTATAGAATTCAACGAAACATTTACCTTGCGCACTTATAGGCGAAAACCTTAGTTAAATGTGTTTGATTAAATACGTTAACAATAATAACCACTCCTGGATTCCACGCTTAGCTTCATGTTTTACTTTCATGAACAATTACAAAGACATAACCTTTTATAAACGATTAATGTCGTTACGTGATATTGGGCATAGCACGTGCTACTATGATTACTCGTCTTAATTAAACATATAACTCGGCAAGAATAATAAAATATCAACGAACTATCTTACGGAACGCAACAAAACAAATAACCATCACAATGTATACAATCAAAGCATAACATTCAACACAAGTAAACTTAAAATAAATCATTTTTAAACTTAAATACTAAGCGTCATGGTTCCTCCGGGAATGATTATAGCAAGATTAGCTAGACATCGTGTGTGTGGTGATCCTGAGTCGTTGGTTCATCATCGTCAACGGCGCTGCACTTCGTCTCGCATGTTCTTCGTAGTCGTATTCGCTCAAACGGGGCTAAACTAAGCTTTTTCTCTCCAAAGTTTTCAACCCTTTTCGTCTGACATCTTCTAGTATATATTGGCAACCTCAAAACCCTAATTAAAACACATTTTTTTATTTTTATGGGTTGGGCGCAGGCCTGCACCCCCCCTTCCATGTGCCTAGGTCTGCATTTGGGCTGCGCCTGGTTCTGGGCTCCTCATCTTGGCAGCAATAAACTTTCTGTTGAGCACTCGATCTGGGAGCAGGGCTGCGCCCCCCCTTTGCTTGGAATTCTATAACTATTGTCTGATTGCACTCAAATTTGCCAGACTTGTACTTGATATGATTACCTACATGCGTAATGAATTTATCAATAGTTGAGCATTCTAAGGCATGTTTTCCTTTTAAACTAACTCTTTTGCACTTAATAAATGTAGTTAATTATAACCCGATTGATCGTCTTGAGAAAGCAACAAAATCAGACTTCATAAATGTATCGGGTTTTATCAAGCCTGGATTATATAAGAAACTTATTGAACAGACACTATCCTTCATAAACACATAAAAAAAATCAACCAAAGGATTTAGTTCAGCCACTTCCAGACCAGTTGGCCTTAGGGGACTAGGAATGATGGTACCCTTCAGACATACTTTCCTGAATCAACTAGGAAACACTTGAATGGAGGTTTACTCGTGTTCGCTTCCTCTCCCTTATTGCATGAATTAATAGCGGCTATTGGAATCTTTGTTATTTATCGTTCGTTACTGCATGTTATAGCCTACTCTTAAATTAGTTCACTTCTTTGTTTACGGGTGCTTATGAGTCGTTGTGTTCCATTTAAACTCGTTTATTTCTATCTCCTTACTTGACACTGATCTAACTATCATCATCATATTTAAGTCGCAAGCTCACATACAAAGATAATTGCAGGGAAATTAATCAAGTTATTTATTGTCGCTTTTCACGCTCACTCAAACTTAAATGAACACATTTTTATTCAAGCACACAAATAACACAAACTGCTATGATTAAAAAAAACTTATGCAATGGAACGAAGGTACCTGGTTACTGTGGCGGAGGTTGTCCGAAGATGCTATTGTAAAATTCACTTAAGGGACTGTTGTCTCCTCGTGCTAATTTGTCTAAACAAGCATGTATCTTAGAGGGTTAGCAAGATGAAGATGCATAAACTTGAAGCGTTGGATAACTTGGATCTAGTTTCTTTCCTTTTCTTCAAACTTCCCCAACTTGAGTTGAAAACTCAAGTTTTACTATGATCCACACTATAATGGAAACTTTAACCTTTCTAAGTTAGTTATTTTAACCTTAAAGTTGTCATTTTTCGTAAAATTTTTCTCGATTTCACGATATATAACACATAAAGCATAGTGTGTTCCCCCTCCCCAACTTAAAGAATTAGGGCGTCCTCCACACACAAATAATTATGGATCAAACAATTACAAAGAATTGAAACAACATGTGTAGCATATAAGCATCGAAATGTAACATCATGATATTCATGCATGTGCAGTATAGTTTAGTGCAACACATGATTAGATAGGAAATAGTGTTTCCACCCCTCAGCATCATGTATGGATTATGTATAATCCTTTTGATTTTCCTAGTTTTTAAGGATCCCGAATGTTAACGCCCTTCCCCAACTTAATTGATTACCGGGTGTGACGTTGATATCTAATTCAGGCCTAAGTTCAACATATGTGTTTAACAACAGGGTTAGGAGTTACTTAAGTAAGTTAAAATACTTAAAACACATTTTCGTGGTGAAAATGATGGTAATTAGCATGTGCAACATGCCTTTAAAACCCTCGGTAGCCCAAGTGGACGAGTTGTAGTCTTGTAAGGGATTCTATAGAACACACCCACAAAGTTCTCTGGATTGCCTTCCATGAAGCGCTAAGCTTAATGTCGTCAGCCCGACATTTGATTCCCTAATAATCAAGTGACATCCTCTAAGACCATTGTCTCAGATGATAAAACATCTCTATCAGCCCATTAGACGAATAACTTATGTCGGTTCCCATTGACTTTTACTGGTTCGCCACCTTTTTGGTGTTGTATTTCTACTGCACCGTGAGTATAAACATTAGTTACTGTGTACGGACCTGACCACTTACTTTTTAATTTGCTTGGGAAGAGCTGCAGGAGTGCATTTAATAACCATACCTTGTCACCCTTATTAAACGCCTTTCTTTAAATTCGACGACCGTGGAAAACTTTTGTCTTTTCTTTGTATATTAAAGCACCTGCATAAGCTTCTATACGGATCTCTTGTAATTCCATTAGTTTTTTTTTCGGTTTACACCAGTATCCATGAATGTGAGATTGGTATTCTTAATGGCCCATAATGCACGGTGTTCCAGTTCAACTGGTAGATGGCACAACTTTCCATACACTAACTTATAGGGAGACATTCCAACGGGGGTTTGGAAAGCATTGTGATATGCCCAGAGTGCATCGCTTAGTCGTGTAGACCAATCCTTACGATCCAATTGCACTGTCTTTTCTAGTATACGCTTGGTCTCTCTATTTGATACTTCTACTTATCCACTAGTTTGTGGATGGTATGGGGTTGCGATCTTATGAGTAACTCCATATGCGTAAGTAGTTTGCCAAAGTACATGTTTTTGAAATGTGAACCCCCATCGCTAATTATAGCTCTAGGATTTACATGACGTGTAAATATGTTTTTTTAACAAACTGACAGACTACCTTATGGTCGTTAGTCCTTGTAGCCTCTGCTTCTACCCACTTAGGGATATAATCAACTGCCACTAGGAAATATTCGAAACCATATGACTTAGGAAAGGGTACCATAAATTCTATGACCCACGCATCAAATATTTCAACAATGAGAATCGGTGTCATGGGCATTTGATCTCATTTCAAAATACCTCCTATTTGTTGGCATCGTAAGCACGGTTTAAAAAAATTCGTATATCTTTAAAGATGGTAGGCCAAAAGAATTCACATTGTAGAATTTGATGGTCTGTCTTTTTTGCACTAAAGTGCCTACCGCATGAATACGAATGACAGTGATTTAAGATATCATAAAGCTCATTGTCTGGCACACATCACTGGAAAATTTGATCTGCTCCAATTATGAACAAATCTGGCTCGATGAGAGAGAAGTGGAGAGTTGGTGCAGCTGTGCAGTGAGTGCAATACTGCAATCAGCTGAGAAGAGTAATCAGCTTGAGGAGAGGGTTGTGGAAAGGATGACTTCAACCAATCAAGAAATCCTACAAGCTGTGTAGACACAGAGTCTTCAATAGTATAAGGTAGTGTGGTCATGGATTTATCCAAAGAACCAACCTTGTTAGACAACACATGAAAGTATTCTTTCAAGGACATATATTTTGGAGATGGAGGGGTGTGGGTGGATTGTTTGGATTGTGTAGATGGAGATGAAGGTGAACATAGAGGTGAAGTATGTTCACTTGGTGATGGTAGGGGCACAGTGGAAAGAAGTTCCATAGCCTGTGCAAATGATAAGTGACCCAGTTTAGAGGGGTCAATGATTCCTTCAGCAGTGGCCAAACATGCATCATTAAGTGAGGTGATTGGAGTGGTTGGCTTCTCGAAAAGCACTGGGATTGTGATTCCTTCATCAAAGACATGGGTAGGACCCTCAGTGTTGCTATGGTCTAGATGCACCTCTACATGGGGTTAAAGGGTTTGCATTTCAAGATCATCAGCAGTGAAATCTGGTGATGCAATTTACAAATTGGAAAGGCCTTCACCAAAAGAGTTGGTCCTTTAACAACTGATGAGGATGAACCAGTTGCATAATGAGGAGCAGAAGATGAAGGCTGATCAGTTGGTGGGCTAAAACCAACCATTTTGACACCTTGTCAGACTCAGAAGGTGTTTGAGAAATATGAGTGGGGGATAGTGTGGACACAGTGTGGAGTGGAGAGAGCTCCTTTCTTTCAATGTCCTCACCCTATTGGGATGGTGAGACAGTGGATGTGTTAGTCTTCATTTTTTCAACTGGTTCCTTCTGAGAGGAATCAGAGGGCTCAGGCTGACTTTGGTTGGAGTGAGGCAAGCTCCATAGTTGGTGAAACACTCTCCAAGAAAGGTGGAGAGGATGCAGCAAGGGTTGCCTGTTTTTCAACTGGCTCATGTTGGGAGGAACCAGAGGGACTTTGTTGGGTAGGAAGGCTCTTTGTCTTTTTCATAGCTAAGGATTTCTTCGTTAGCTTAGATGAGGAGGAGGGGGAGTGGCAAGGCCATGTGTTTGGACTGGTGAAGAGACTGGGCTGAGAACAGTTGGTGAAAGTTGTTCTCTAGTCTCAGGTGGAACAGAGCCACTGGCCACAAAGGCCTCTAGTTCAACTGATGAACCTGGAACTTCAGCCTGCTCCCCTTCAGGCACAGAGACTGATGGAGCAGACTTTGTCTTTTTGGCCTTCTTGTGGACATGCCTTATTTCACTATGCTTCAGTGCACGTTTTGCCCTTTTACCCAGTGATTTGGATTTTTCAGTGGGAGTAGCATCTGGATCTACCTCCATTGTAGAAATCCACCAAACCAAGCAACCTCCTCATAGGTGTTGTGAGAGGAGGCTCTTCAACAGTTACAAGGGCAACTTTGTTTCCAATAACACGATACACCATGTACTTGAGAAGGGGGTGTGAATTGTACAGAGAGTAACCAAAGACATGCTTGTAGATGAGACTAAGAAATCTGGGATACCTGACAGATGGGGATTGTTGTTCTTGTTCCACAAAGGCTCTCAGATTGCCAAAGATCCATTTGACCATTTTCAAACTAGTCTCATCCACAAATTGCAGAGCCACTTGAACTTCATCTCTGCTAAGTTGATCAAATGATCCAACCCTCCAGCTTAGACTCATTACCATGGAGGCAATAAGAAAGCTATAGTTTGGGAACAGTTCCTTTCTGAATAATGTGGCTCCAACCCTTGGTGCAGACACACCGCAACAACGTAGCAGGTTACTCATCTGCTGGTTTTTAGGTTATGGCTTGTCATATTTTTCAACCACGACAGATGGAGTACCTCTTGAAGGAGATCAGCAGAAATCTCAACAACCTTGGTGTTGTTGAGGATGGTTCTTCATATAACCTTAGCAGCAGAATCATAAGAAGAAGTGTACCAAAATTCATACACCATCTCCTGATACATGACACTGGGAGTAGCAGTCATGGGATAACGCAGGGGGTAAGCTTTGATAAACTCCACCACTGGTTCATAACCATTACCAACATAGTTTTTAGTTATAGAAAGACTGGCCACATAGTTGGTAGGTTTGATGGTGAGAGCGGTAGTAATTGATGGGTGTTTAACAACATCATCTCCCAAGAATACTGGTTCAAGGGGAGTTAAAAAAGCCATTTGAGTAGTGGTAGAATATCAACGAGAACAACAATTTAGTCTTTTTAAGAGTGATTAGGGATATTCATGAAGTATGGATGTATAGGGTCACAATAGTGAAGGGAAAGATGGAACAATAACGTTAGGTATTTATAAGATATGAATGTGAGAGAGTGGGAGAGAGAAAAGAGTGGTTGATTTGAAATAGGGATGATTAAGGGAACGGAACAGGTACCACGTCAGCACATGTGTCAGACCCACTTGACTCATTTACTTATCTCTTAAACACGTAACAAAACATTATCCGCAAGTAATTAAGTTAAATTAATACAAATTTAACATAACGTAAGTATGAAGAAAGGTTAACTAAAAGCTGATGTTCAAAAATGTTGTCCAAACCTGTGGTGATGTAGTGTTATCAACTTGTTCAGAGTATAACTTCTGTATGAAAAAGTTAAGTGATATTAGAGTAGTTTTCATTATGAAACCTGTTCTGAAACAGATTAGAGTACATGGATTGTAGTTTTGACAGATTATTGAGTGAGCAGTTTTGAGAGTTAGACACTATAACAGGTTTGGTTGAAAACACTTAGTTTTGAGACCTGTTATATGTCAATCTTGTGCCAATTTCTAATAAATGACTAAGTGCAGTTCCAGTGAAACCTGTTATGCATCAAAGCTATTTTTAAGAACTAGGCAGGTTTGCACATGTAACGTTTGAACATCAATGACACTTAGGTGCTGTTTGATTGCATAAGAGGTTAATTGTCTGATGTCTGATTCCACTTCTGATTGATGAGAGGTGGTCCTGATAAGATACTAAGATCTGATAAGAGAATTCAATAAGTCTGTTTGTTTTATAAATTTTCTGATTCTTGTATTTTTATTAATTTTACATATTAATTCCCAAAACCAAATAAATATTATTGATTAAAGTCAAATATCAAGTAAGAATAATATCATTGAATCAAAGTGATCTATGTAAATATTTAATATCATTCAAATAACATTAACAAGATTTAAGTAAGAAACCAATTCAAGTTTATAAGTTATAATCAAGTAACATAAATGCATTCAATAAACATATAACCAACATGCTTTCAAGAATCAAATAACAATTAAAGTTTATAAGTTATATTTAAGTTTATAAGGTTACGTTTATTAACTTCCAAATAACTTATGTTTATAAGTTATATAGATATGTTATTGAAAAATAATAAATTTTATCAAAAAGTGTTGGAATATTTCTCGTTATAATAAATATGGCAAGAGGTAGTGTAGGGGTGGGGTAGGTTGAGGGTGGGGTGGGGTAAATAGGGTAGGGTAATGGTGTAGGTTGAGGGGTAAGGTGGGTGGGGATGGGTAGATTTGAGGGGTAGGGTAGGGGTGAGGTGGGTAGGTTTGATAAGTTAGTGTAGGGGTGGGGTAGAGTGGGATAAGGTAAGTATGGGAGTGGGATGGGTAGGGTTAAGGGTGGAGATGGGGATGGGGTGGTATAAGTAAGTTAAGGGTAGTTAAGATTAGGTGGTTGAGGGTAGGGTATGTTGAGGGTGGGGTAGGGTAGGGGTATGGGGTATGGGGTTTGGGATAGGGTAGGGTAGGGGTATGGTGGGTGAGGTAAGGTATGGGGTAAAGGTAAGGGTGGGGTGGGGTGGGATGGGAGAGACGTGTATTTTTTTTTGGTGTGATAAGTGGTGATAAGAAGTATATCAAAGTCTTATCCCGATAAGACATGATAAGAGAATTTTGACTCTTATGTCTTCTGCATATCAAACGCACTTATCAGTATTTCCTCTTACCGAATAAGAGGTTACGTCTGATAAGAGCCTGATAAGTGGCTATCAAACACCCCTTTAGTCACTTTCATTTAACATTCCCAGCTTACAAACAAGGGTATTAAACCTGTCTTCATCAAGAAGTTTTGTGAATATATCTGCAAGCTGATATTCTGTAGGAAGAAAAGATACTTCAACATTACTTTTCTGGAGGTGATCCCTTATGAAGTGATGTCTAACCTCTGTATGCTTTGTTGTAGAGTGGAAGACAGGTTTGTTGGATATGGGTAAGCACTAGTATAAAATATGTCTTCCGTCACGTTAAAAAACCGTGGCCATAGACCTTTGGCCACAGTTTTATTTTTCATTCAAATCGTGACCAAAGGTCGCATCACTTTTGGTATCTTATGGCTACACTTAATATTCGTGGCTAAATCACATGTAAAACCGTGGCCATAGCATAAAACCGTGACTATATGGTAACAATTTCTATATAGTTGTGGTCTATATTTTTTAGTAACCGTGACCATAAAATACTTTTAGTCACCATTTATTTTAACACCATGACAGTTGGATACATTCAGACACACATAAACAATTAATCAGTGGCGTTAACATTCTTACAGACACGTATAAACAAATAAACCGTGGCCACCTGTTATATGTAAAGACGCACAAATATTTAATCCTGACCATTGGATAAATTTTTACACACATAATCAGTTAAACCGTAACTATTTGAGACATTTAAGCACACCACATGAATGAAACCATGACAATTAGTAATATTTTAACGCACATAAACTATTAAGTGGTGTGACTATTGATACATTTAGACATGCATAAATAATTAAACCGTGACCGTAGGGTACACTTAGACACACATAATTTATTAAAATGTGACGATTGGTTGCAATTGGACATACATAAAGTATTAAACCGTGACAATTGATACATTTTGACACACAAAAATAATTACACCGTGACCATACCATTATTTTAGTCACATAATAATTCGTTTATTCATGACAATTGCTTACTTTTTAACACATATAATAAACAATACTGTGACCATAAAGTATTTATAGTTACTTATTTATTCCTAATCGTGGCAATTGGTAACTTTTAGACACATGCAACAATACAATCTGTGACCATTAAATACTTTTTTTAACGGCAACTATCCTACTCCTACTCTTACTCCTAAACTACTCATTTACCACAAGACTTACTTTCACCACCTAAATATCAACTTGTCTCCGACGGGAGTCGAACCCGTGACCTCTCACTTGTTTCTCCACCCTCTTACCGTCAGGCCAAAGGCCCTTTGGTGACCATCAAATACTTGTTGTCACATTATATTTCTTTTAAAATCACTATTGTTCCTTTTAGACACGTGTAAAAAATTAAACCGTGACAATAAGTTACTTACAGCCACATGCGTTTTCTTTTATCGTTATTGTTGTTTACTTTTATACACACATAACATTTATAATAGTGACCGTAAAATATTTATAGTATCATGTTGTTTCGTAAACGGTGATCATTGATTCCTTTTAGTCATACAAAATAAAATAAAGTGTGACCATAAAATACATATACTCACATTCTTTTCCTTTAATTATTACAATAAATTACTTTTAGCCACATATATTAAAATAAGACGTAACCATAAACTACTTGTAGTCATGGTTTGTTTTCTTTTATCGTGATTAATATTTAGTTTTTGACACATATAAGATATTTAATCATGACCATAAAATATTTATACTGACACGTTGTTTTTTAAACTGTGACAATTGGTAACTGTAACCATACAAAACAAACTAAATTATGACCATAAAAAAACTTATAGCTACACTTTGCCTCTTTTATTATGACAATTAATTACTTTTAGTCACATAAAATAAAATAAGACATGACCATAAACTTCTTGTAGTCATGGTTGTTTTCTTTAATCATAATTAATGTTTACTTTTTGACACATATAAGACATTTAACCATGACCACAAAAATACTAATAGTGATAATTTTTTTATTAAACTGTGACAATTAATAACTTCTAACCACACAAAACTAACTAAATCGTGACCATAAAGTAGTTATAGCCACATTTTGCTACTTTTATTATGACAATTAATAACATTTAGCAACTGATAAAAAAATAAGTCGTGACCATAAACTACTTGTAGTCACGATATTTTTTCTTTTATCATGGTTAATGTTTAGTTTTTGACACACATAACACAATTAACCATGACCACAAAATACTCATATTAACAAGTTTTTTTTTTAACTATGACAATTGATAACCTTTAACCACACAAAACAAAATAAATTGTGACCATAAAATACTTATAAATACATTTTTGTTCTTTTATCATGGTAAATGTTTAGTTTCAGACACAATAATATATTAAACTGTGACGATAAAATACTTATAGGGACATTTTTTTTCACTTAAACCATGACCACCGATTACTTTTAGTCACACAAACCAATTTTTCGTGTGACCATAAAGTACTTATAGTCACTGTTTTTTTCTTTTATCATGAAAACTATTACTTTTACACACTAATAAGAAATAAACTAAACCATAATCATTAGAAAAATATAGTCACAACATTTTTTTGTCATGACTATTGTTTATTTTTAGTTAGATAAAAACAATAAACCGTCACCTTTAAATATTAATAGTCACAAATTTGCTTAATCCGTGACAATAAAACCCCTTATATTGATTTTTTTTAATGTGAGATTGATAGCTTTTAGTCACAAAACAAATTAAATCGTGACTTGAATGTACTTCTAATCATATATTTTCCATTTTACTATTACTATTGTTTACATTTAGACACACATAAAAACTTAATCTGTCACCTTTAAATATTAATAGTCACATGCTTGTGTGTCTTAAACTGTGACCGAAACATAATTATGGTGATATGTTTTTTTTTTCTTAAACCGTGATCATTAATTACTTTTATATACATAAAAGAAATTAAATCGTGAAAAAAAAATTCTTAGTCACATTTTTATCTTTCATCATGAATATAAAATACTTTTACACACACATAAGAAACTAAACCGTGACTATAAAATACTTATAGTCACAATAATTTTCTTATTTCATGACAATTGTTTACTTTTGGACACACTTAATGAACTCAATCATGACCATTAAACACTTATAGTCACAATGTTTTTCTTTTACCATACGTGGCTAATGAACTCCACCCTTTGGTCACAGAAAGCGATTTCGTGACCATATAAGTTAGCCTTCTGTCACAGTTTATTCATGTGACTAATTCCACTATATAATTTAGACTCATACAATTAGACTTCAGGGTGTCTCTTTGGTCACCGAAAGAGATTTCTGTAACCATATACATATCTATCGTCACAGTTAATAACCATCACAAGATTATTATAGACATCTAACAAATAACTGTGACAAACGATGACATTTGGTAACAATGTAGCAACAGTGACAAGTCTTTGTCACGATCCTTATGTTAAACTGTGGCTTAAGGTTTGAATGTGATTTGCAATGGTCACAGTTATTGAGATAAACTGTGGCTATCATAATAATACAAGAGCATATATGACCCTTTAGTCACGTCAATAACAAAAACTGTGGCTAGGCAGTTTGGACAAAACCGTGACCATAGGTCATTTTTGTACTAGTGATGGCACTGGTGTTATCACACTGTATATGAGTTTCTTATACACCAATCCATAGTCCTCAAGCTGATGTTGCATCCAAAGAATTTGTCCACAACAACTTCCAGCAACAATGTACTCAGCTTCAGCTGTATAAGTGGACACAAAGTTCTACTTCATATTGTTCCAACTTATCAACTTGCCTCCAAGAAGTTGACACCCACATGTTGTACTTTTTCTATTAAGCCTGCAACCTACAAAATCAGAATTTGTGTATCCAATTAAATCAAATCCTGAGTCATTGGGATATCAAAGACCCAAACCTGTTGTACCCTTGAGGTATCTAAAGATTCTTTTTACAGCAGCAAGATGTGATTCTTTTGGATCAGCTTGAAATCTACCACACAAACAGGTTGCAAACATTATATCTGATCTACTAGTTGTTAGATATAGCAAGCTTTCAATCATACCTCTATAGGCTGTTAATGAAACAGACTTGCCACAGGTATCAAATCCATTTTAACATCAGTTGCCATTGGGGTTTTGATGGGAGAACACTGATGAAATTTAAACTTTTTCAAAAGATCTAGATATACTTTCTTTGATTTAAAAAAATTCCATTTGAATTTTGTTTAACCTGTAATCCTAGAAAGAATGTGAGTTCACCCATCATGCTCATCTCATTTTTATATTTCATGAGCAATGATCTTGCATATTTGTTCATTAGTAGAACCAAATATAATATCATCCACATAAATTTGAACAAGCATAATGTCTGATTTCACCTTCTTTATGAAAAGTGTGGTATCCACTTTACCTCTTGAATATCCATTGCTCATAAGAAAGTCAGTAAGAGTGTCATACCAGCTTTTGGGGGCTTATTCATACCATAAAGAGCTTTGTCCAACTTGTAGACAAAACTTGGACGTTGTTCATCCACAAAACCTAGGGGCTGCTTAATATATACTTCCACTTGCAGCTTTCCATTCAGAAATGCACTCTTTACACTTATTTAAAATACTTTCTTGCTCTTATGAGAAGCATATGCAAGAAACAAACGAATTGCTTCCAGCCTAGCCAATAAGCAAATGTTTCGTCATAGTCAATTCCTTCTTCTCGCATATACCCTTGAGCAACCAGTCTTGCCTTATTTGTAATGACATGACCTTGCTCGTCCAGATCATGGGGACTTAAATCCATACTTTGTTCCTCTCAAACTGATTGAGTTCTTCTTGCACGGCAGTGATCCAATTGGCATCTTTTAAAGCTTCATCAATCTTCTTTGGGTCCATCAGGGATACAAATCTTGAATACATACAAAAGTTTCCAAGTCTATCCCACATTTTTTGCACACCTTTATTGATGTCATCTATTATATGCTCATTTGGGTGACACCTAAACCACTTAGGATCATGTTTCAATGATGATTCCTCTGTATCTTGAATACTAGTTTCATCATCAACAGGTCTTGTGGAAAAACATTCCTGATTGTCAGATAAACTGACATCTTGAGTTTCTTCATCTGTTGAAGGACTATAATTGGTTTTGAACACATCAGTAGAATATTAAGGGAAATCAGCACAGATTGGTTCCGGACATGGTGTAAGGTCTGCTCTCTACGGATCTTATCTTGACGCGACACCTTCCAACGAGTGCGGAATCCACGTTAGTGGCTTGACGGAAAGACCACACACACCGAAACACGAAGACTAGCACGGTGATAGACGAACAACAGAACATCCCGACACGGTGATTCTATCCAACGGAACTCTCTGATTACTAGCAAGTTAGAGATCCCCCTTTTGCTTAAACCCTGTGAAAATTTGCAAAAGTCAAATAATTAATCGAATTAACCGTTAATTATACTGACTGGTTCGACTTTGTCTAAGACAAATTCAAACTTAGACCAAGGCCTATTCGAACTTGTCCTCCTAGACAAATTCGAACCTTTGCCTTCAAACTTATGTTTGAACTTATCTTTGAACTAATGTTTGAACTTATCTTTGAACTAATGTTTTAACTTATTGTAATACACTACACCAAGTTCAAACATACATACAATCAATATCAAACACACATAATCAAACATATATCAAACACTTGTTAGAATTCAATAGCAAGTAAATTGACTTACACAAAATGCTATTTATACTTAGACTGCTATCGTCACACAGGATGTACTAACACATGGAACATTAACTATATCAGTGCACTTATTCACATAGGGTGAACCAATATAGTCATCATCATGTCCACTATGAGTAGAAGGGTCCACTCTGGATGATGTGGAAGCTTTAGAGTCTTTATCTTCAGCGTTTGAATGTAGAAGATCATAAAAGCTGAACTCTCCTAAAACTGATTTTGGTTTACCTTTGAGTGAAGAATTTAAAGACTCTTCAAATGTGATATTGATGGATTCATCAACCACCTTTCTTCTGGGGTTGTATACTCTGTTGGCTTTGGAAACTGTTGAGTATCCAACAAATATTCCTTCATCAGCTTTGGGTTCAAATTTAGCCAGCTGATTTCTTTGGTTCAGAATGAAGCAAGGGCATCCAAATACATGGAAATAGCTTATACTAGGCTTTCTCCATTTGAGTAATTCATAAGGTGTTTTATTGAATTTTTTCACCACTAAGGATATGTTTTGAGTGAAGCAAGCAGTGTTGACAGCTTCAGCCCAATATGATGAAGAGTGACCTGATGCACACATCATGGTTCTAGCAGCTTCTATAAGAGTCCTATTTCTAATTTCAGCAACTCCATTCTGTTTAGGAGTTCTTACAGCTGAAAAGTTTTGAGAAATTCCTCTTTCTTCACAGAAGTCCTCAAGAGTACTGCTTTTGAGTTCATAACCATTGTTAGATCTAAAGTTGTGATAGTTTCAGGGTTCAAATTGTAATAAAAAATAATTATTTTGTGGCAAATATGTAAGGATTCAAACTCTTGTGTAAATGGGTTAAAAGACCTAAAAGGTCAACCCATGGGTTATGGTTTAGTATTTGAATCCATGTCTCTAAGTTTTCTTATAAATAGATGAATTAGGGTTTTCATATGTATTCATTCATTCAGCATTGTACATATGTTTTGCAGACCTTAAGGTTAATCATATTTGCTTTGATTGTTCTTTAAAGGTATTATCATATTCATATTATTGTTCTTCATGTTCTTGACGTTCTTGATAAATATATGATAATTGTTGAATGATTAACATAATATGAGAATTATAATGGGTATTAGATCCTAAAGGTTGGTTTTAAAGTGTTTATCTTTTCTGATTTTTGATCATGTGCATGAAATTTCTGAAATTTTTGCTGAAATATTGTTTAAGTTCTTGATTGTTCTTCGTAATCTTCGATGAATATCCCTATTTGATTTTTAAAATCGAAAATTTTGAACTATTTGTGGTTAAATCTCGTCTGATACTATATTACTTCGAGTGAATATCATACTGTTTAATCACAAATTCGTGAAAGGAAGCATATTTAATATTAAAAATCATTCAGATTTGTGCTTAATTCCTGTTAAATTCTTGAAATTTTCGAACCGTTCTTAATTATTAGTTCTACCCGAGTGTTATAACTTTCGGATATAACTATTCAAGTTCTCAGCTGTTCGAATTTGTTAAGGTGTTACCAATTTTCATGCTTTATCCAAGAGTTACAACTCTCGGATCATACTGATAGATCTTTGCCACTTAATTTTGTCCAAGTCTACATAGGCACATCGGATCATGGGAGATGTATGTGGCGCTGATAAAGCATGATGAAGACAAGTTTGATACACTAACTCTAGAAAAAGTCATAGGAACGCTGAGGGCCTATAATTTTGAATTGCTGAAGAAGGAACGGGAATATGACCAAGTACAGGATCTGGATATGTATTTGGGAAGTCCAAACCTTCAGCGGCAAGTGAATTGAAGACGGCTACAGCATTCATTACAGGTGAAACATCGACTCCGGTTGAAGTAGATGACTCAGAGAGCCGGGATTTCTTAGGGTTCTCTAGACCGAAAGACAAGCCAACTCAGTCTGCATCAACATCTCAAGGATACTCAAAGATGCCGATGAGCGCAAAATCAGCTGAAGACCATCTAAATCTGTTGGCTTCATTTGTGGCCGCTTATGGCAATTGCGTTCAAGGGAAAATCAACGATCCTGCGCTATGGGAAGAGGATTATGATCAGGTTGATCCTGATGATTTAGAAGAGATGAATCTTCAATGACAATTGGCCATGGTAACTCAGCGAGTTAAAAGGTTCATCAAGAGGACGGGCAGAAATCTCAATGTCAGCAATAATAAAATTGGGTTTGATAAATCCAAAGTTAAGTGCTACAACTGCCAAGGCTTAGGACATTTCGCTAGAGAATGTTAGAGAGCTAAAGTTGAGAACTACCAGAACCAGCACCAGAATCAGTCTCAAGGGAGATATCAGCCGTAGATCAAGCATTCAGGCAAACATAGCTGGTCTGTTAACCAATGTCACATTTGACAGACAGCTTAATGGAACATATGACTGGAGTACACATCTAGAGTCCAACGCTAGAGCCTTTATGACTGAAGTAATGGAGACTGGAAATGTTGGAGCAGAGGAAGATACAAAGGACAAAGACCAAAATGATACAAGTCCTATGTTGGTAGAAAAGTCAGAAGATCAGACGATTCTGGAGTTCGCCGCACAAATGGCCAACGTGGAATCTGATCACGCAAAGGTAATTCTAAACTTCTCAACATTCAAAGATATATGTGCTTTATGTGCTACGTCTAATGATAGATTAAACTTAGTGCTAGAATCACATCAAAATCTAGCTGCTCAAAATGAATCTTTAAAATCGGACAATGCTAGCCTCTTAGACATAAAGGAAGACCTTAGAAATAAGCTTAAGGCAGATGCACAAGATGTCATAGTTCTAAAAGTCAAGCTGAGTGAGCAGTGTGTTAGAATAGAACTAATGTATGAGCATGTTAAGGCATTGACCAAAGAGCTTAAGATCAAAGAGGTAGAGCTGGCTGAGTCTAAGGTTAAGATAGCCGAGGTGAATAGTAAACTGGAAAAGTTTAGGAACTCATCACTCAACCTAGGGAAGATCTTAGATGCACAGCGTCAGTCTAAGAAACCTGTAGGTTTTAGGGTATAATGAGAGTCCTCCACCTTTCAATCATAACTATGTACCTCAGCCTCAGAAGAAAACTGAAAAACCAGTTGAATCAGAGGTATCACCAGAACCTGTGTCTGAAAGTGGTAAGGATAAATAAACTAAGGTGACTAGTAACAATGTCAAGATTAAGAAGGTTAAATTTGTGTCATCTTCTAGTGATAAGCTTGTAGGAGAAGCCAAAATTGACTTTAATAATCAGCAAGAGGAAACAGTCAATGTAGTTGAGACAAAAGAACATGACATTAGTGAGACACCAAAATCAAAGGGAATGCATAAGAAGTCAATTGATAAAATGTCGTGTTTTAGATGTCATGAAAAGGGACATGTTGCTTCTAGTGGTCCACATAGGAAGTTAGACTCTACACCTAAAACTGGAAAACCGGAACAACATAAAACTTCTCCAAGTGTAGCAAGCACAAGTGGTTCTCATAACACCGAGAAAATTGTGTAAGCCACACCAAAAAGTGTTGTGAAACAAATGTCTGTGTCAAGTCGACCCAATGATGTGGTTAGGACAAATTCTCCAAATAGAGTCCATAATCAAACTAGGTCAGGACCTCAGCAAACTTATAGGACTACTACACCTAGAAGAGCTTACACTCCGGTTAGGTCACACACTCCTGTAAGACATCAAACACCGGGAAGAGCTCAGGGATATCACTCGGAAATGCCTTATAATCGAAATTATTCAAGAGCTCGACAGCAAATGCCTACACAAAGGCCGAGAGTGAACTTAAATCACTCTGCACCACAACAGGCTCTAAATCAAACACCCAAGTCACCTGAACGGAGAGATGGGTATTTGAAAGAGTTAAAGTATGTGGACGAGAATGGTATTACCAAGTCAGTCATGGCTTGGCTTTCCCGTGATAACTAACCTCTTTTCATTCATGTGCAGGAGATAACTACAGGTCTAAACAACAAATGGTTCGTCGACTGTGGTTGCTCGAGGCACATGACTGGGGAAAGAAGTCTACTAGCAGACTTCAAGGGAGGGAATAGGGGATTTGTATCATTCGCTGGAAATAAAGGAGGAAATATCACCGGTACTGGAGTGGTCACTGATGGGACTATCAAACTTGATCAAGTTTACCATGTTGATAAACTTCTTCATAATCTCATTAGTGTATCTAAAATCTGTGATAAGAAGAACTCAGTACTTTTCACTGATACTGAGGCGTTAGTGCTGAAACCGGGATTCAAAGTACCTGAAGAATGGATACTGATGCGGGCCCCAAGGAAGAATGACATGTACATGCTAGACATGAATAAACTGGAATCTTCGATTGGACCAATATGTCTACTATCAAAAGCTTCAGAGACTGAATCAGTTTTATGGCACAGACGCATGGCACACTTGCACCTAAGAAAAATGAACTATATCACTAAAAATGGATTGGTGCAAGGTGTTCCAATGAAGAGTTTTCAGTTTGAAGACAAGTGTCTACCGTGCAAGAAAGGAAAACAACACAAGAAGGCACACAAGTCCAAGACTCAGAACTCTATAGCTGCCACTTTCGATTTGTTGCATATGGACAAAAGGAGTATAGGTGGTAGTTTGTATTGTTTGGTTATTATTGATGATTACTCATGATTTTCATGGGTTTTCTTTTTAGGTACAAAGGACGAGACAACTGCCAAGCTAATCGGGTTCTTAGACCAAGTGGAAAACTCTTACGGAACGCGGGTAAAACGTATCAGGAGTGATAACGGAACGGAATTCAAAAACACAGTAATTGGTGTATATTGTCTATCAAAGGGCATAATGCATCAATTTAGTGCACCATATGAGCCACAACAAAATGGGGTGGCAGAACGGAAAAACAGGACTTTGATTGAGGCAGCAAGGACCATGCTCTCGGATTCAAAGCTTCCTACCATGTTTTGGGGGGAGGCAGTGAATACTGCGTGTCATGTTTTCAATCGGGTCTTTACTGTCAAATCATTGAACAAAACTTGTTTGAATAAAAGGCCACCAAATTTAACTGGCTTCGAACCATTTGGCGTACCATGTACGTTAATGAAAACAAAACATCAACCTAAGTTTGGTGAAAAGGCTGACGAAGGTTATTTCCTAGGTTATGTGCCGAACTCGCCAAACAAACGGGTGTGTAACAAATCAAATGGTATAGTAGAGATTGTGTATAACATTGATGTAACAAGTTATACACATGAATCCCAAACAGGTCCGGAATGGATTTTTGATTATGATAAACTGTTTGAATCATTTAACATTCCTCCGGATGGAAATGCAGGTACAATCGAACAAGACTTGTCGTCATTAAATCTGAATGACGAGGGTCAAAGTTTTCCAAGGACGACCTTTCCATCAACATCTGAGCCTACAACAATAGAAGATAGATCTCCAGCAGTGAATGATTCTGAAATGCCTACAACCGAAAATCAGACAACAAGTTCTAACTCTGAAGACAGTGTTCATGAGGAAGAAAATGTAGAGTCTGAAGTCGTTCCCCCGTTAGTTGAGATATGATCAAACTTAGGAGATAATCTTAGGGTTGACGAGATAGAAACATCGAGGATTAATAAGAATCATCCGATTGAGAGCATTATAGGAAATCCAAATGCTGGTGTGAGGACTAGGAGTAGTTTGAGTAACAACATAGTGTTGTTGTCGATGATCAATGACTCCGAGGCCTTTCACAGTTGCGTCTATTCGTGTTTCATCTCGCAAGTAGAGCCAAAGAATGTGCAAATGGCACTGAAAGATAACTCTTGGGTTGAAGCGATGCAGGAAGAACTATCACAATTTAGGAAACTTGAAGCGTGGGAGTTAGTTCCATTACCTCGAGGAGAAGTTGCAATAGGAACCAAGTGGGTTTTTTAAGTTCAAGAGAGATGATCGGGGTATAGTGACTCGCAACAAGGCAAGACTTGTGGTAAAGGGTTTTAACCAAGAGGAAGGAATCGATTACATTGAAGTATTTGCGCCAGTGGCAAGGCTTGAAGCAATCCATTTGTTTCTGGCGTTTGCATCCTTCAAAGGTTATAAAGTTTATCAACTTGATGTAAAGAGTGCTTTTGTTTATGGGAAAGTGAAGGAACTGGTGTATGTGGAACAATCGCCCGGGTTTACAGAATCGAAGTATCCAGATAGAGTGTATCGTTTAGATAAGGCTTTATATGGACTACATCAAGCACCAAGGACGTGGTATGAGACGCTATCAACTCATCTTTTAGACAACGGGTTTGAAAGACGATGAATTGATAGTAGGTTGTTTGTGAAGAGGAAAGATGAACATTTTATCTTGGTACAAGTGTACGTCGATGATATCATTTTCGGGTCATCAGACGAGCAGATGTGCAAAGACTTTGAAAAGGTGATGAAGTCTAAGTTTGAGATGAGTGCTATGGGTGAGTTAAACTTCTTTCTGGGTTTGCAAGTTGAACAGAGGAAGGAGGGTATGTTTATCCATCAGACGAAGTGTGTCTAGGATATTTTAGAGCGCTTCGGGATGGAAGGAACAAAGCTGACTACTCACTTTAGCACGCCGATTCAAGTGAATCATAATCTCGGACCGGGTACAAAAAGTGATACCGATGTGGATCCGACGTTATATCGGGCCATGATTGGATCACATATGTATTTAACTGCTTCTAGACCTGACATAATGTTTGCTGTGTGTATTTGTGCTAGGTTTCAAGCTAATCCAAAAGAGATGCACATGAAAGCTGTGAAGCAGATTCTGAGATACCTCAAGTCGAAACCGAAGCTGTGACTTTGGTATCACGCGGATGGTGATCTGGAATTGGAAGCTTTCACTGATTCAGATTATGGAGGGTGCAGCTTGAATCACAAATCAACAACTGGAGGTTGTCAGTTCCTTGGCGGTAGACTCGTTTCCTGGCAATGCAAGAAACAAACTTCAGTAGCCGTGTCAACGTGCGAGGCCGAATATGTTGCTGCTGGTAGTTGCTGTTCACAGGTTTTGTGGATACAACAACAATTGCAGGTTACGGTTTGACTTATACTCATACTCCTATTAGGATAGATAACCAGTCAAATATTGCTATAACCAATAATCCAGTTAAACATAGTAAAACGAAGCACATAGACATAAGACACCATTTTATACGTGATTGTGCTGAAAAGAACTTAATTGAGCTGGTAAAAGTGGCAACGGAAGATAATAATGCTGATTTATTTAACAAAGCTTTTGATAAGTCACGTTTTGAGTTGTTAGTTCAACTAAATGGAATGCGTAATCCAGAGTAACTTGACCTTAGTAGAATTTATTTCCTTTTATAGCAGTATAATTTCTTTCTTTTTATAGTAATTTTAGTAGAATTTCCTTCCATTTATCGTAAGTTTGTAGGTTAGTTTATTTTCTTACTCTTATTTATGTAAAACAAAAAAAAAGAGAGAAAACCATAAAAAGCTCAAAAAAAATAGAATATTAGAAAATGAGTTAGGTCTTAGATACATAGGTTCAAAGTGACGAAAATTAGCACAGTCGATACAATCTCTAAGTGTTAAGCTTTCACACATAATGCATCTAAAACTCTGAGTGATATACATATTCTAGTTTGATGTGTTGGTAGGCATAATACACAAAGGGATTCTCAAAAGCTAATAAAATATTCAAGAAAAAGTCAGACGTGTCACTAACTTAGATGTATGACCAAATGTTCTTAATTTTTATGTTAGAGACATACAGACATTGATTCTAAATGAGGTTTGAAAATTTTCTGGGGGATGTATAGCCACATCAGATACATCTTAAAGAAATGAAAAGAATAGATAAATCATGATAGTGAATTGAGAGTCAAAACAAGTAACTTTGTTGTACGTAAGTACAGACCTGTTGCCTCTGGTTTGACTCGAGTTAGCAAGATAAGTCGCTTTGCTGTACGTCGGTACAGACCTGTCATCATTGTCTTGCTAGCTTTAAAATAAACTTTAAGACAAACTAAGACACTCTGTTGTATGTAAATACAGAACTGTGTCCGACGTTTGCTCTTTAAAGAAAATTTGCAATACCGAAAACTTATAATCATTGTGTGTATCCCTTGATCATAAAAGTATGTCTTAGTATGAGACACGTAAGATAATTTCTTGATAAATAAAAAGGCCAAGGGATATTCCAAAGTGTAACATGTTTAAAGGGAAAATAATACCAACAATCACCTAGAAATGTGTGTCACGACAAACAATCAAGGAATCCAAAATTCCTAAGTGTGAGAGTGCAATACTGAAAGTGAGTATTTGACACCGCTATCTGATTGAACCTTTCCTTGACTTTCTCGCCAAAAATATTCTTTTAGTATAGCTTGTAACTTTTAAAAGTATTTTTGAGTGGTTTAAGTTTAAATATTATTAAAAATTTTACTTTTTTTTATTTTATTTTATTTTATTTTATTTAGGAAAAAGGTCAAAGTTACTAAGGATGCATTTTTAGTTGAATAAACAAACATTGCATGAAAATCTAGTGCTTAGTGTAAATAATTTTTGCAAAGTTTGTTCCGTTACACGAAAAGGTTGAAAAATATGAAAAAGTTGGAAAAGTTGAATAAGTTGAATTTTATTCAAAGATTTTCAAAATTTTCATATAAATTCGAATTCCAGAAAAACTCGAATAAATATTCGATTCTGTCAATAAAGTCGAATTTAAAGACAAGTTCGAAAGTTGTTAGTATATAAAGGTCAACAGTGATTCATTTATGTCACCTACCTTCGATTTTATCCTTTCGAACTTGCCCACTGCGATTTCGAACTTACATTCGTGTTTACCGTTTTCAATTTTTCAACTATTTCTCGAACTTTTGCTCGTGTATGTTCGAATCTACTTACTAATCTAGGTATAAACATAAGTGTTATACAAGATTTAGGTTTCCTAGGACTCATTTATTGCAAAAAATCGACCAATCTTGAAGTTTTTGGGGTTTAAACTTTGTGATTCAGAATCAAAAGTTTTAACAGGTGAAACTTCAAATAAAGAGCATATATCTTTGATTAGAACCTAATAGGACTAGATGATACAAATTACTAAGTCAAATGGGGTTAAAATCATGGATTTGTGTTCGAAAGTGACCGAATTAGAACATGTTCATCATCTTCGAATTTCTCAGGAAATTTGAATTTGTCAACAAACTCGAATTCAGTCAAATTCGAACATGTCCTTCGAATTTATTATTAAAGTCGAAATGTTTGAATAATTTTAACTTAAAACTTGTAGAAATTCGAATGTGATGGATTTTGGACTTACGTAAGTTCAAAATAAAACAAGTTCGAATTTAAACAAGTTTCTTTTTTATTTTCACTTCTAATATATGTTATTGTTTAATGTGCAGATATGGGTGAAAGAGCATTTTTCCAGAAACATAATATGGTAATATCGCCAGACAGAGGTCTTCCCGAAGCTCAGGCCTTTCGGCAGATGGTGGAGTTTTTGGCACACTCCAGGGTCTCGTATGCACTGTCCCACAATGTGCAGATAATATTGCCATATGTTAGGCAATTCTGGGATCATTTACAGGTTGATTGTGCGGTGACGCCGACAGTCTTAAGGACAAGGGTTGGCGGGTAGCCAATAGTGTTTTCTGGTGACATGCTGCGTCAGATTTTGCAACTCGGAACTGTAGGACAAGAGGCAGGGCCAATCGATTTCACATTGAAAATAAGGCAAGCGGCCTTCATGCGCAAGGGTTACGGACTAGATATTGCTAAAGCTTCTTACATGAAGAGCGGTTTGATACGCCAGTGGAGGTACTTGGCACACGTGATTATGGTGTGCTTTGCACCGAAAAAGGCGGGTTTTGACTATATTGTATCCAAGATGCAGTCGGCTATGATTGCCTTGGTATATAATAAAAACTTCAGCTATTCTGAGATGTTCTTTGCAGAGTTGGTGCACCAGATAACGGCTCCAGCGCGGGAAAGATTTTTGATGACTCCGCGTTTTGTGATGATGTTGATCCGTCACTTTTTTCCGAATCTGCCTCAGCTGCCGGATATTCAAAGTGTGGGCAGTTATTGATAAACGTATTTTTGCAGACTACCAGTCACATAACGCCCGTAGGGCTGAGCAGATTAGACCATTGGATGCACCTCTCTTTGGTGCCGTGGTAGATCGAGAGTTTGTAGCCCCAGCCGGGGAGAACTGGGCTGGAGAAGGGCCTCAACCGCAGCCAGTGCAGCAACAGCAACAACAGCCTCAGCAACAGCAACGACCTCCACCATAACAAAGAAGGAGGCAAAGACCTCAGGAAAGACAGACTCATGCTTCGAGGCCAAGCTCAAGCAGAATGCACGAGTCATCGGCAGCAGGTCCATCATTGGATGTTGCGGGCCCCTCAGTTGATCCTCGAGTAGAGACTCTTGAGGAAATTTGGGCACAAGGTTCTCAGGCACAAGAAGATATTAACGCTGAGCTTATTGATACTATCTTGGAGCCTCCGGCTGATTACGATGACCTTATGAGAGACATAGATGAATTTCAGCCTGAGGAAGAAGGTCAAGCAGTGACCACCTCAGAATCTAAGTCTGAGGAAGTTGAAGAGATAGAAGTTGAAGAAGTAGCAGTAGAACCGGTTGATCCATCTGTTAGAATCGGCAGATACGGATCAACAATTGTGGTCACTGAAAGAGAGGAAGGAAAGAGAGTGGCTAGAGGATCAGATGATGATGATTCTGATTATGAAATAGATCCTACTCCTCTCATGCCAAGGCAAAGGGCGAAAAGGCACAGATTCATGCAGTGAGCTTCATCCACTTCTGCTCCAGAGCTTGAGATGCCAGCTGATCAGCCATCCGTTCAACCATCCATCACACCATCACCAATCACATCTATTCCATCTACATCATCCACATTCACGGAGAATCAGCATTTTACAGAGTTGAGGAGCAAAGTGGATTTCCAGTCAGTCCAAATCTTTCAGCTTACAACAGTAGTCAAAGAGCTTCAATCGCATAACACCAGAATTGATCAGGAGAACATTGAACTGAAATCAACTATTTCTAATCAAGCTTGTGAGATCAAGACAATGAAGTCCCTCCTCGAGAAATTAATGAAAAATCTTCAAGCTCAGGGGGAGACAAGCTGCAAAGAAGCTGAAGCGATAAGGAGAGATGAGGATGACGACAATGATCCCGAAGCAAGAAAAGAGAGTGAGCTAGCAGATTTTCCAACTGCTCAGCATGTAACAATTCAGGGGGAGTCGAGTCAGCCCGCAGTAGGAGAAAGGGCTGGAGGTGAATCTTCAAAGACCATCGAGAACGAGATGATTAACGCTCTGATGGATATTGAAGAAGACGAAATAGTGTTTGATTTTGAAGGTGATGTTGAAGAATTGGAGGAAGGGGAGTTTATTCCAGAAGACATACCTAAGTGAAAATCTGATGATGAGGTATTAGATGATGAGGAAGATGAAGCTGATGAAATTGTTATTCAGCAATAACCTATCACTGATACGTATACAACGGCAGAACAAGATATGATTGACATCGAAGTTTTTAAAGCAGCTTTAAATGTTGAATCAGAAGTTGAAGAGCCTGATAGGGAGCTGACTGCTGAAGAATAGAAAATGTTGTGGTTCACAGAGAAGAAGGCCAAGTCGTTAAAGGAAAAGATGAATGTGCCTAGTGCTGGAAAACTGTCCGGGAGCATTCTTAGATGGTTCTTTGATCGAGAACTGCAGGTTTTATCATTAAGAGAAAGGATGACCTTCAATATCTAAGGAGAAGACTTAAAGACTTCAATTCACTACCTAAAGTTGAGATAAAGGCATTACCATGGAAAGAGCTTGTTAACATCGCAGACGATCCCTATGCTGAAATAATTGCCAAGATTATCAGAAGGGAAGGGAGGTCTAGGATGTTTGAAAGGCTAAACCCACGAATAGGCAAAAGAGTTATGGACCATACAAGAATTGATCCTCTAACCGGAAGGCCGTGGATGAAAATACATTACAAGCCAGTTAGATGCTTAAAGAAAGTTCCTGTAAAGCCTATGCCTCAAAATGTGTTGGGAAACCTCAACTGGTGGTATGTTGAAAGTGAGACAGGTGAAGCAGTGATGGAAGACCTCGAAGAAAAAGTCATTCTGAGAGTGTATGATCCATTGCACCTGGTCAACTTGTCCAAAGATGATCTACATGTACTTCATGTCCATAAAATCTCGTGTGGTGCACATATGGAGTCTGAAGCCAAAAAGTATCAGAATGTAGTCAAGGTTTGTATTGAACAAGGTCTTTATGCTGATAGCATTTTGAATAGACCTTAGTACTTAATCGAAATTTAAGTAGTTAGAAGCTATCGTCAAGGGGGAGTCTGTTAGTACATCATGAGTGACGATAGCAGTCTAAGTATAGATAGCATTTTGTGTAAGTCAATTTACTTGATATTGAATATTAACAAGTGTTTGATATACGTTTGATTATATATGTTTGATATTAGTTGTATGTATGTTTGAACTTGGCGTAATGTATTATCATAAGTTCAAAGATAAGTTCAAAGATAAGTTCAAACATAAGTTTGAAGGATGTAATTCGAATTTGTCTAGGAGGACAAGTTCTAATAGGCCTTGGGACAAGTTCGAATTTGTCCTAGACAAATTCGAACAGGTCAGTATAATTAAGGGTTAATTCGATTAATTAGCAGACTTTTGCAGATTTCAGGGAGTTTAAGCAAAAGGGCGATCTCGAACTTGCTAGAATTTGGAGAAATCAATAGCAAGTAAATTGACTTACACAAAATGCTATCTATACTTAGAATGCTATCGTCACACAGGATGTACTAACACATGGAACATCAACTATATCAGTGCACTTATTCACATAGGGTGAACCAATATAGTCATCATCATTTCCACTATGAGTAGAAGGGTCCACTCTGGATGATGTGGAAGCTTTAGAGTATTTATCTTTAGCGTTTGAATGTAGAAGATCATAAAAAAGCTGAACTCTCCTAAAACTGATTTTTGTTTACCTTTGAGTGAGAATTTACAAACTCTTCAAAGGTGATATTGATGGATTCATCAACCACCTTTCTTCTAGGGTTGTATACTCTGTTGGCTTTGGAAACTGCTGAGTATCCAATAAATATTCTTTCATCAGCTCTGGGTTCAAATTTAGCCAGCTGGTTTCTTTGGTTCAGAATGAAGCAAGGGCATCCAAATACATGGAAATAGCTTATACTAGGCTTTCTCCATTTGAGTAATTCATAAGGTGTTTTATTGAATTTTTTCACCACTAAGGATATGTCTTGAGTGAAGCAAGCAGTGTTGACAGCTTCAGCCCAATATGATGAAGAGTGACCTGATGCACACATCATGGTTCTAGCAGCTTCTATAAGAGTCCTATTTCTCCTTTCAGCAACTCCATGCGGTTACGGTTACAGTTAAGGAAGAATATGATCCGTTTCCAGTTTGTGATGTGATGGCAGAATAAGTTAAAGATTTGAATAAAGTAGATTTGATGGATAAGTTCTTCAAAAGTTATATTTTGGCTGACGAGTCGGAAAGACAGCATTGATGTTCAGGATGTTGTACAGAAAGAAATAAATGATATGCTGAGTTTGTTGAATGAAGATGATATATGAAAAAAGAAGGTTAAGAAGTTGATGCTATCTGAAAAGTAGAATGCAACTTATCAAGAAGAGAAATAGGCTTCCATTTTTTAGAGATCTCATAGAGAAAAAGATATTCTACAAGAAATATGTGCCATGTAATTTTTGAAGCTGTTTAGAGTGATCGAGCCAAATATGCCAAATCTTGTGAACTACGCTGATTTCCTGTAGAATAAAATACAGCGGATTGAAGATGTAAGGAGTGAGAATAGGATAGTTGATCTTATAAGGCTTGAAAAAGAACGTTTTGTCAATGTATTTTATCCTACATTTACAGTGATGAGAGCTGATGGAAAGACATATACTTTCAATGAAGCAGATCGGTTTAAGATAAATTTGGTTGATGTTGAAGACCTGTTTTGATGAGTTGTGTCGGAACAAGAGAGAAGAATATTTCCGATTTGCACTTAAAGCTTTACTGCATTTCATGCACACCAAGTTGGTTCTTATGTCAATTCAAGATCTACAGATTGGTGATGAGAGAGGTATGAGGAGAATAAATGTTACTGCACCAAACAGATTTATTAAAAATATGGAAAGGCTAAAAGAATATCAAGTGGTTCTTGCCAAGCATCTAGTGTGTATATACAAAGACAAGGATAAACAGAAGAGGGCCATGTGGATAATAAAGCTAAATAAGTAATGTGATGGTACTATTCAGAAGGTTTTGATGGGTCTTAAAGGAAAAATGCTTATGACGAAAAATGAAAATCGAAAAGTGGAGGCATGAGTCCTGGTGATAGAAAAATGGTTGTAGATTTTGTCGAAGATTGAGTCAAGACTGAGTAACCGAAAGATCATTAGAAGGTTTTAGATGAAGTTGGGACTTAATGATTAAAGACTGATTACCATTCATAAAAGGTGGAGATTGTTGGGAATTATCTTTTGTTTATGACTGTAATAAGTCTAGGGTCTATTTTGTAATTTCTTGATAGTTGATATTGTATATAAATAGATGTTGTTGTACTGTAACAGTACAAAACTTGCACGAATTATTCAAGATTGTACACCTAGGTCTTCATTGGAAATTGTGCTTTCAAGATACATATTGTAATTCTTCTCATTATTGAAATCCAATCATTCGGTTAGTGTTGTTCTAATATTGTTATGAATTGTTTAGATCTTAATTGTGAGTGTTGATTATTGAATATCAAATAAGCACTTACCAACCTCGGTCTAAAGAAGCTTTCAACATGAACCGCGAAACTCTAGCAATGGGATCAGACGTTAGGCCTCCACCCTTGTACCAAGGATGCTATACTCTATGGAAATCCTGTTTCCTCGACTTCATCAAACGTGATGATTTGGCTGACGACATTCTGGATTCAATCTACAACGGTGTAGTAAAATTCAATCATCCTCTTCCGCCCGATGCTGACCCAGAATGGATGCCAGTGATAAAGCAGTTCTCACGCCTACTCAACTCAACCGAAAGAAGGCTAATAGAATAGCACACTCATTCATCATCCTGGTTGTTCCAGATTATATACACATTAGTATAGATAGTTTTAAGACTGCTCGAGAGATGTGGGACGAGATTGAGAGACAGATGCAAGGAAATGATCGAAATGCTAAATAGCGTGAAGCAAATGCTCTCAACAACTATGATATGTTCTCGGCAAAAAATGGTGAGCTACTGGAGACCACAAATCATCAGTACTGCATGCTGATGAACGAACTCCGAAAGAATGGAGTTAACAAGTCTCAAGTTGAGCTGAGAATGTTTATAAACTCGTTAAAGCCCGAATGGAAACAATTCGTTTGGTTGATTCGAGAAATTAATGACATCAACTTTCACGAATTATTTGATAGCCTAGTAGTCTATCAATCAGAAGTCTCTGGTAACCTTGAAACCAAAAAGGTAGATGAAACCGCCACATCTGACTCTCTAGCGCTTCTCATTAATAAACTTCTTTCTGAGTCCTCTGAGTCCGATACTGATTAAGTTGACACTGATCTCGAGGCAACTGAACTTCAGAGACTAATTGTGTTGCTCACAAATGCATTTCGTAAAAAGTTTCCTAAGACGTTAAACAAACTGCAAAGAGAAGCTAAAAGTATGAAGTATGACGATAAGAAGGAAATAGCTGAGAAACTAAAGGTAGAAGATCGCAAGTCCGATGACAAAGAGAAAGGGTGCTTCAACTGTGGAAAGTCGGGTCACTTTGCTCGAGAATGTCATCTTCCGAAGCAGAAGAATGACAACTATTATAAGACGAAGTATAATATCGCTAAGCATAGGAATGTCGGTCGAGCTTTGTTTGCTGAAGAAGAACATTGGCTAGAAGACACTGATAATGATGAAGAGGATGCTGCAGATCCCATGTGTTTCATCGACGATGTTCAACCATCTGAAGTTACGATTGAAGTCTCTCTGATGGCTCAGGCTGCTAGTAGAAGCAAGGAACCTTCCTCATCTAATACAGAGGTAAGTATTCTTCCTGAAAAATTTCTTGCTGAATTAAAAGTGCTAAGAAAAGAGGCCAAAAAGTTAAGTATGTTTCAAAATTCCCTTAGAAATGCTCAAAATGAAAAGTCTGATTTAAAATCTAACATCTTAATGTTACAAGAAGAAGTGTCTAAGGCTAATAACGAGAAATAAGATTTTTCTGCCAAAATGTCTGAACTCGAATACGATCATCAAATGCTTAAGGCAGATAAATCTTACTGCATTAAAAAATATGAGTTTGTCTTGGCTGAAAAAACGAAGTTAAGAGAAAATTTTAAAGACATTGAAGATAGATTTTATAAATGTGGCCAAACTGATCAAACCATAAATATGTATAAACCTAGAAAATTAAAGTCTAGGGATGGTTTAGGGTTCACTGGTCCAAGAGTCATGGGAGACATGATCAACAAAAAAGTTCCATTATATTAGGTTGATACCATGGGTCGGGGATTTGTAATGCCCTATAACAGGACTTGGTCAGAAGTGTTAGTGTTAGGCACAAAAAGGCCTCAATCAAACCTGTTCTATATCATAGGGGGAGGTTATAAATCAAACCTGATTGATACACTTAAGGGTATAATTTAAGGTCCTTTAATGCCTTATTAAAACCTGATAAGTAATTTGCAATATAAGCCTAAAGCTGTTTACCCTATTGCATTAGTTGTAACTTGGCAGATTGTCGAAGCTGTCCAAAACTGTTGGACAGGTTCGACATAAACTGTGTACGCAATTCATATCTGTTGAACAGCTCAGACCAATGTGAAGTGTTTTGTTGTTTGTGAACAGGTTGTTCACATTATGGAATTTTTTCCATGTCATCATGTAATGTCTTGGACATGAAGATCAGTTTACAAGTCGAAGATAAGTGGAAAATCAGAAGCTACGTACACAACCCAAGCTGTTCTGATACATGAAGACAAAGTTGATAGTCGAAATGGGTGACCGACTATTTCTTATATCAAAATGGCTATACATGAAGAGGAAAGGATTAAAGTTGACATTCATCTTTAAGGTAAAGCAACCTGCAACAGAGACAAAATGAAAAATACAAAGATTCTGCTACCTAGGGATAAATTCTGTTTTGTCAGAATGTGCAGACTATCAGTCTTGTCTTTTTGTAAAGGCACTCCACTATGTCTGCATCCAATGAGATAGTTTCATTGGTGAGTATAAAAGGAAGCTTCTAAGGAATGTGAGATAACAAAGAGAGAAAAACTCAAAACGTGTAAGAGAAGTGCGTTTTCATGCATGCAAAGTCTGCTAAAAAAAAAATAGTTGAGTGTGTCCAAGCTATTCTTATTCTAAGTTGTCTGTCTGTCTTGTAAAACAGTGAGAGCATCTTAGTGAGTGAATTCATTGTAACTAGTCTGAGTGAGTCTTAGATTAGTTGTTCATCTGTTGTCTATGTCATCTCAGTTTAAACCATTCCGCAGTTCAAACCTGTTTGTAATTAACACTGTTAATATATACACACAAACATTGAGAAAATGTGTTAAAATTTTAATTAGCTGTATTCACCCCCCTCTACAGCTTACAGCAATATACTTGGGAAACCTTTTGGGACCTACAACTAGTATCAGAGCAGTTTAGATTGTCTGTTAACACTAGATCTCTTACATCTCCCTATTTCCCACCATGGACAACAGTGCTGCCAACTCCTCTTCCTACTATTACAATGGGTCAATGGCAAAACCTCCAAAGTTCAATCATCAGAACTTTTCTGGCTGGAAGTGTAGAATGATGCTCTATCTAGAGAATCTAGATATGCAACTACCAGAAACAGTGATGGAAGGTCCTTATGTTCCAACTTCTGTCACTACCATAACTCCTACTGCTGAAGGAGCTGTTCCTGAAGTTAAGACTATTGAGAAGGCAAAAGCTCAATGGTCAGATGAAGACAAACGTCTGGTTGCCCTTGATGCAAAAGCCAGGTGCAACCTTGTAATCTCTCAACTTGATGATGTGTTCAAATAGGTTGAGAAGATGAAGACTGCAAAATAAATGTGGGATACTTTGTGTACCGTCTATGATGGCCCCACTATCACATTGGATAACAGGATCAATAATCTTGTTATACAGTATGAACGGTTCTTTGCAAAGACAAAGGAGACTCTCATTGAAACCTACAACATGTTCACTGCCTTAATAAATGATCTCAAAGTTGTTGAGATCACTAAAGACAGTCTAACTCTGGTGAACAAATTTTTGGACGTACTGACTAAGGAATGGAATTACTTCTCTACTATCCTCAGAAACTCAGGTACCATCAAAGACATGGATCTTGTGAATCTTTACGGATCCTTTGTAAATGATGAATAATCAAGGGAACAAAAGAGAAATTCCTTGGAAATGCCCAAAAGTGGTGCAGCCTTAGTAGCCAGCGTGAGACAACCTCTTAATCAGGTGTGTGATGTGTTCACACAAGCTGATCAACAGGCTGATGATGAAATGGAGATAATGTCTGAAGAAGAGGAGGACTGTGAAGACCTTACTGAGTTTGATGGAGAGCAAATGATTGCTATGCTTGTCAGAAAATTCAATAAGAAGAGGTTTGGAGGTAAGATGCTGCAAAAGAAACTAAGTGTCATAAAAAAGAAGGCATTTGACAAAACAAAGACTGAGTGCTTTAAATGTGGCAAAACAGGCCATATAGCTGCTGACTGTGTGTCTAAAGCTGTTGGTTCATCCTCTAAACCATACAAGACAAACAAAGATGATGACTACAGGGTTAAGTACCTTATGGCCATGGCTAAGCTAAAAAATTTTGAACACTCTGTGGCTTTTAACAAGCAGAAGGGACTTATGGCCGAAACCTGTGACTGGGAGGAGTCTGATTCATCATCTGATGAAGAAGACACCAATTGTTTGATGGCCAATACTGATGCTCCCTCAACAAGTAGCTTTGAACAGTACCTAGCTAAAGCTGAAGTTCTCAGCACTTTAGAGAATTGGATACCCAACATGATGTATAAGGTACAAAACTTTAAGGATTACAGCTCTGAAGAAAAAGTTCAAATGTTTGATTGTTTTCTTGTAGATTTAAAAGCTACCATTGAGAAGCATGATGCTTTGAAGTCTGAAATCTCTAATCTAAAAGCTGATCTTGAAACAAAAACTAATGAACTGAACAGTTTTCATGAGTTGAAAACTGAACTTGATGAAGTAAAACACATCAACATCATTTTATTAAAGGAAAAGAGAGAAACGATATCAAAGCATGCTAAGCTTCAAAAGATTGTCGACCCTTGGTGGCATTCAGCTAAGAGAGTCAGTAAATGTATCAATCAGCAGATTCCTGCTCAAATCCAAGCCTATCTTAGAGGAGATCTTGATACAACAGCTTCTATTGTTGAGATCAAAAATCTTGAAACAGACTTATCCTCTCTTGGTGAGCTTCCAAATACTTTTATCCAAAAAGTAAATGGAAAGCTGGTCTCAACAAACAGGTTTGTCAGGCATTAAAACACTGACAGTTTATGTGAAAAAGCTACAAAGACTGATGATGGAATGTGTTCTCCATCAAACTAGTCTGCTAAGTGCTTAGCCAGTTCACATAAACAATAGAATGGGAAAAAGTTAAAACTGCAGCTTTGGCCACTAAACCTGTCAACCAGACAGGTTCTAGAGCTAAAGCCGATGGCAAGAAACCTGTTAATCCATTTAATGCTGAACATTTTGAGAAAAAGTTTTCAAAAGGAAAGCAGCCTACATCGAACAGGGGTAAGTCTCATGTTGGAAGCAAATCTGCTGTGATTTCAAATAAGTTTTTAAATCATAGTGGAAAGCTGGTTATAATGAAAGATAAAATTTGGCTAAAACCAGAAGTGATGATCATGCTGATAGGCAATAGTCATCACAATTCAGCAAAGGCAAAGGCAAAGTCATTGCTCAACCTGAGAAAATGTGGAATAAGTTTTCCAAACATGTGGAAGGACAAAAGACTACCAAATTACCTGTGTTTGATCTCTGTCCTCCCAAAAAGAGGAAAGAGGACACAATCAAAGCTGTTATTCTTGTACCATCCACCCAAGCCGTTGGTTCTTCTAAAACAAGTGAAAGTTTGTTAAAACTTGTTGAGAAACCCAACAGAGATAAACCAGAATGTGTTTCTGGGAGTACTTCTTCCAAAAAGTCTAAAAAGAGAAAATGTTACAAATGTGGAAAGAAGACTCATATGGCCAAAGATTGTCCTGAAATTGAGGACATAAGGCCTGCTGACACTGCTAGCTCCAACATTGCAAAAACCAGCAGTGTTGGAAGTAACATTGTCATTGAGGAGAGTATCTCGGCTGATACAATCCAAATTGGGAATATTAGTGTAGATCTCAGTGGTCCATCAACAAATGTTGATGATGAAGGAGAACTCATCCTTATGATGAGTTCCCCTAAAAACTAATATTTTCCTATGTCACTCTGCAGGTTAAACAACCAAGCCAGGTTTGGTACTTGGACAGTGGCTGCTCTTAGCATATGAAAGGTTGCAAAGATTTTCTGAGTGATCTCAAGCCTGAAAAAGGTCCAAAGGTCACCTTTGGTGACAATGTTCAGGGATCCACTGAAGGATATGGAACCCTTCAAGCTGGTGCTGCAATCTTCAACAGAGTGGCCTATGTGTCTGGGTTAAAACATAACCTTGTAAGCATTAGTCAACTTTGTGATGCTGGCTACAAGGTTAACTTTGATGAGCACCTGGGGTATATACTGGACTCCCAAGGCAAAGTTGTGTTATGTGCACAAAGAAAGAAAGGTGTATATGTTGTAGATATGAAATTTGCTGATCCAACAACTGAAACCTGTTTCATCCCAAGGAGCAATGCTGACCTTAACTGTTTATGGCACAAAAGGCTATCACACCTGAACTTCAAGAATATCAACAAACTCTGTAAGAAACAGTTGGTAACAGGTTTGCCTTCTATAACTTATGTTAAGGATAAACTATGCACGACTTGTGAGAAGGGTAAGCAAAGAAAAAACATCTTTTAAATCCAAACATAATTTTTCTATTGACACACCTCGCTTCTTAATCCACATGGATTTGTTTGGACCTATCTGCCTCTCAAGTCTAGGAGGTAGAAGATACACTCTAGTAATGGTTCATGAGTTCTCCAGGTACACTTGGGTGATTTTCCTAAAGACCAAAGGAGAGGCTGCTAGAGAAATTATTGGATTTATCAAGAAGATGGAAGTTCTGAACTCTGCCCAAGTTAAGCAGCTTAGGAGTAATCATGGTACTGAATTCAAAAACAGTACTCTTGAAGACTTCTGTGAAGAAAGAGGGATCTCTCAAAACTTTTTAGCTGTGAGAACTCCACAACAAAATGGAATTGCATAAAGGAGGAACTGAACCCTCATAGAAGCTGCTAGAACTATGTTGTGTGCATTAGATTTTCCTTCATCATTTTAGGCTGAAGCTGTCAACACTGCATGCTTCACTCAAAAGAGATCCTTAGTGGTGAAAAGGTTCAATAAGACTCCTTATGAATTAATCAAAGGGAGAAATCCAAATATAAGCTATTTCCATGTGGTTGGATGCCCTTGTTTTGAACTGAATCAAAGGGATCAGTTAGCCAAGTTTGAACCAAAAGCTGATAAAGAAGTGTTTGTTGGATTCTCAACAGTTTCTAAAGCTTACAGAGTATACAACCACAAAGGAAAGGTGATTGATGAATCTATCAATGTCACCTTTGAGGAGTCCATAAATCCTTCTACCAAAGCTGTTCCTGAATCAGTTTCAGGAGATTTCAGATTTGATGATCTTATGCATTCCAATGTTGAAGTGGACTCAAAAGCTTCCACGTCATCCAGAGTGGAACCTATAAACCACAATGGACATAATGATATTTATGTTAATACACCCTATGTGAATAAGTGCACTGATATAGTCAATGTACCATGTCGAGAACCAATCAATGGTGATTTCCCTGAATCCTCTGCTGATGTGTTTAACAATAATGATTCAGTCTCAATGGGTGTACATGCTCAAAATATCAGTGTGTCTGAAAATCCTGAGAGCTATTCTTCAAGACCTGGTGAGAATGAAACCGATACAGAAGAATCTTCTTTGAAACATGATCCTAAGTGGATCAGGTGTCACCCCAAATGATCAAATAATTGGTGACATCAACAAATGTGTGCAAACAAGGTGGGACAGTTTGTGAAGACCTCACCTTACGGGGCAGTCCTCAGAGTCTAGGTCCCACAAATAGCAATACGATATCAACCATACTAAGATTGGGTAATTAAATTGCGGAATAATAAAATTACATGTACATACAAGATTAGGATTAAGTTTACATATTTCAAAATTAAGTTATAAAAGGGCAACATCTAATCTAATCATAATATCATACATTACATCATATCTACCCAGAACCACCACAATTGTTGTCTTCCAATCAGTACCAGAAAGATTTGTTGAGTAGTGGTCTAGAAAATCTTCAAAACTTGAATCTTGAATGACCTATGTACTAGGTCCTGCAGGTGATTTTCCTTTGGCTTTTCCTGTAAAATATTAATGCAACATTTGTAAGCAACGCTTAGTGAGTTTATAGATTTTCAATATCAACATGCGTGTCAAGCGGTGTCATTAGTCTTAGCGTGATATGTCTTGGCTGCCGCTACAGCCCTCATGATTGAGATATAGAATCATAGAATCGGATGATGTTCAAGCCACACTCACGCTTAAATCGTGGGGATCAGCCACATACTGGGCTAGCTACCAGTAAGTCAATATGGCGGAACATCGGAGGTCATTACCAAGTTCATAAGAACTGGTGAAATAGCCGGGTCTAGAACAATAGACCATAAGGGCTAGTCAAGCTGAATCAATCTATCAAATGTCTGATCAATGATGTAAGCATATGTCTTAGAAGTCATGATAGCAATGAATCATAAAGCAAAGTCTGAAGCAATATTAAATGCAATATGAAAAGATAATCAAATAGCTATCATGATCCACTGGGCAACACCCATCCATGGTGTGCACAGGTCTCATTCCAGCTGATAAAGTGAATATCAATAAATCTATCAGCAACAATATATCTCAACCGGATCTATGCATGTTCAATCTGAATATCTATAACTCACAGTTCTGGGTCTTGGTCAAACAGATATAAGAATCTGCCACCTGAGTTATCTCAGGATTTTATCTTTGTCAATCTGTAATCTGTAAATCAATTCTCTGACCCGCTTTAAATCTTTTAAAATCTTTGTCTTTATGTTCAGAATTTCACTGAACCTGTCCAGAATTATATCATATAAATCCCATGTCAATATCATCATCATTATCATGGAATTTTCATCATCTTTTGGTCATTAAATCTGATATTTTATCTGGGTCTGATATCTGATAACTTGTCTTATCAAGGCTGTCATCTTTTGTCTTTTAATCTTTATAATCTTAAATTTCATCTGATTCTGATAACTTATCTATTCTCAAATCATTCTAATACATAAAATTGGGTTTCGGATCATAAATTTCGGATCAGCCCGGATTGGGATCCGGATTCGGATCATCCGGATCCGGACACATCCGAATTGGGGACCCGATTTTGATTTCATCCGAAATATATACACCCGAATTCGGATCATGACCCAACCGAGATGGACCATCCGAATTCGGTCCAATATATCCGAATTGACACATCCGAATTAGGACTTGGAACCGACATTATTTCAACCGAATTGGGTTATATCCGAAACATAAGGTCCGAATTGGTAGTATCCGAAATGGAAACATCTCATCCGAAATACAAGGATCCGAATTGATGCCCCACATCCGAATTCGGGCTCAACCGAATTCGGACCTCACATATTCATATTTTCCCAGAAATGTTCTTGGTGTTCTTCATTAAGTTCATTCGTATTTTTCACAAAATTCTCAAAATTTCATTTTTATCAACATGCAACTTAAGATTATGATTTGTTATCATAATTGAGTTAATTTTATGCATTTTTCCCTATCAAAAACATCATTATTTGATCAAGATCATCCAAAAATGATCATTTTTGTCAAGAACATCTTTTTCTTCAAATTTCCGATTTCATAAAATTTTGAAAGATCTAACCCAGAATCTTTGTTTCTTTAACTTCTATTATCTTAGATTCATCATAATCTACTAGAAATCTATGCATGCAACAACAATTTCATAATTCAAATTCTTTGGTTTTGGTTTTTAACAAAACCGAAACAAATTCTCTAAATTTCGAATCAAACTTAAATATTACCTTGAATTCTTGTTAAATGATGATCCTTGATGATGTTTGTAACTTCCTTTAGCTTTAATTTCTTCAAATAATTGCAATTCAATGAAATTTCTTGATGAATTTTGATGTAGCCGTAAGTTTGTAGAGAGAGATTAGAGAGAGAGAGTGAATTGTTTAAATGATGTTTAAATGGTCATTAATTTAGTTTATATATTGCATTTTGACATTATATACAATTAACCCACTTCTTTTGTATTTTACATCTCTTTTATTTTACTTAATTTAATTATATCATAAATATAATATAAAATTATATTTACTTAATATATTTTTATTCTTAATCAATATTTGCAAATTCCAAATAATATAACAAAAATTATATTATTATCTCAAAATAGTCATTACATAACTGATCAAAAGTTAGGTTGTTACACAGTTTAGGAAACTTTTGTATGTTTTCTAGTTTTGTGTCCCTAATGGAGCCAAAGAAAGTAGATGATGCACTGAAAGATGCCAATTGGATCGCTTCCATCCAAGAAGAACTCAATCAGTTTGAGAGAAACAAGGTATGGAAGCTGGTCCCTGTACCTAATGGTAAAACAATAATTGGCACCAAATGGGTTTCAGAAATAAGATGGATGAGCAAGGTCATGTCATAAGAAACAAGGCAAGACTAGTTGCTCAAGGGTATAGGTAAGAAGAAGGCGTAGATTATGATGAAACATTTGCTCCTGTGGCCAGGTTAGAAGCATTTTGTTTGTTTCTGGCCTATGCTGCCCTCAAGAGTATGAAGGTATTTTAAATTGATGTTAAGAGTGCATTTTTGAATGGTAAGATGCAAGAAGAGGTATATGTCAAGCAGCCTCCAGGTTTTGAAAATGAACAACATCCAGGTTTTGTCCACAAGTTGGACAAAGCTCTCTATGGTCTGAAATAAGCCCCCAGAGCTTGGTATGACACTCTTATTGATTTCCTTATGAGCAATGGATATTCCAGAGGTAAGGTCGATACTATATTGTTCATAAACAAAGTGAAAACTAATATTATGCTTGTTAAAATTTATATGGATGACATAATTTTTGGTTCTACTAATGAGAAGTTATGCAAAACTTTTCACTACTCATGAATTCTAAGTATCAAATGAGTATGATGGGTGAACTTACTTTCTTTCTAGGATTACAGGTTAAACAAACCTCAAATGGAATATTCATAAATCAAAGAAAGTGTACATTAGATCTTCTGAACAAGTTTAGATTTGATCAATGTTATCCCATCAAAACCTCAATGGCAACCAATGTAAAGTTGGATGTTGATGCCTGTGGCAAAGCTATTTCAGTATCAGCTTACAGAGGCATGATTGGGAGCTTGTTATAGTTAACTGCTAGTAGACCAGATATTATGTATGCTACCTGTTTGTGTGCTAGGTTTCAAGCTGATCCAAAGGAATCACATCTAGCTGCTGTAAAAAGGCTACAACAAGTTTGGGTCTTTGGTATCCCAAAGACTCCAGCCTTGAACTGATAGGCTATTCAGCATCTAATTTTGCAGGTTGCAGGCTAGACAGAAAAAGCACAACAGGTGGATGTCAACTCCTTGGTGGAAAGTTGATCAGTTGGTGCAGCAAGAAGTAGAATTATGTTTCTACTTCTACTGCTGAAGCTGAGTACATTGCTGCTGGAAGATGTTGTAGGCAGATTCTATTGATGCAGGATCAGCATGAGGATTATGGCCTTGTATATAGGAAAGTTCCTATTCTATGTGACAATACAAGTCCCATAGCTATCTCCAAAAATCCAGTATTCCATTCTCAAACAAAGCATATTGACGTCAGACATCAATTCATAAGGGATCACATCCAAAAAGGTAATGTGGAGGTAACTTTTGTTAAGAACAGCTTGCAGACATTATCACCAAACGTCTTGATGAGAACATGTTTAATTACCTTGTAAGAAAGCTGGGTATGTTAAAAAAAATTGACTAAGTGACAGTGATGTTAAAAAGTCACTTAATCAAATCTGTTCAAATTTTACAGAATATCTTAGACAGAACAGGTTTTATGTGCTATGTACTTAGCCAGTTTCTGAAATTTTGAACAGGTTTGACAAGATTAGTTTTATTCTCAAACCTGTCCTTTCATTCAAATCTAAAACCTGCTCACTCTGTTATTTGTCAATACAAGGAAAAACCTTGTAACCTGTTCAGCTAGTAAACAGGTTTCATCATGAAACATGTTCTCATATAGCTGCACAGGATTCATAAACAGCTTGCCATTTGATCAGTGTTTGATTAAACTCTTTCATCACAGGTTTGAAAAATAGCTTAGAACATCAGTTTTTAATTAACATTACTTCACACTTAAGTTACTTACATTATGTATCTATTTATCTTAATTACCTGTGGATAATGTGTGTTACGTGTGTTAGTGGTTAAAAAGTTAAAGTTGGTCTGACAAATGTGCTGACGTGGAAAACCGTTATTATTTCCCTTAATAACATTTCAAATCAATCGCCCAAATCTTTCTCTCTCCTACTCAACTCACATTCAAATCCTATAAATACCCAAATCACTGTTTCATCATCTTCTTCCTTACTGAATCCATAACCATCTGAAAAACCCTAAAATACTAAGTGTCCAAAAATCGTGCGTCACTCCTACTCTCACAAATGGCTTCCCAAAATAACCCCTTTTATTCTAGTGCTTCTTGGTGATGACGTTGAAAAGCACCCCTCTCTCAACACCATGCTAACAATAAAACCTACCAACTACATTGCCAACTTAACCATTCCCAAAAACTACATTGGGAAAGGTAATGAAGAAATGGTGGAACCATTCTCAACATCACTAAAACTGTTGAGAAAATGGGAAAGGTCATGAAGAAATGCAATGACTGCCTCTCCTGGTGTCATGTACCAGGAGATGGTTTATGAGTTTTGGTACACATGATCCTATGATTCTTCTACCAAAACAATAACGGGAACCATTCTCAACACCACCAAAACTGTTGAGCTCAATACTGCTCTCCTTAGGGAAGTACTCTATCTTCCAGTTGCTGAGAAATATGACAAACCTCTGCCTGAGGACGAACACATGGGAAACCTGGTACGCTACTGTGGTGTAGTAGAACCAAAGGTGGGTGCAACCTTGTTTAGGAGAGACCTCTCTCCAACTTACAGCTTCCTCTTCGCCTCAGTGGTGATGAGCCTCAGCTGTAAAGTCGGTTCCTTCGACCACCTCAGCAGGGATGAAATTCCCATAGCCCTACAGTTTGTGGACGGGATTACACTTAACATGGCCAAGTGAATTTTCCTAAATCTGAGGAACTTGGTGGAGAAAGAAAAACGTCCAGCCACTGTTAGATATCCCAGATTCCTGAGCCTCATTTTCAAGCATGTTTGTGGTGAGCAACTTTACAACTCTCAGTCTTACTTGACTATTGCACTGTTTCCTGTAATAGGAAACATGGTATTTTACACTCCAGTTCTTGATGATGAACCTGCTCTAGCAACACTAATGAGGAGGTTGCTTGGTTTAGTGGAAGGACATTCTACTCATGAGGTGGATCCAGTTACTGCTCTCGCTGGAAAATCCAAATCACAGTTTAAAAAGGCAAAACGTGCCTTAAAGAGTGGTGAAGCTGGGCGTGTCACCAAGAACTCTAAAACAGCTAAGTCTGCACCCTCAGCCTCTGTGGCTTAGGGAGAGCAGGCTGGTCACCCTGGTTCATCTGTTAAACCTGAACCGTCTGTGGCACCTGAGACTATGGAACAGGTTCATCCTACTGTTTCTAGCCCGGTCTCCCCACCAGTCCAAACAAAACAACCACAACCCCCTCCATATCCTACAATAGGCAAAGAAGAAAATCCTTAGCTAAAAAGAAAACCTCCACCTCTCAAACAAGCCCCTCTGACCCCTCTCAACAAGAGTCAATTGAAAAAGAAGCAACCCCTGCTGCCCCTACTTCTCCTATTTTGGGAGAAGGTGCAGCCACTTTGGAGCAGGCTTCACACCAAACTGAGTCAACCCTTGGTCAGCCTGAGCCCTCTGGTTCCTCACAACAGGAACCAGTTGTACAAAAGAAGTCACCTACATCAACTGTCCAAGCCTCTCAACAGGCTGAAGGCATTAAAAGACAAGAGTACTCTCCACTCCACATTGAGTCCACACAGTTCCCCCCTCATATTTCTTCTACACCCACTAATTTTGCACAAGGCGTCAAACCTGCTGATATAAGCCAATCAGCAGCTCAGCCATCAACTTCTGCTCCTAATGATGCAGCTGTTCAATCCCAAACAGCTGGTGAGGGACCATCTTCCGAAGCTGATGAACCTCAGGGAATGGAACATCCCGCTAGTGAAACTGCTCTCCAAGTGCATATCCCACCATCAGCTTTCACCACTGATGATGTTGAATTGCACATCCCCACTCCCCATGAAGAGGTTCCTGCAAACGAAGACGCTACTGAGGGAACCACCCCTGGTCTAAATGAAGGTGTTACCATGCCAGTGACATCTGAAAAAGACCACCATCCCCAATAACCTAACCTCATGATGCAGCTACAGCCATTGCTAAAGCTTCTATTGATCTTTTCAAGCTGGATCACTTAACTTATGCCCATGCTATGGAACTTCTTTCTAAAGTACCTCTGTCATCTCCCAGTGACCCTCATACTCCTCAATCTTCTCCATGACACTCATCCCCATCCACCCAATCCAAACAATTAATCTATACACCTCCATCACCCAAAGATCTGTCTTTGAAAGACCAGCTGTCTGTGATGTCCAACAAAGTTAGTTCTTCGGAAACATCTATGACTTCCCTCTCTTCTACTATAGCAGACTTCGTGTCTGCCCAGCTTAATGCTTTTCTTGATTCGTTCAAGACTTCCTTTCCAACCCCTGCTCCCCAACCTGATCATTCCTTACAGCTGCTTGCATTCACTACACAGCTGCAACAACTCTCATCCAGCCTCTCATCGATTCTAACTCACCAACAGGACTGTGTGTCCAGCCTGGCACTATTTTCCAACAACTGTTAGGTCTTGCTAAAACCTGCTCTACCACACTACCCTCCACACTGGCCTCTCTAAATACCTTAGTGGTATCCCTGTCAAATTCTATGGCAACAAGCTTTGATGATATGCATGAGTCCCTTAAACTAACTCTTGCACAACTTCAAAGTCTGGTGTTCATAGACACTGATAGGGCTGCTATTTCCCATCTCTCATCCTTTGCCACTTCCCATTCCTCTTCTCTTCAAACCTATGTTACCCAGCTAGCAGAGGTCAAGGACAACCTGGCTTTCTTAGTGCATAGCCTGGTTGGTTCAAGATCTGTTCCCAAACCTGCTGCAGCCCAGCCTGTTAGATCCGTTCCTTCAGGCTAACCTGGTGTTGAAGGCTCTGCACCATCTCTTTTAAAGGGGGAGAAATCTAAATCTGCCTCAAAGACAAAGTCTAAGGGGGAGAAATCTTCATCTCCCTCTAAGGAGAAATCAGCTTCAGTAGGACAAACATAAGGACAACTACAAATTGGTGCTGTTGAAGGTACTTCATAGTCTCTGAAACAGGTTTAAGGGAGAGGAATCTATTCCTGGGGATAGGCCAAGCAGAAGGAGACACTTAATTTTGGAAGAAACTGAAGAAGAAGAAGAAGAGGAAACTGAAAGAACTCTGACCAGAGCAGCAAAGGGGAAAGGGAAAGTCACTGTGGACACTAACTCTCTAAAGGCCCTTAAACTGAAATATGACAAAGCATAAGCCAAAGACATGGATATTGCATTAGATACTTATTATGTCTGAAAACAAGAGCAGCTTGAGATCTTTAAAAGAAAGAAGAAGGAGGCAGCGTCTGCCAAAGCTGCTAAAGCCCTTGCAGCCAAGGAGGCAAGAAAAGTCAAAATGCCCTCCTTGGATATGAAAAAGAGCAAGGTTCACAGGTCACAGTGACCAAAACAAAGCATGTATCCTCATCAACAAAAGCTTAGTTCCATTTTGACAATATGGCAAGAAAGAAATTCTTTGATGTTGCAGACAGAAGATTTGCCAAGAAACAATTGTCAAAGTTTTCCACATCTAAAGAAAAGGTAAATAGTGGAGACTTCAAATTACACGGCATGGTGTTGATATCCCTGAATTAGAATCCTATGAATCCGCTGATGTTGCCTGCATGGGATATAGAGAATGGGTTGAACTGGCTGTTGCCCTGAGCAGATCAAAATCCAAAACTGCCAAATCTGTCAGGGCATATGTCAAGAAGCTGATGGAAAAAGTAAAAGACCTGGGCCTGATCTTCGAAGAACTGATCAAGGGTAACTCACAAGTGGAACACAAGATCAATCCTTGGAGACAAAAGAAGGATACAGAGCTTGAGGAGTTGATCATAATTATTGAACATGGTATGTATGATGTCGCAATCAGAGGAATTGATCATAGCCTGCCAAAGGGAGTTGAACCTGAAGAGGGTAAATTTATTGAACAACCTGAAGTAGGTGTATTCTTTGTGGACCCCTTGACAATGAAAATGTGTTTCCAGAGAGCTTCAGATCTTCGTAAGGCTGGTCTTACGCAAGTTGTTGCTTTCAGACTCTCAAATGCTTTTGAACAACATGCAAAATGGAAAGCCATCATTTGGGAACAACTTAAGGCCTTCTATGAAAGAGGAGAACTTGAAAGTCCAGACTTCATGTTTCTGAGGAATGAGATAAAAGAAATTGATGAAACTATTGAACATTACTATCAGAAGGATGAACAATGACGACAACAGCAACAACTTCAAGGTCCATCTACTAACGAATAAATGAAGAATGAAAGCTATCCATGAGTTGGACAGGCTTGCCATTATTTACTCCCCACTTCAACAATCTAACTATGTTGAAACTTTTCTTTGTACATTAGTTATACGTTTTTACATTTGTTGTAATCCTTTCCAGTACATCAGTTGTACTTATGTATAAACATATGTTGTTTGAATCAATATCAGTATGTATAAACTGATCTTTTACTTTACTTCAATGTTGTACTTTCATTTCAACAAATAATGTAAAAATATATAGTGATCATTGATAGAATCAGCTTAGACTGATTATTACAAATAGGGGGAGATTGTAAGACACACAAAGGCCTCAATCACACATGTTCTATATCATAGGGGGAGATTATAAATCAGACCTGATTGATACACTTAAGGGTATAATTTAAAGTCCTTTAATGCCTTATTGAAACCTGATAAGTGATTTACATTATAAGCCTAAAGCTGTTTACCCTTTTGCATTAGTTGTAACTTGGCAGATTGCCTAAGCTGTCCAAAACTATTGGACAGGTTTGACAAAAACTGTCTACGCTGTTCATATCTGTTGAACAACTTAGACCAATGTGAAGTAATCTGTTCTTTCTGAACAGATTCTATTCTTAGTGAACAGGTTATACACACTATGGAATTTGTTTCCATGTCATCATGTAATGTCTTGGACATGAAGATCAGTTTACAAGTCGAACACAAAGTGGAAAATCAGAAGCTGCTTACATTGCCCAAGTTGTTCTGATACATGAAGACAAAGTGGATATTTCAAATGGGTGACAGACCATTTCTTGTATCAAAATGGCTATACATGAAGTGGAAAGGACTAAAGTTGACATTACTATTTAAGGTAAAGCAACATGTAACAGAGACAAAATGAAAATGACAAAGATTCTGCTATATAGGGACAAATTCTGTTTTGTCAGAATGTGCAGAAAAGCAGTCTTGTCTTTTTGTAAAGGCACTCCACCATCTCTGCATCCAATGAGGAAATTTCACTGGGATTCTCTGAGTGAGTATAAAAGGAAGCTTTTAAGGAATGTAAGATAACAAAGAGAGAAATATTCAGAACGTGCAAAAGAAGTGTGTTTTCATGCATGCAAACTCTGCTCAGAATAAAATTGTTGAGTGTGACCAAGCTTTTCTTATTCTAAACTGTCTGTCTGTCTTGTAAAACAGTGAGTGCATCTTAGTGAGTGAATTGATTGTAACTAGACTGAGTGAGTTTTAGATTAGTTGTTCATATGCTGTTTCTGTGATCTCTGTTTGAACCATTTCGTAGTTCAAACATGTTTGTAATTAACATTATTTATATATACATAGAAACATTAAGAAAGTGTGTTGAAATTTTAATTAGCTGTATTCACCCCCATTTGGGACATACTTGAGAAACCTTTTGGGACCTACAGTTAGCCGAAGAAGAAGAAAAACGAGCAAGACCCGATATAAAACAAACTAAATTTGTTTATGATTGGTTGAATCATGACTCTCTTCAAGGAAAATTAGAAAATACATTTAGAGAAGAAGAATTCATTGAACCAAAGGAAATTAGGCCTGATCTGATCTTGTCATAACCTGGTGACTACATACTATACACTGCTATAGAACAACGGGCTTCTGATTTAGAACAGATATTGGAAACAACATCACGACTGTAGGTCCCAAAAGGTTTCCCTAGTGTATTGTTCTAAGCCGTAGAGGGGGGGTGAATACATCAATTTAAAACTCCACACTGTTTTCTCAATGTTTGTGTATATTATTAACAAGTGTTAATTACAAACAAGCTTGACTGCGGAAAGGTTCAAGCTGAGAAGACAGATAGAACAGTTGTTCAACTAATCTAAGACTCACTCAGACTAGATACAATGACTACACTCACTTAGATGTACTCACTGATTTTACAAGACACAGATGGGCAGCTTGAACAAGAATAGCTTAGACACACTCTACTGTTTTATTCAAGCAGACTTGCATGCATGGAATAACACACTTCAATGCACGATCTGATTTCACACTCTTGATGTTTTCCACAATCCTTAGAAGCTTCCTTTTATAGTCTCACTGAGAATCTCAGTGAAGCTTCTTCATTGGACGGTGAGATAGTGGAATGTCTTTCCAAAAAGACAAGACACCTTTCTGCACGTTCTGATAAAGCAAATTTGTCTTCATATGGCAGAATCTTTGTCTTTTCCTTTTTGTCACTATTTCATAAGGCTTTAACCAAAAGAGGAATGTCAACTTTGCATCTTTCTTCTTTTGTTAAGGCCATTTTGATATAAGAAAAGGTTTGTCACCCTTTTCAGATATTCGTTTGTCTTCATGTAACAGAACAGCGTAGGCAGGCTTTGCAGTTTCTGTTTTCCACTTTGTCTTTGACTTGTAAACTGATCTTGTAGCAAAAAACAATACATGAGGACTTTTAAACATATTCCATAAAGTGTTTAACCTGTTCACAAAGAACAGAACACTTGTATTCTTTCCAAGCTGCTCATCAGAGTAGAGCAGCGTAGACAGTTTATGTCCAGCCTGTTCAGCAGACAGAACAGCTTGGACAATCTACCATTGTTGCAACGAATGCAACAGGGTAAACAGCTTTGGGCTGATATTGCAAATCACTTTTCAGGTTTCAATAAGGCATAAACAAGGCTTAAATTGTACTCTCAAGTGCATCAAACAGGTTTGATTAAAAATCTCCCCCTAAGATGTCGAGCAGGTTTGACTGAGGAATCTTTGTGCCTAACAATCTCCCCCTATTTGCACTAATCAATCTGAGCTGATTTAATCAATAATCACTATACATTTTACAATACATCTTGCTGAAATAAAATTACAACATTTAAGTAAAGTAAAAGATCGGTTTATATATATTGATTTTGATTACATAAACAACATATGTTTTTATAGAAGTACAACTAATGTACTAGTCTATATTACAACTAATGTAAATAAGAAAAGTTACAACTGATGTCACTGAGTACAACTTATGTACAAGAAAGTTCAACAATTTGGACTGTTGATGATGGGATCAGATAATGGCAAGCCTGTCCAACAGATGGACAACTTCCATTCTTCACCTAATCAGATACTAGATGGACTTCACTGCATTGGTGGTGGCAGTCCTTCTTCAAACATTCTTTCAAGCTCATCCCTTGTTTCCTCTAGATCTTGAATTTCAACTCTGAGAAACATATAGTTGGGATCTTGAAGCTCCCCTCTCTCATAAAAGCATATGAGCTGGTCCCAGATGGCTGCTCTCCACATGCTGGATTGCCTGAAGGAGTTTGCAAGTCTGAAGGCTGCAAGCTGTTTGAGACCCACTTTGTATATGTCTGATGCTCTTTGAAAGCACTTCTTCAGAGTTAAGAGATCTACAAAAAATGCTGCCAACTCAGGTTCTTCAATTACCTTGGCTTCTTCAAATTCTACTCCTTTGGGCAGGCTGTGGTCAACTCCTTTGATCTCTACAGCATAATCACCTAGTTCAATCAAGATTAGGAGTTCGTCCAGCTCAGAATCCATTCAATTCTTCTTGGCCTTTATTTTGGGGTAAGTCACGAAGACACCCTCAACTACTTCTTTTGAGATCAGGCCAAGGTCTTTCACTCTCTCTATCAGCTTCTTGACATATGCACTGATAGTCTTAGCCGTTTCAGACTTAAACTGGCTCAGGGCAACTGCAAGCTCAACCGATTCTCTGTACCCCATTTGTGCAACATCAGTGTAGTCATAAGTATCCAGTTCTGGGCCTGTAGCACCCATTCTGGTTATTTGCAGCTTCCATTGTTTGCCTTTTCTTGAGATAGGGACAGCTTTGACAATAGATTCGTTGGCAAGTCTTCTATCAGCAACATCATGGAACTTTTTCCTTGCCAAGTTGTCAAAGTGGAATTGGGCCCTTACAGAGGATGCTTGCTTGGTTTTGGTCACTAAAACCTAAGCACCCTTTTCCTGTTCACCTTCCTTTTCACCAGCTGATTCCTTAGCAGCTTCCAGTAGTTTTCTTTGCACATCTAAAGAGGGCATTTTGATTTTGCTTGCTTCTTTGAGTGGAAAGGTTCTGGCAGCTTTGGCAGAGGCTTCTTCTTTTCTCAGTGTTTCCAGGGCTTTGAGCTGTTCATCTCTGAACTCATAATATTTGTCCATAGTAACACCCATTTCCTTAGCCCTTGCTCTGTCAAACTTCAGCTCTGCTGCTTTCTGATGATCAGGGTCAACAACTGCTTTTTCTTTTCCTTTAGCTGTTGTAGTGGTAACAGCTTCAGGAATGTCCTCCTCCTCTTCTTCTTCTTCTTCCAGAATTAGATTCCTCCTTCTGCTGCTTGGCCTGCCCTCAGGAATGAATTCCTCCCCCATAGATTGTGCCGGGTTCAGAGATCCAGCTTGAGTAGGCTGAGCAGCTTTAGTTTGATGAGAGGGACCTTCAACTTGAGTTGTACCTGTTACAGATGCACCTGCTGTTTGACCAGTGGAATGCTGATTTCTCCTTGGGAGAAAAAGTTTTCTCCCCCTTAGACTTAGTCTTTGAGGGAGACAACTTCTCCCCCTTTGAAGGAGATGGACCAGCACCTTCAACAACTGGTCTGCCTGAAGAAACAAGTTCAGCTGGCTTCGCAGCAGTTTTGGCTGCAGGTTTGGGACCAACCAGGCTATCTACTAAGAAACCCAGGTTGTCCTTCACCTCTGCAAGTTGGGAAAGACAGGTTTGAAGAGAGGATGATTGTGAATCAGCAATAGAGGTCAGCTTAAAAATATTTTCTCTATCAGAAGCTGTGAATAGCAGACTTTGAAGTTGTGCAAGATGTAACTCAAGAGAGTCCTGCACATCAGCAAGGTTTGCTGATACAGAATTTGATAGAGAGACTATTAGAGTGTTTAGGCTGGCCAAGGTGGTAGGAAGGGTAGTAGTGCAAGTAGTGAGGAGAATGGACAGCTGTTGGGATATGGCTGTCATAGAGGACACAGAGTCCTGTTGGTGTGAAAGAATTGAGGAGAAGGAAGTGGACATATTTTGCAGCTATGCAGTAAGTGCAAGCAGCTGTGAGGAGGTGTCAGTTTGAAGAGTGGATGGAAAGGAATTCTTGAACACAACAAAGAATCCTTTGAGCTGTTCAAACCCAAAGTCTGAAATTAGAGAGGGTAGAGAAGACATGGAATTTTCTAAAGAGCCAACTTTGTTGGTCCGCAAGGAAAGCTGATCCTTCAAAGGCAGATCTTTAGGGGATGAAGGTGTATGGGTAGACTATTTGGATTGTGTATATGGGGATGAATGAGATGAGGAGGATGAGACAGGTGTTTGGAGATGTGATGGAGAGGGAGAAGGTACTTTTGAGAAAAGCTCCATAGCCTGGGCAAAAGTAATGTGGCCCAGCTTGGAGGGGTCGACAGGTCCTTCAGCAGTGGCTGTAGCAGCTTCATCAGGAGAAAGGGGTAGAGGATGGTAGCCTTTCAGATGTTGCTTGGGTTGCAGCACCTTCATTAAGGCCAGGAGTGGTTCCCTCTGCAGCACCTTTGTTAAAGGTACCTCATCATTGGGAGATGGGATTTCAACATCAGCAGTGGTGAAACCTGCTGATGGAGTTTGCATATGAGGAGCAGCCTCACCAGAGGGATGTTCTATTCCCTGTGGTTCATCAGCTTGGGTTATTGGTCCTTCAACAACTATTGGGTGTACAATAGTTGTATCATGAGAAACAGAAGTTGGAGGCTGATCTACTGGATGGTCTAATCCAGCAGGCTTGGCACCTCGTGCAGACTCAGGGTGTGAAGAAGTATGAGGTGGAGATTGTGTGGACTCAGTATGGAGTGGAGTGAACTCTTGTCTTTCAATATTCTTAGCCTGTTGGGAAGCTGGAATAGTTGATGTGGTAGTCTCGTGTTGTACAACTGGCTCCTATTGGGAGGAACCAGAGGGTCTAGGCTGACTCTGGGTGGACTCTTTTAGGAGTGAAGCAGACTCCAAATGTTCTGAAACTTCTCCCAAAATAGGAGAAGCAGCAGTGGTTGCTTCTTTTTCAACTGAACCCTGTTGAGAGGTAACAGAGGTGCTGGTTTGGGCTGTTTTGGCTGGTTTAGCTGTTGGTTTCTTTTTGGCAATGGATTTACGTTGGTATGAATTGAGAGATGAGGTGGGTGATTGTGGAGTGGTGATGACAGGTTCTGGTTGGACTGGTGGTGAGACTGGGTCAGAAACAGGTGGGTTGGCCTGTTCCAAAGTCTTAGTGCCACCGAGGCTCCAGCCACAGAGGCTTCAGGCTCAACAAATGAACCAGGGTGAGAAGCCTGCTCCCCCTCAGCCACAGAGGCTGATGGGGCAGACTTGGACTTAGCTGTTTTGGCCTTCTTGAAGACAGGCCCAGCTTCAGTCGTTTCCAGGGTCCTCTTAACAAACTTGACCCTGGATTTGGATTTTTCTTTGGGAGCAGCTTCTGGATCCACCCTCACAGCAGAGGCTCCTTTTACCAATCCTAGCAACCTCCTCATTGGTGTAGATAGAGAAGGCTCATTTGGGAGAACTGGAGTGTAGAAAACTCTATTTCCTTTGACAGGAAATGCAGCAGTACGAAGTAAAGGCTGAGAGTTATACAGATGCTCACCACAGACGTGCTTGAAGATGAGACTCAAAAATATGTGATAAAGAACAGCAGCTGGACGCGTTTCCTGCTGCACCAGATTCCTCAAATTCATGAAAATCCATCTGGCCATGTTGATTGTAGTCCCATCCACAAGCTATAGGACTATAGGAATCTCATAGCGGCTTAGTTGGTCAAAGGAACCAACCTTACTGCTGAAGCACATCACCACAGAGGCAAATAAGAAATTGTAGGTCGGAGACAAATCCTTCCTAAACTGTGTAGCTCCAACTTTGGTTTCTGCAACACCACAGAAGTGTAGCAGATTCCTCATCTGTTCATCTTCAGGCTGTGGCTGATCATAGGGTTCAGCCACAGGGAGACGAAAAGCTTCCCTGATCAGACGAGTGGTGATCTCAATGGTCTGAGTCCCATTAAGTATTGTTCTCCTGAGGACCTTGGTATCTGCGTTGTAGGCACAGGTGTACCAGAACTCATACATCATTTCCTGGTACAGGACACCAGGAGTGGCAGTCATGGCATAGTTCAGGGGGTAAACTTTCAGAAACTCCACCATTTATTCGTAGCCTTTTCCCACATAATTTTTGGGAATGGTTATGTTTGCAAGGTAGTTGGTTGGTTTCAGGGTTAGCATTGTGGTGACAGAGGGATGTTTCTGAATATCAGCACCAACAAATACTGGTAGAAAGGGGTTGTTTCAGTGAGCCATTTGGTAAGTAGTGAAAGTAGTAGCACAGGACACTTAATCGAGGTTTAGGGTTCTTTAGAAGTTATGGAAGTAGTGATGAAGACGAAGATGAAACAGTAGGGGCTATTTATAGGATTTGAATGTGAGTGGGTATGAGAGAGAAACGTTTGGGCGGTTGATTTGAAATGTTCGTTAACGGAAAACGGAACGGTTGTCAGACCACTTGAGCCCTTTTCAATCACTAACACACGTAAACACACATTATGCACAGTAATTAAGTTAATTAAAAACAAAAACTAAGTAACTTAATTGTGAAGAAAGGTAACTAAAACTGATGGTCTAAGTTGTTGGTCAAACCTGTGATGAGCAGGGTCATCACAAGCTGTTCACTCTTGTAACATCCGGCATTGAACCAGGTTAGCAACAACGACCTAATTAGTATTAAATGGCCAATTATAACCTAATCAGTGGTCATTAGAAATTAACCAAAGTGATTAACAAGGTTCATGAAAAAATTCAACTCATTTAGAATCAAATTCATCGGTGCGATGAATCGGGAAATTAATTAATCCGATCGATCTACGATATGAGGGATTAATTCAACTAAGTAAATAATTAAATTATGATTAGTAACACTAATCAAACACTAATACAATTACTTAACATTAATTATGCAAGACTAAAACAATTCATTAAAACAATGCATCCATAAGTATTTATGAAATTACAAGAAAAGGGAAATACAATAATACATTGCTAAATACATTTATACACAAAAAAAATATAAATACATGTATAATACATGTATGCTGGCCTATAGGCCATGCGTGTATTAGAAGTTGACTTTTATCTATTTAATATTACTTTAAACACAATCATTTTGTTTAAAAGTGCACTCTACCTTTTCATCCATGCCTTTCATCATTTGAAAGACCAAACACTTTGCCTATAAATAAGACCTCATTTCTCACTTCTTTTCCACACTTCAAACAAAAAAAACCTCTCCTTTTCTTCTCTCAAAACCGGATTTATACACTCACACATCACAACCTTGTGCATTCAAGTGTTCTTCAGGTGTTGTTCAAGAAAATCAAGTGTTTTGGTGCATATCTTGCAAGGATTTCAACTTCTACTCAAAATCATATTCTAAATACTTCAAAGTAAGTAAATACTAACTTATTTCATCATACATTTATGTTTATATATGTCTTGCATAATATATATAATCACCAACAACAACAAGTTTCATAAAAACTCAAGTTTATAAGTTTCTAGTTTTTATTTTTAAGTTGTTTCTTTAAATGTGCATATGAATATATGAACAAATTATAAACATGTTAATATTATGAAAACATGTGTTATATATGTGTTATATAACTTTTACAACTTTTATACAAGTAGTCTTTGAATAAACAACAAGAATCATAAGTTGTTTCAAGTTTATAAAACTGCGGATTTTCGGCAGAAAATTTATATCGAATTTGAAAAATTATAACTAATTCATAACTCAACGAAATGAGTTGATTCTTGTCTCAAAAGTTAGATCTATGTCTTAACTATAGATCTGGAATTTTTCATAATTTATTTTGGAGTTTAGGACCTCCAGAAATTATTTGGGAAACCGAAAGTTTGACAGCTCAAAAATGGCCAACATAGGGTTTTTAACGAGCTTTTTCACCAACCTAAACATCTCGAAAAATGGCCGTTCTTGATTCTGAAAATCCTTTGTATATATTAGTTTAATGTCCTAGAAAACCAAAGTCTAAAACATTTTGGAGCTTGGTCAAAAACAACCTCAAAGTAGGCCGAAAAACCTCTGAAAAAGCTGGAAAATTATATATATATATATATATAAACTTAACGTTTTAAGCGAATTTTATTTATAAACTTGTAATGTTGGGTGATTTAAGACATAAAAATCTATAAATATAAATATCATCATATATTAGAGATATTAAGTCCTTATTATCATTTAGGACTCGATTAAACTCACTCGACGCATCATCCATCCATTTACGCTAAAAGTTTTTTACGCTAGATTTTTGCCATCGCAATCCCGGTGAGTTCTCATAGCCCTTATTTTCACACTGTTATGTTTTGGTGATGAAATACATGCTTCGTTTTTATATGGACACGAAAATATCTTTATTTCTATTATGTATTACACATGTGGTTCCATTAGCCCTTATATCATTAACCGTTAATTGCATTTATTTGTAAGAGCGAATAAATTGTGGATATATCTATTGGGAGTCATGTCCCCCACTCGGGTTAGTTCGGGTCGGCTAACAGCGGGTGCATATATATTGAACACACGGTATTATGTATGGGAATACTGCACAGGGCAAACTAATTTTAATTAAGCTTCGGTTGCATGATGGTTTATATGTAATACATAACAAGGAATTTATGATTTTATAAATTCAGTCTCTATTATTGTTGTCCATACAAGTCAGATTTACGTGTAAACCTATGAGCTCACCAACAATTTGTTGACGTATTTTAGCATGTATTTTCAGGTGTTTAAGACATGCACATTCCTCGGAAGTATTCCAAGGCTTCCGTTCATTTTGGAGTCGCATCATTTTCAAACTCGAAGATTTACATGCATCTTTTCGGATAAACTAAATCGTGTATTTAAATCTTGGTATTTTAAGAACTACTTCGCTGTATTTTGGTTATGTAAAACAATATTTATATTTGAAGTTAAATCAATGTATTTTTGAAAACGTCTATATAGTGGTCGTTCGTTATGATTATGGTTACGCTTCCGCGACGTCACGCTTCGTTGCCAACCGGTGTAACGGGGTGTGACAGATTGGTATCAGAGCCATAGCTATAGTGAACTAGGTTGCATTAGTACCTAGACTATAACTGTTACAAAAACTAAACTTTCTTCAAGAACTGTGAACACATATATGGACCCTGATGACAATAACATGTCGAAATTCACCCCTAGGGAAAGGGTGTGACTAGCACAACGGGAGTCTATCCCGGTACCTGCCCATCAGCCAAGCCCGCCGCAGTAGTAACGGGCAAGCATAGGACAGTCGGGATGGATGCCTCACACTCTCCAAGAGTGGAGAAACGAGGAGGGGATCCAAATCCAGTTTGAAGTCAGAACACCATCTTCCTCTCAAGTGCCGACACTTACCTAGAAACCTATGTAACAAACGATGCCCCTGTTGGTGGCAAGGGCCACCAGACACGACCTCCAATTTCGACAAAATCCACCAAGAGGTCGGTGAGATCTTTGCAAGGATTAAGCAGGAGGCAATGCAAACCACCAATAAACCTTAGGCCACCCAGAATACCCAGGCGATTTAACAAGACGGAATCGACGAATTGTGACAGCACCTAGCGGAGCACAAAGCCCACACTGCAGAACTAACCCAACGACTTAACGCTCTGGAGTACGAGGAAACCCCGGAGGCATCTCTTTATAATATTTCTCTAGGCTTTACTATCTGATATATCTCAGGGTATATAAGCCTTAAGAATTTATCAGAAAATTCTGACCATATTATATACAAAGATTAAGTATCAAGAACTTTTATGAGGAATTAAGTTTTAACTACAACTCTACGTAGGAAAAGATAAAGCTGTGACTATCTGCCTAAGAAATTACAAACCCGTAGACTTATCCTCTTACCCCATTAGATACCACTTATGCATTTCTACTATTTGATACTAGTGCTGATAGGAGCTTTATATCCACTAAGTTCACTAAGCAGATAAATTCCATTAAGTGCTACTTATGCTATTGAGGTTGATGACAGTGAGACGCTTAAGAGAAATAATATAAGTCGTGGATGCTCCTTAGAATTAGTAGGCCGACTCTTTGAAACAGACATGATACCCATCATCTCTAGCATTAGGACCCTGAAGTGTTGATAGAGAGGGAGCCAAAGGGAAAGCGGCTCGAAAATATTCTTATTATTTATGGTTACCCCAAAGTTTTTCCAGAACACTTACCTGAACTCCCAACATCGAGGCAAGTCAAATTCAATAATAGGCCTAGTATCAGGTGCGGTACCAGTGGCTCGAGCACCATGCCGATTAGCCCCATCAATAGTGTAAGAATCGTCCAACCAACTGTAGGAGCTCTTAGATAAAGGGCCTATCAAACCGAGTTCCTCGCTTTGGAGGAGCTCTAGTTTTGTTGATAAAGGAGAAGGATGGAACTTTCGGGATGTGCATCAATTACCGAGAAATTAAATAAGCTAAAAGAACCAATACCCACTTCCAAGGATCAATGACTTGTTTGACAAAACTCCAAGAATTAAGCTTCTATTCGAAGATCGACCTTAGGTCTGGTTATCATCAGGTTAGAGTTCACAAGAAAGATATTCCAAAGACAGCTTTCAGATTCCGTTCCGGTCATCATAAATTCCTATTAATGTCGTTTGGATTAACCAGTGTCCCCAACGGTACTCATTGACCTCATCGGGTGTGCAAACCTTATTTAGACAAATTCGTGATTGTATTCATCAATAACTTTTAATCTACTCACGAAACGAGAAGGAGCACGAGCAACATTTAAGACTGATTCTTGAATTATCGGAGAAAGAACAACTGTATGCTAAGCTTTCTAAATTTTACTTTTGGTTAGGAGAGGTGAAATCCCTCGGTCACGTGAACAATAGTAAAGGAATCCAAGTCGCCCCGCAAAGATCGAGGCTATCAGGAATTGGTCAACTCTTAGAACCCCCATAGAGATACGACAGTCCTTAACACTTGCCGCTTATTATAAGCAATTTTCTCAAAGATCACCAGAACTCTAACAAAACTGACCCGAAAAGACATTAAGTATGATTGGAGCAAGGATCAGGAGATATTATTTCAGTTATTAAAGCACAAACTGTGCAGCGCGCCTATTTTGTCCATACCTAAGAGGAACGAGAAATTTATAGATTACTATGACACTTCACACAATGGGCTGATGTAGAAAGATAAGGTCATAGCTTATACTTCATGAAAACTTAAGGTTCACGAGGTGAATTACACAACGCATAATCTAGATCTTGGAACAGTAGTCTTTACCCTCAAGACTTGAAGACATTAGTTGTACGGTAAGAAGTGTATTACACTCACGGACCCTAAGAGCCTCCAACACATCTTGAACCAGAAAGAGTCAAATATTAGGTAACATCGTTGATAGAGCTAATAAGTGGTTGCTACAGTGAGATTCGTTACCACCTGAGGAAAACTAATGTGGTTGCAGACGCTCATAGCCGAAAGAAATGAGTTAAGCCGTTAAGAGTACCAGCCATAGTTATAACCACTCAACCAAACCCTCGTTTCTTAGTTCATGAAGTTATTAAGGAGGGAAAAATAAAGCCCTGCACAGAATGGATAAATAGTTTGGAATAAGGATTGATGGGAATCAATACTTCACGAATAGAGTCTGGTTACCCTGTTTTTTATAGAGTAAGAAAACTGGTTAAAGATGACGGACACAAATCAAGATATGTCGTTCACCCCGGATCCGATAAAATGTATCATAGGGAACTATACGGGTGGCCTATCATGAAGGATGACATTGCCACATATGTCAAAAAATTTCTAACATGCTCCAAAGTTAAGACCAATCAAGAAAACATCAGGATGAATAAGCTAGTCCAAACGTACCTCAAGGAAGTCGTCTCCGGACACCGAGTGCCTATTATAATCATTTTTGATGTGGATAGCAGATCTACAGCTAAGCTTTTGGCAATTATTATAGCAAACTGTGGATACAAACCTGGACATGAGTACCACATATCACTCTCAGACCAATGGTCAGAATAATAGAACGATCCAAACCCTAGAACATACATTAAGAGCCTGTGTAATGGATACTCATTTACCTTTGTGGAATTATCGTACTACAATAGCTATCACTCAAGTATTAAAGCTGCTCCGTTTGAAGCCCTCTACGGGCAAAAGTGTCGATCACCGATTTATTGGGAAGAAGTGGGAAATGGCCAAATCACTGGCGTTAAGATCATTCACGAAACAACCGAAAGGATAGTACAGATACGAAACTGACTAAAAGTTGCCTGCGATTGTAAGAAAGTTATGCAGATGAAAATAGAAAATCCCTTGAGTTCTAATTAGGAGAACAAGTACTGATGAAAGTCTTGCCATGGAAGGGCGTGTTACGATTTGGGAAACAAGGATAATTAAACCCTCGATACATTGGCAATAGAAAGTCTTAAAGGGAATTAGACTCGTAGCTTATCGTTTAGAGTTACCACCAGAGCTTAGCAGCATACACAATACCTTCCATGTATCGAATAAGAAGAAGTGTTTGTTAGAAGAGACACTTGTCACCCCTTGGGAGAGATCCAACTAACTGATAAACTTCTCTTCATCAAACAGACGGTTGAAATCATGGACCGTAAGGTCAAAGGATTGAAGCACAGTTGTATACCCGTCCTCAAGGTCAGATGGAATTCTAGACATGGACCAGAATTCACATAGGCATGCAAAGGCTAGTTTAAGCAAAGATACGCTCACCTAATCCTAAGTAACAAGACCTCTGATGAAACAAGACAAAATTTCTGGACGAAATTCCCTTAACAGGGGGAGACTGTAACATCTGACATTAAACCATGTTAGCAACTACGACCCAATTAGTATTTAATGGCCAATTATAACCTAATCAGTGGTCATTAGAAATTAACCAAAGTGATTAACAAGGTTCATGAATAAACTCAACTCAATTAGAATCAAATTCATCGGTGCGATGAATCGGGAAATTAATTAATCCGATCGATTTACGATATGAGGGATTAATTCAACTAAGTACATAATTAAATTACGATTAGTAACACTAACCAAACACTAATACAATTACTTAACATTAATTATGCAAGCCTAAAACAATTCATTAAAACAATGCATCCATAAGTATTTATGAAATTACAAGAAAAGGGATATACAAGAATACATTTCTAAATACATTTATACACAAAAAAAAATATAAATACATGTATGGCTGGCCTATAGGCCATGTGTGTATTAGAAGTTGACTTTTATTTTTTTAATATTACTTTAAACACAATCATTTTGTTTAAAAGTGCACTTTACCTTTTCATCGATGCCTTTCATCATTTGAAAGACCAAACACTTTGCCTATAAATAAGACCTCATTTCTCACTTATTTTCCACACTTCAAACAACAAAAACCTCTCCTTTTCTTCTCTCAAAACCGGATTTATACACTCACACATCACAAACTTGTGCATTCAAGTGTTATTCAAGTGTTCCTCAAGAAAATCAAGTGTTTTGGTGCATATCTTGCAAGGATTTCAACTTCTACTCAAAATCATATTCTAAATACTTCAAAGAAAGTAAATACTAACTCATTTCATCATACATTTATGTTTATATAAGTCTTGCATAATATATATAATCACCAACAACAACAAGTTTCATAAAAACCTCAAGTTTATAAGTTTTTAGTTTTTATTTTTAAGTTGTTTCTTTAAATGTGCATATGAATATATGAACACGTTATAAACATGTTAATATTATGAAAACATGTGTTATATATGTGTTATATAACTTTTACAACTTTTATACAAGTAGTCTTTGAATAAACAACAAGAATCATAAGTTGTTTCAAGTTTATAAAACTGCGGATTTTCGGCAGAAACTTTATATCGATTTTGAAAAATCATAACTAATTCATAACTCAACGAAATGAGTTGATTCTTGTCTCAAAAGTTAGATCTATGTCGTAACTATAGATCTGGAATTTTTCATAATTTATTTTGGAGTTTAAGACCTCCAGAAATTATTTGGGAAACCGAAAGTTTGACAGCTCAAAAATGGCCAACATAGGGTTATTAACGAGCTTTTTCACCAACCTAAACATCTCGAAAAATGGCCGTTCTTGATTCTAAAAATCCTTTGTATATAGTAGTTTAATGTCCTAGAAAACCAAAGTCTAAAACATTTTGTAGCTTGGTCAAAATCAACCTCAAATTAGGCCGAAAAACCTCCGAAAAAGCTGGAAAATTATATATATATAAACTTGACGTTTTAAGCGAATTTTATTTATAAACTTGTAATGTTGGATGATTTAAGACATAAAAATCTATAAATATATATATCATCATTTATTAGAGATATTAAGTCCTTATTATCATTTAGGACTCGATTAAAGTCACTCGACGCATCATCCATCCATTTACGCTAAAAGCTTTTTACGCTAGATTTTTGCCATCGCAATCCCGGTGAGTTCTCATAGCCCCTATTTTCACACTGTTATGTTTTGGGGATGAAATACATGCTTCGTTTTTATATGGACACAGAAATATTTTCATTTCTATTATGTATTACACATTGGGTTCCATTAGCTCTGATATCATGAACCGTTAATTGCATTTATTTGTAAGCGCGAATATATTGTGGATAGATCTATTGAGAGTCATGTCCCCCACTCGGGTTAGTTGGATTGGCTAACAGCGGGTGCATATATATTCAACAAACGGTATTACGTATGGGAATACTGCATAGAGCAAACTCATTTTAAATTAAGCTTCGGTTGCATGATGGTTTATATGTAATACATAACAAGGAATTTATGATTTTATAAATTCAATCTCTATTATTGTTGTCCATACAAGTCAGATTTACGTGTAAACCTATGAGCTCACCAACAGTTTTTGTTGACGTATTTTAGCATGTATTTTCAGGAAATTAAGGCAAGTATGCCTTCGGACGTATTTTACTTTCAAGCTTCCGCATCCATGGAGTCGCATGCATGTTCAAAATTAACGGAGATTTAGCTGCATTATTTTGGATATTTTAATTATGTACTTAAATCTCTGTATTTGTGCAAACTTCATTTCTCATATCAGACTATGTAAAACATTGCTATATTTTCAAGTTTCAATGATGTATTTTTAAAAACGTCCATATAGTGGTCGTTCATTATGATTATGGTTACGCTTCCGCGACGTCGCGCTTCGTTGCCAATCGGGGTAACGGGGTGTGACAACACTCACGGACCCTAAGAGCCTCCAACACATCTTGAACCAGAAAGAGTCAAATATTAGGTAACATCGTTGATAGAGCTAATAAGTGGTTGCAACAGTGAGATTCGTTATCACCTGAGGAAAACTAGTGTGGTTTGCAGACGCTTATAGCCGAAAGAAATGAGTTAAGCTGTTAAGAGTACCAGCCATAGTTATAACCACTCAACCAAAGTGGTCATTAGAAATTAACCAAAGTGATTAACAAGGTTCAAGAAGAAATTCAACTCAATTAGAATCAAATTCATCGGTGCGATGAATCGGGAAATTAAGTAATCCGATCGATTTACGATATGAGGGATTAATTCAACTAAGTACATAATTAAATTATGATTAGTAACACTAATCAAACACTAATACAATTACTTAACATTAATTATGCAAGACTAAAACAATTCATTAAAACAATGCATCCATAAGTATTTATGAAATTACAAGAAAAGGGAAATACAATAATACATTGCTAAATACATTTATACACAAAAAAAATATAAATACATGTATAATACATGCCTTTCATCATTTGAAAGACCAAACACTTTGCCTATAAATAAGACCTCATTTCTCACTTCTTTTCCACACTTCAAACAACAAAAACCTCTCCTTTTCTTCTCTCAAAACCGGATTTATACAGTCACACATCACAACCTTGTGCATTCAAGTGTTCTTCAGGTGTTGTTCAAGAAAATCAAGTGTTTTGGTGCATATCTTGCAAGGATTTCAACTTCTACTCAAAATCATATTCTAGATACTTCAAAGTAAGTAAATACTAACTTATTTCATCATACATTTATGTTTATATATGTCTTGCATAATATATATAATCACCAACAACAACAAGTTTCATAAAAACTCAAGTTTATAAGTTTCTAGTTTTTATTTTTAGGTTGTTTCTTTAAATGTGCATATGAATATATGAACAGATTATAAACATGTTAATATTATGAAAACATTTGTTATATATGTGTTATATAACTTTTACAACTTTTATACAAGTAGTCTTTGAATAAACAACAAGAATCATAAGTTGTTTCAAGTTTATAAAACTGCGGATTTTCGGCAGAAAATTTATATCGATTTTGAAAAATCATAACTAATTCATAGCTCAAAGAAATGAGTTGATTCTTGTCTCAAAAGTTAGATCTATGTCTTACCTATAGATCTGGAATTTTTCATAATTTATTTTGGAGTTTAGGACCTCGAGAAATTATTTGGGAAACCGAAAGTTTGACAGCTCAAAAATGGCCAACATACGGTTTTTAACGATTTTTTCACCAACCTAAACATCTCGAAAAATGGCCGTTCTTGATTCTAAAAATCCTTTGTATATAGTAGTTTAATGTCCTAGAAAACCAAAGTCTAAAACATTTTGGAGCTTGGTCAAAAACAACCTCAAAGTAGGCCGAAAAACCTCCGAAAAAGCTGGAAAATTATATATATATAAACTTGACGTTTTAAGCGAATTTTATTTAATGTTGGGTGATTTAAGACATAAAAATCTATAAATATATATATCATCATATATTAGAGATATTAAGTCCTTATTATCATTTAGGACTCGATTAAACTCACTCGACGCATCATCCATCCATTTACGCTAAAAGCTTCTTACGCTAGATTTTTGCCATCGCAATCCCGGTGAGTTCTCATAGCCTCTATTTTCACACTGTTATGTTTTGGGGATGAAATACATGCTTCGTTTTTATATGGACACGAAAATATCTTCATTTCTATTATGTATTACACATGTGGTTCCATTAGCCCTTATATCATGAACCGTTAATTGCATTCATTTGTAAGCGCAAATATATTGTGGATAGATCTATTGGGAGTCATGTCCCCCACTCGGGTTAGTTCGGGTCGGCTAACAGCGGGTGCATATATTTTCAACACACGGTATTACGTATGGGAATACTGCACAGGGCAAACTCATTTTAATTAAGCTTCGGTTGCATGATGGTTTATATGTAATACATAACAAGGAATTTATGATTTTATAAATTCAATCTCTATTATTGTTGTCCATACAAGTCAGATTTACGTGTGAACCTATGAGCTCACCAACAATTTGTTGACGTATTTTAGCATGTATTTTCAGGTGTTTAAGACATGCACATTCCTCGGAAGTATTCCAAGGCTTCCGTTCATTTTGGAGTCGCATCATTTTCAAACTCGAAGATTTACATGCATCTTTCCGGATAAACTAAATCGTGTATTTAAATCTTGGTATTTTAAGAACTACTTCGCTGTATTTTGGTTATGTAAAACAATATTTATATTTGAAGTTAAATCAATGTATTTTTGAAAACGTCCATATAGTGGTCGTTCGTTATGATTATGGTTACGCTTCCGCGACGTCAAGCTTCGTTGCCAACCGGGGTAACGGGGTGTGACAACTCTTCAGGCTGTTCCTTCACCTGTTCAGCTATGTAAGAACAGGTTGTGTTCTATAGCTGATCAGGTTACATGACAATGTCTTGTGTGGCAGATTGAGGGAGTGAGCAGGGTGGAGGTTTGATCATCAGATCAGGTTTGACATAAAAGTTGTTATTGTCAAACATGTTATATGCTCAAGCTGTTCAAGTTTTGCAGAAAATAGCTAAGTATAGAACATGCATAACCTGTTCTGTTTAAGCTGTTCTGCGAAACTTGAGTAGTGTGAGACATATAATAACTTAGAACATTTTGGACACTTAGTCACTTTTGTTTAACATGCCCAGCTTGCTTACCAGATAATTAAACCTGTATTCATCAAGAGGTTTGGTGAAAATGTCTGCACGCTGTTCATCTGTGGAAATAAAACTTACCTCCACATTACCTTTCTGAATGTGATCCCTGATGAAGTGATGTCTGACCTCTATATGCTTTTTCTGGAGTGAAACACTGGATTGTTGGAGATGGCTATGGAACTTGTATTGTCACACAGAATAGGAGTTTTCCTATATATAAGTCCATAGGATCTGCCCACAACAACTTCCAGCAGCAATGTATTCAGCTTCAGCAGTAGAAGTGGAAACTGAGTTCTGCTTCTTGCTACATCAACTTATCAACTTACCACCAAGGAGTTTACATCCACCTATTGTGCTTTTCCTGTCTAGCCTGCAGCCTGCAAAACCAGAATCTGAATAACCTGTTAGCTTAAGGCATGAGTCTTTGGGATACCAAAGACCCAAACCTGGTGTACCCTTAAGGTATCTGAAGATTCTTTTCACAGCAGCTAGATGTGATTGTTTTGGATCGTCTTGGAACCTAGCACATAAACAGGTAGTGTTGGTACCCCCTGTGTGACGATAGCAGTCTAAATGATCCAACATTGTGGTTTAGCAAGTATTAGATATATATGTTTATATATGGTTGTTAATTATTATTGTTTGTGTGTTTGTGTAAGGTCTACCACTACGAGATCTATCTAGACGCGGAACCGTCAACGAGTGCGGAATCCTCGTTAACGGGTAGACGGAAACAACTCTCACCAGAAACACGGAGACTATCAGAAGCTGCACGAACGACACACGAACGCACCTACGAACTGATTCTCTCCGAAACGTCACTAACACTGATGATAAACTCGAGATCGCTTAATGCTTAATCACTCTCGAATTCTGCAAAAAGTCTGATAATATTTCGAGTCTATCCCTAGTTATAGAGGCTAATTCGAGTCTGTCATGGGCCAAACTCGAATCTGGCCCAAAGCCCATTCGAGTTTGTCCTCCCTAACACTCTCGAATCTACCTCAACACACACATTCGAATCTGATTAAGTGACTCATTCGAGTCTAACTAGATTCGAACCATAGACCTTAGAGAATTCAAATTTACTCAATCAATTAATTAACTTAGACTAGAAACTTATGTCTTTAACTTATGTTTGATTTTATCTTTGATCTTTATGTTTGAACTTCTTGTAATGCGTTACATTAAGTTCAAACACACAAACAATAATAATTATCAACCATATAAAAACATATATATCTAACACTTGCTAAACCACAATGTTGGGTCACTTAGACTGCTATCGTCACACAGGGTGTACCAACAGACTCCCCCTTGACGATAGCTTCTAATAATTCACACATTTGATTAAGAACTTTGTTTATTATTTATTCAAACTACTTCCAGCATACAAGCCCTTTTCAACACACACTTTAACTACATTATCATATTTCCTAGCTTCACCATCCATATGAGTGTCACTTGAAATCTTATGAGCATGCAAAATTTGAAGATCATCTAGAGAAAGGTTTACCAGATAAGAGGATCATAGATTCTAAGAATCACCTTTTCTTCAAAATCTTCCATCACCACTTCTCCAGTTTCACTCTCAACGTACCACCAGTTCAGATTCTTCAGGACGTTCTGTGGCATAGGCTTGAGCGGCACCTTTCTTAGACATCTTACGGGTTTGTATTGAATCTTCATCGAAGGACACCTAGTTAGAGGATCAATTCGAGAAGGATCCTCTACTCTTTTTTCTATCCTAGGATTTAGGCGTTCAAACTTCCTTGATCTTCCCTCTTTTCTTATGATTCTGGCAATGATATCTGCGTAGGGGTCATTGCCGATATTGATCAGCTCTTTCCATGGTAACGCCTTGATCTCAATCTTCGGCAGGGAATTGAATACTTTCCGAGTTCGCCTCAGGTACTGGAGCCCATCTTTTCTCTTGATTATGAATAGCTACAATTCTCGATCAAAGAACCAGCTTAATATGCTTCCTGACAGTTTTCCAGTCCCCGGCACCCTCATCTTCTCTTTCCGCTCTAATTCCTTCTGCTCAGCCCTGAACCACAACTTTCTTTTCTCTTCATTCGTTAACTCTCTGGCAGGTTCCTCTACTGATGACTCAACATTTAAAGCAGCATTCACCACTTCTATGTTAACAACATCGTTTCCTTCTATGACATATGTATCAGTCATAGAATTTTGCTGAACGATGATTTCATCAACTTCATCGTCTTCGTCAGCACACACCTCATCATCTGATCTCCAATCAACAATTTCTTCAGGGACAAATTCTCCCTCTTCTAGTTCATCCATGTCCTCTTCAAAGTCAAATCCCAAGTCCATTGGGTCGTCATCGAAATCCATGAGTGCATCAATCATCTCACTTATCTCATAATCCGTAGGTTTAGACGAATTGGCCTCTCCTACTTCACCTCCCAACTGACTTGGCTCCCCCTGAGATTGAGCAGCCCGAGCAGCAGAAAAATCTACTGGCTCATTCTGTCTTTGAGAGCTGGGATCATTGCCTTGGTCTTCTTCATCATTATCATCATCCTTCCTGCGCACTTCTTGATCTCGGCACGATGTCTCCCCCTGAGCCTGTAAATTTTTCATTAATTGCTCAACTAGGGAGCGCATCGACCTTAACTCAGCTGCTTGATTAGCTACAAATGTTTTTAACTCTAAGTTCTCTTCCTGAACCTTTTCCACTATCCTTTTTAGATCGGCATTCTCGTTATCAACATTTGCATTATGAGTCTGAATCTCACCGATTGCCTTTGTAAGGCCTAAGATTTGGATATTTTGGAAGTCAACTCAACCTTTAAGCTGCAGAAATCTTTGATTGTCGGCGTATGTGGATGAGGTTGATGGGATGGATTGAATTCGAGTTGGAATGATCGGCGATGGGATGTATGGTTCATCATGAGGTGGTGATGGTGGAATGGTGGTTTGAGGTTCCTGAGGTTGAGGAGTTTGAGTTTGAGGATTTTCAGGTTGTTCTGCTGAAGCTGAAGACGAACCTTGCATAAATCTATGACGCTTGGCCCTTTGCCTCGTCACTAATGGTGCCACCTCTTCGTCTTCAAAATCAGAGTCATCAGACTCTCTTGATGCTCTACGCCTTGAGGCTTCTTCATTTACTACCAACCTTGATCCATAAGTTCCGATTTGAACAGGAGGTTCTGTAGATTCGGAATCTGGAGCTTCAACCTGTATCTCCTCCATATCTTCTGATTCGGTAGCTGATGATGACAAGTCAATACCAGTCTGCTCTGGTTCATATTCATCAACATCCCTCAGCACATCTTCTTCTCCCTCTGGAGGCTCAAGCAATTCTCCAACTAATGCTGCGGATATTTCTTCATTGGCATGAGGACCAGCTTCCCAGATTTCATGTAACGTTTGACACAACTGATCAGATTCACTTGGGACATTCGAAGGGCCCGCCTCTTGTACATCTGGTTGTTGACTTGTAGAAGGCCTAGATGCCTGAGTCTGACTCGCAGTAGCTCTTTGTCTTCGCCTTTGTTGTTGTGCTCGCGGTTGCTGTGGTTGTTGTTGTGGCTGACTAGGCTGAACTTCCACTACACCTGCCCAGTTGGCAGTATCTGGTGCTTCAAAGTTCCTATCTAGAACTGCTCCAAACAACGGTCGCTCGACCGGAACCGCCAACCATCCTCTGTGCGAGGAGCAATCAGCAAAAATTCTTTTATCCATCACCGTTACGCTTTGGATGTCATTTAGCTGCGGTAAATTCGGCAAGAAATGCCTGATGAGCATCATTACGAATCGAGGATACAGCAGAAATTGTTGCTGCTCTGGAGTGGTGATTTGATGAACGAATTCTGAGAAAAACATTTCCGAAAAGCTGAATGGCCGATTATAAACTAACGCTATCATCCCGGATTGGATTTTCGAGACAATATAATCAAAACCAGCTTTCTTTGCCGCGAAACAAACCATGAAAACATGATCCAAAAATCTCCATTGGCCAATAAGCCCGCTCTTCATGTAAGATGTCTTCGTAACATCTAAACTGTAACCCATTCTCTGAAAAGCCGCTTGCCTAATACTTAGGGGAAAGTCAATAGGCCCAGACTCCTCTTCCTGAGATCCTAGCTGCAAAACATGACGCAGCATATCGGCAGAAAACACCAACGGTTGTCCTGCGATCCTTGTTCTCAGCACTGTCGGGGTGACAGAGCAATCCACCTGAAGATGATCATAGAATTGGCGAACATAGGGAATAACAATCTGAATATTGTGAGACAATGCAAAAGCAATCCTAGATTCTACAAGGAAATCCATTATTTGACGAAAGCCCTGCGCCTCAGGGATATGATGGTCATAGGGAAAGACCATATTATGCTTCGGCACGAAAACACGAACAGCCATATCTGCACAATAGATAAACTATTAGAATTATTAAAAATCAATAAACTTGCTTAAATTCAAATTTGTTTTATTTTGAACTTGTGTAAGTACAAAATCCAACACAAATGAATTTCTACAAGTTTAATAAAATTTAAATTGAATAATTCAAATAAAATGACAGATTCGAATAGACGGATTCGAAGACACCCTATTTCGAATTTGATGACAGATTCTAATGTAATGGTCTTCTCGAGTTTGTCAGTAAACTCGAGAATGTTCATGATCAGATTCGAACAGTCGTCGGCCCAATTCTTCATCAAAACCCATGATTTTAACCATTTTGAACTTAGAAAATCACATACATTAATCCAACTAGGTTCTAATCACTGATATTTTCCTTTAATTTGACCTTTTATCGTTCCAAACTTGGTTAATTTTGAAAAATCAGATTTCGACCATTAATCCTTCAAAAATTGATGATTTTGACTTAAATGGTGTATAAAACTACATGAATCTTTTACAACCCAGTTGTTTGTACCTAGAAGTATCAGTAGAATCGAACACTCAGGAAAGAAACTCGACAAATTGTCGTTTTTGTGGAAATCGGTAGATTCGAGGAAGTAGATTCGAGGTCGCCGGATAGATTCGAAGGAGTATATTCGAAAACAGATAAGAGTAATGACAAGTACTGTTACCTATTTATAACACCTACCTTCGAATCTATGGCCAAAGTCGAATCTACTGACAGATTCGAAACCACCCAATTTCGAATCTATCCTAAACTCGAATTACACCAAACACTTAGAAAAATTTCGAAAATTTTGAAATAACTTCAACTTTTTCAACCTTTTCTACGGTATTGTGTAACGAGATAAACTATGCCAAATCTTTTACCCTAAGCACAAGATTTTTCACGCAGTGTTTATTTTATCCAACTATGAATGCACCCTCAGTTATTTTTGACCCTTTTCCTAAGTAAAAAATAAAATAAAATAAAATAAACTAAGGTAAAATACACTAAAATAAAATAAAAACTAAGTAAAAACAAAATTTAAAATTTTGACCAAAAAATTTAACTTAAACTTAAGCTATACTTATTAAAATTTACAACCTAAGGTAAACGGTAAACAAAATATTTTTGATGACTATAGTCAAAGAAAGGTTCAATCAGATAGCGATGTCAGAGACTCACTTTCAGTACTTAAACTTTCACACTTAGGAATTTTTGATTCCATTGATTGTTTGTCGTGAAATACCCATTTAGCCGATTGTTGGTATTTACCCCTTTAAACATTCTACATTTCGGAATATCCCTTGGCATTTTTATTTATCATGAAATTATCTTACGGGACCCAGACATAGACATACTTTTATGATCAAGGCATACAGACAAAGATTCTAACTTGTTGGCATTTGCAAACTTCCTTTAAAAGATAAACATCGGACACAGGTCTGTATTTTCATACAACAAAGTGTCTTAGTTTGACTTAAGGTTTATTCTTAAAGTTAGCAAGACAGCGGTGACAGGTCTGTACCGACGTACAACAAAGCGACGTATCTTGCTAACCCGAATCTAAACAGAGGCAACAGGTCTGTACTTACGTACAACAGAGTTACATGTTTTCGACTCTCAATTTTATATGATTTTTCTATTCTTTCCATTTTAAGATGTATTTGATGTTGCTATACATCCCCAGAAAGTTTGCATACCTCATTTAGACTCAAAGTTTGTATGTCTTGTACATAAAAATTACGACCGATTGGTCGTACATCTAAGTTAGTGACACGTTTGACTTTTTCTTGAATATTTTATTTGCCTTGAGTCTTCCTATATGTATTATGCCTACCAACACATCAAACTAAAATAAAGTATAACACTTAGAATTTTAGTTGCATTATGTGTGAAAGCCTAACCACTTAGAGTTTGTAACGACTGTGCTAATTTTCGTCACTTTGAACCTATGAATCTAAGACTTAACTCCTTTTCTGATATTCTCTTTTTTTGTATTTTTATGATTTTCTCTCTTTTTTCTTTTGTTTTTCATAAGAAATAGCAATAAAATAAGATAACCTACTAACTTACTAAAAATAGAAACTTGCTAAAAATAGAAACTATCCTAAATTGGCAGACCTACTATAAAAAGAAAGAAATACTACAGCTATAAAAGGAAATAAACTACTACTAAGGCCAAATTACTCTGGGTTGCGCATTCCATTTAGTTGAATTAAATATTCAAACCGTGACTTATCAAATGCTTTGGTAAATAAATCAGCATTATTATCATCTATTGCCACTTTTACCAATTTGATTAAGTTCTTTTCAGCACAATCACGAATAAAATGATGCCTTATGTCTATGTGCTTTGTTTTACTGTGTTTAACTGGATTGTTAGTTATAGCAATTGTAGATTGATTGTCTATCCTAATTGGAGTTTGAGTGTAAGCTAAACCGTAATCCCGCAATTGTTGTTGTATCCACAGAACCCGTGAGCAGCAACTACCAGCAACAACATACTCGGCCTCGCACGTTGACACGGCTACCGACGTTTGTTTCTTGCATTGCCAGGATACCAATCTCCCTCCTAGAAACTGACAACCTCCAGTTGTTGATTTGCGCGTCAAGCTGCATCCTCCGTAGTCAGAATCCGTGAATGCCTCCAACTCTAGATCTCCCTCCGCGTGATACCAAAGTCCCAGCTTCGGTTTCGACTTGAGGTATCGTAGAATCCGCTTCACAGCTTTCATGTGCATCTCCTTCGGATTAGCTTGAAACCTAGCACAAATACACACAGCAAACATGATGTCAGGTCTTGAAGCAGTTAAATACATAAGTGATCCAATCATGGCCCGATATAACGTCGGATCCACATCGATATCACTTTCAGTACCCGGTCCGAGATTGTGATTCACTTGAATCGGCGTGCTAAAATGGGCAGTCAATTTTGTTCCCTCCATCCCGAAGCGTTCTAATATGTCATAGACATACTTCGTCTGATGGATAAACATCCCTTCTTTCTTCTGGTCAACTTGTAACCCCAAAAAGAAAGTTAACTCTCCCATTGCACTCATCTCGAATTTCGACTTCATCACCTTCTCGAAATCTTTGCACATCTGTTCGTCTGATGAACCAAAAATGATATCATCTACGTACACTTGTACCAAGATAAAATGTTCTCCCTTCCTCTTAACAAACAGAGTACTATCTATCCTACCCCTTTCAAACCCGTTCTCTAATAAATGGTTGGATAGAGTCTCATACCACGCCCTTGGTGCTTGATGCAATCCATATAGAGCCTTATCTAAACGATATACTCTATCCGCATATTTTGGATCTGTAAATCCAGGCGGTTGTTCTACATACACCAACTCCTTCACTTTCCCATATAGGAAAGCACTCTTAACATCTAATTGATATACCTTAAAGCCCTTGAAGGAGGCAAACGCTAGAAACAACCTAATGGCTTCCAGCCTTGCTACTGGTGCAAACACGTCATTGTAATCGATTCCCTCCTCTTGGTTGAAACCCATTACAACTAGCCTAGCCTTGTTGCGCGTGACTATACCCCGATCGTCTCTTTTGCACTTAAAAACCCATTTGGTTCCTATGGCAACTTCCCCTCGAGGTAATGGAACTAACTCCCACACTTCTAGTTTCCTAAACTGCGAGAGTTCTTCCTGCATCGCTTCAACCCAGAAGTTATCCTTAAGTGCCATTTGCACATTTTTAGGCTCTACTTGTGATATGAAACAAGAATACAGACATGTGCGATATGCCTCGGAATCATTTATCATCGACAACAACACTGTGTTGTTATTTAAACTACTCCTAGTCCTCACACCCTCGTTAGGATTTCCTATGATGCTTTCTATAGGATGGTTCTTGTTGATCCTAAAGGTCTCTATCTCGTCAACCCTTAGATTATCTCCTAAGTTAGATCCTATTTCACCTAATGGGGGAACTTCCTCAGATTCTACATTTTCCTCCTCGTTGACATTTTCCACAGAGTTGGAGTTTGTTTCCTGAGTCTGGTTCTCAGTTGAAGGTGCTTCAGGAACATTGAGTTCTGGAGATCCATCTACAGTCGCAGTAGGCTCGGATGTGGATTGAAATGTAGTCCTCGGAAAGGTATGGCCTTCGTCATTCAGATGTAACGTCGCCATGTCCTTTTCGATTGTACCTGCATTATCATCCAAAGGAATGTTAAATGACTCAAATAATTTATCATAGTCAAATATCCATTCCGGACCTGTTTGGGGTTCATGTGTATAACTTGTGACTTCAATGTCATACACAATTTCGACTATACCATTTATTTTATTAAAAACCCGTTTGTTTGGTGAGTTCGGCACATAACCTAGGAAGTATCCTTCGTCAGCCTTTTCACCAAACTTCGGTTGATGTTTTGTACGCAAAAGAGTGCATGGTACCCCAAACTGTTCGAAACCTGTTAAATTAGGTGGCCGTTTATTCAAAATTTCATAACAGGTTTTGTTCAAAGATTTGACTGTAAGGACTCGGTTTAAAATATGGCACGTGGTATTCACTGCCTCCCCCAAAAACATGGTAGGAAACTTTGAATCCGAAAGCATAGTCCTTGCAGCCTCAATCAATGTCCTGTTTTTACGTTCAGCCACCCCATTTTGTTGAGGCTCATGTGGTGCACTAAATTGATGCACTATGCCCTTTGAGAGGCAATATACACCAATTACAGTGTTTTTGAACTCAGTTCCATTATCACTACGTATCCTTTTAACCCTTGTTCCATAGGAATTCTCCACTTGGTCTAAGAACCCGATGAGCTTGGAAGCCGTCTCGTCCTTTGTACCTAAAAAGAAAACCCAAGAAAATCGTGAGTAATCGTCAGTGATAACTAAACAATACCAACTACCTCCTATACTCCTTTTGTTGATTGGTCCGAAAAGATCCATGTGCAACAAATCGAATGTTGAGGTTATGGAGTTCTGCGTCTTGGACTTGTGTGTCTTCTTATGTTGTTTGCCCTTCTTGCATGGTAGACACTTGTCCTCGAACTGAAAGCTCTTCATAGGCACACCTTGCACCAATCCATTTTTCGTTATGTAGTTCATATTTCTTAGGTGCAAGTGAGCCACGCGTCTGTGCCACAATACCGATTCCGTCTCCGAAGCTTTGGATAACAGACAGATTGGCCCCATCGAAGTCTCCGGCTTGTTCATATCAAGCATGTACAAGTCATTCTTCCTTGGTGCCCGCATCAATACCCATTCTTCAAGAATCTTGAATCCCGGTTTGAGCACTAACGCTTCAGTGTCAGTGAACAACACTGAATTCTTCTTGTCACAGATTTGAGATACACTAATGAGATTGTGAACCAGTTTATCAACGTGATAAACTTGGTCCAACTTGATCGTCCCATTAGTGACCACTCCGGTACCCGTGATGTTTCCTCCTTTGTTTCCCGCGAATGATACAAATCCCCGATTCCCACCCTTGAAGTCTGTAAGGAGACTTCTTTCCCCTGTCATGTGCCTGGAGCATCCACTGTCCACGAACCATTTGTTGTTTGGACCTATGGTAATCTCCTACACATGAAAGAAAATAGGTTAGTTATCACCGGGAACCCAAGCCATAACTGACTTGGTTATACCATTCTCGTCCACATACTTAAACTCTTTCAAATACACATCTCGCCTTTCAGGTGACTTGGGTCGTTGAACAGGAGTTTGTTGTGGTGCCGAGTGATGTAAATTCACTCTCTGCCTTTGAGTAGGCATTTGTTGTGGAGCTCTAGAATAATTCCGATTATATTGTATTTCAGATTGTGATCCCTGAGCTCTAACCGGTGCGTAATGTCTAACAGGAGTATGAGACCTAACTGGAGTGTGTGCCCTACTAGGTGTTGTGCTCCTATAGACTTGTTGAGGTGCTGACCTAGATTGATTAATGACACGATTCGGTGAATTTGTCCTAACCACTTCCTTTGGTCCAACCTTTACCGGTGTTTGTTTCACAACTTGTTTTGGTGCGGCCTGCACAGTTTTCTCGGTACACTGAGAACTACTAGTGCTCGCCACATTTGTTGAGGGCTTAACAGGTGTTGGGTTCACTGTCTTAGGTGTAACTTCGGCTTTCCGAAGCGGACAGTGAGAAGCAACATGCCCCTTTTCATGACATCTGAAGCAGGACATCTTATCTATGGACTTCTTGTGTGTGCCCTTAGACTTAGGTGTCTCACTAGTCTTGGTCCTTTTGTACATCTATTGCGACTGGCTCATCGTCCTTATCATTAAAATCAATTTTATGTATTCCTGCAGGTGTATCACTGGAGGAAGACACAAATTTGACTTTCTTAACCTTGACAGTTGTGTCAGCCACTTTAGGTGTATTTTCTACTACAGGCTCAGATATAGGTGCAGGTATGTCCTCTAAGTCTACTGATTTGTCAGTTTTCTCCTGAGGTTGAGGCACGTAGTTTGCATTAAAAGGTGGAGGAATTTCATGAAATCCTAGACCTACGGGCTTTTTAGATTGTCTTTGAGCATCTAAAACTTTCCCTAGGTTCAGGCTTGAATTCCTAAACTTCTCTAGCTTACTATTAGCCTCTGCTACCTTCACCTTTGTTTCAGCTAGCTCTATGTCTTTGTCCTTAAGATTTTTGGTCAAGGCCTCTACATGCTCATACATAAGCTCTAACCTAACACACTGCTCACTCAGTTTGTCTTTCAGAACTATTACATCTTGAGCATCAGCCTTAAGTTTTTCCTTAAGATCTTGCTTAATGTCGTTTAGGCTAGCATTTTCAGTTTTTAAAGACTCGTTTTGAGCAGTTATGGTTTTATGTGATTCTAAGACTAGATTTAACCTATCATTAGAAGTAACACACAATACACATAACTCATGAAAAAGAGAGTAAGTCAGACTAACCTTTGTGTTATCAGATTCCACGTTGGCCATTTGAGCGGCAAACTCCAGAAGCGTCTGATCATTCGTCTTCTCCACCCACATCGGATTGCTGTCCCTTGTGTTGTGCTCTTCCCCTTCACATCCATTCTCCGTGACTTCAGCCATAAAAGCCCGAGCATTTGATTCCGGATGTGAACTCCAGTCGTAAGTACCATCCAGCTGTCTATCTGATGTGACATTTGATAGTAGACCAGCTAGATTGGCTTGACCGGCAGATGAACTTGGAAGGTATCATTGTTGGGACTGATTCTGAAACTGTCCCTGATGCTGACTCTGCCCTTGGTACGTATCTACCTTCGGTCTCTGACATTCTCTGGCGAAGTGTCCCAGACCTTGACAGTTGTAGCACTTGACCTTGGACTTATCAAATCCAATTCCCTTATTATTCATCGTCAGATTCCTACCAGTTCGTTTGATGAATCTTTTAACCCATTGGGTTACCATGGCCAATTGCCATTTAAGGTCCATCTCCTCAAGATCGTCAGGGTCGACCTGATCATAGTCTTCATCCCAGAGAGCAGGATCGTTTATCTTCCCTTGAACGCAGTTCCCGTATGCGGCCACAAATGAAGCAACCAAGTTCAGATGTTCTTCCGCTGATTTAGCGCTCATGGGCATCTTAGAATAGCTCTGAGATGTCGTCGCCTGTGCTGCTTGAGGTTGTTGTTCTTCTGATCTTCCCAACCCTAAGAACGCTCTGTTCAGTGTGTCATCATACTCTGCCGGTAACGACGTTTCTCCGGTGAAAAACGCTGTAGCAGTCTTCAGATCTGCTGCGGCTGAAGGTTTTGTTGATTTTCCAAAATACATTGCTGGATTCTGGACTTGTTCGTAATCCGTTTCGGCCTTCAGTAGCTCGAAGTGATATGCTCGCAACGTTCCCACAATATCTTCCAAAGATTGGGTATAATACTTGTCTTCGTTAAGCTTTATCATTGCCACATACATAGCCCATTTGGCTGGTAAGGCATCAAGAAGCTTATTGTTCTTCTCAGTGTCATTATACTCAATCCCGTGACTTTCAAGCTCCGTCAATAGATGATAGAAGCAGGTGATTGTGTCATCCAGCTGTTCATCCTTTAACGCCTTGAAAATTGCAAACTGTTGTTTCAACAGCTCCATACGCTTTCTACGAACCCTAGGATTACCCTCACATCTCTTCTCTAGTGACTCCCAAAGTTCCTTAGATGTCTTTTGAGTCCTAAATGTGTGTAGTATATCCTGAGGCAACGCCATTCGAATTATCGAAAAAGCTTTGTTCTCGGCTTCATACAGTTTCTTATCATCCTCCTTCATCATTTGGTATGACAAGACTCTCTGACGGCCTTCAACTTCAGAAATAGGTGGGATGTATCCTTCGTCAATACATACCCACATGTGCATGTCATTGAAGCGCACAAAATCGGTAAACCGATCTTTCCACCAATAGTAATCCTCGAGTTTCATCAGCTTAGGCGGAGTATTTGCCTTCCCGACCTCGTGGTCCATTTCCAGAAACTTTTGAAGATTTGACATCGTTTCAAAAGGAATTGAATTGGAACTTAATTAATTTAATTCGAAACTGACTTAAGCTAACTCTTTCGAATCAAGGTAGATTCGAATATAATTTAGGTTAAACCTTTTGGGATTAAATTCGATTAAGTGTTGAAATTCAATTAAATTCGAAATTATGACAGATTCGAAAAGACCCTAAACTCGAAGGTCAAGGCACACTCGAACACTTCAGTAGATTCGAAGCCCTATTCGAGACTAGACTAAACTCGAAGCAAACTCGAATGTAAGCAGACTCGAGACCCCTATCGAATGTAGCACAAACTCGAATTAGATTCGAAAACACTCTGTATCAGACTCGAAAGGAGCGTATTTGGTTAGACTCGAGACTAAGTGTAACCCTAATTACCCCTAATAGATTCGAGCGCCGCAAACTCGAAAAACGGCTAATACATTGATTTTTTAACGTTTTGCAGATTAAATCAATATTTTTACAACGAAAAATATTGATTTCGATCAAAAACGTGAAAAACACAAAGTATTTCCCGGATGACGATTTGCTAGGCTCGAAGAACACGAAAAACACACAGATGAGAGAAAAACCGTCCAAAAGCGTCAAGAAACCAAGGATATATCTAGATGAACACGAAGAACACCAAGAACACCCCGTAGGCTCTGATACCACTTGTAAGGTCTACCACTACGAGATCTATCTAGACGCGGAACCGTCAACGAGTGCGGAATCCTCGTTAACGGGTAGACGGAAACAACTCTCACCAGAAACACGGAGACTATCAGAAGCTGCACGAACGACACACGAACGCACCTACGAACTGATTCTCTCCGAAACGCCACTAACACTGATGATAAACTCGAGATCGTTTAATGCTTAATCACTCTCGAATTCTGCAAAAAGTCTGATAATATTTCGAGTCTATCCCTAATTATTGAGGCTAATTCAAGTCTGTCATCGGCCAAACTTGAATCTGGCCCAAAGCCCATTCGAGTTTGTCCTCACTGACAGTCTCGAATCTGCCTCAACACACACATTCGAATCTGATTAAGTGACTCATTGAGTATAACTAGATTCGAACCATAGACCTTAGAGAATTCGAATTTACTCAATCAATTAATTAACTTAGACTAGAAACTTATGTCTTTAACTTATGTTTGATTTTATCTTTGATATTTATGTTTGAACTTCTTGTAATGCGTTACATTAAGTTCAAACACACAAACAATAATAATTATCAACCATATAAAAACATATATATCTAACACTTGCTAAACCACAATGTTGGATCACTTAGACTGCTATCGTCACACAGGGTGTACCAACAGTTGAACTTAATGTAACATATTACAAGAAGTTCAAACATAAAGATCAAAGATAAAATCAATCATAATGTAAAAACATACGTTTCAATACTTAGTTAATTATGTGAAAAGGTAAATTCCAAATGTTTAAGGACTAGGATTCGAATCTGGTTAGATTCGAATGAGTCTCTTGAACATATTCGAATGTGACCAACTAGGCAGATTCGAGAATGTCAGATAGGCTAAACTCGAATCCGGCCCAAAGCCCATTCGAGTTTGACCCATCTGACATTCTCGAATCTGCCTAAATGGTCACATTCGAATCTGTTCAAGACACTCATTCGAATCTAACCAGATTCAAATCCTAGTCCTTAAACATTTCGAATTTACCTTTTCACATAATTAACTAAGTATTGAAACGTATGTTTTTACAATGTGATTGATTTTATCTTTGATCTTTATGTTTGAACTTCTTGTAATATGTTACATTAAGTTCAAACACACAAACAATAATAATTAACAACCATATATAAACATATATATCTAATACTTGCTAAACCACAATGTTGGATCACTTAGACTGCTATCGTCACACAGGGTTTACCAACAGACTCCCCCTTGACGATAGCTTCTAATAATTCACACATTAGATTAAGAACTTTGTTCATTATTTATTCAAACTGCTTCCAGCATACAAGCTTTTTTCAATACACACTCGAACTACATTCTCATACTTTCTAGCTTCACCATCCATATGAGTATCACTTGAAATCTTATGAGCATGCAAAATTTGAAGGTCATCTCGAGAAAGGTTTACCAGGTGAAGAGGATCATAGATTCTAAGAATCACCTTTTCTTCAAAATCTTCCATCACCGCTTCTCCAGTTTTACTCTCAACATACCACCAATTCAGATTTTTCATGACATTCTGTGGCATAGGCTTGAGCGGCACCTTTCTTAGACATCTTACGGGTTTGTATTGAATCTTCATCCAAGGACGCCCAGTTGGAGGATCAATTCGAGAAGGATCCTCTACTCTTTTTCCTATCCTTGGATTTAGGCGTTCAAACTTCCTTGATCTTCCCTCTTTCCTTATGATTCTGGCAATTATATCTGCATAGGGATCATTGACGATATTGATCAGGTTTTTCCATGCTAACGCCTTGATCTCAATCTTTGGCAATGAATTGAATACTTTCAGAGTTTGCCTCAGGTACTGGAGCCCATCTTTTCTCTTGATTATGAATAGCTGCAGTTCTCGATCAAAGAACCAGCTTAATATGCTTCCTGACAGTTTTCCAGTCCCCGGCAGCCTCATCTTCTTTTTCAGCTCTAATTCCTTCTGATCAGCCCTGAACCACACTCTGTATCAGACTCGAAAGGAGCGTATTTGGTTAGACTCGAGACTAAGTGTAACCCTAATTACCCCTAATAGATTCGAGCGCCGCAAACTCGAAAAATGACTAATACTTTGATTTTTAACGTTTTGCAGATTAAATCAATATTTTTACAACGAAAAATATTGATTTCGATCAAAAACGTGAAAAACACAAAGTATTTCCCGGATGACGATTTGCTAGGCTCGAAGAACACGAAAAACACACAGATGAGAGAAAAACCGTCCAAAAGCGTCAAGAAACCTAGGATATATCTAGATGAACACGAAGAACACCAAGAACACCCCGTAGGCTCTGATACCACTTGTAAGGTCTACCACTACGAGATCTATCTAGACGCAGAACCGTCAACGAGTGCGGAATCCTCGTTAACGGGTAGACGAAAACAACTCTCACCAGAAACACGGAGACTATCAGAAGCTGCACGAACGACACACGAACGCACCTACGAACTGATTCTCTCCGAAACGCCACTAACACTGATGATAAACTCGAGATCGCTTAATGCTTAATCACTCTCGAATTCTGCAAAAAGTCTGATAATATATCGAGTCTATCCCTAATTATAGAGGCTAATTCAAGTCTGTCATGGGCCAAACTTGAATCTGGCCCAAAGCCCATTCGAGTTTGTCCTCACTGACAGTCTCGAATCTGCCTCAACACACACGTTCGAATCTGATTAAGTGACTCATTCGAGTATAACTAGATTCGAACCATAGACCTTAGAGAATTCGAATTTACTCAATCAATTAATTAACTTAGACTAGAAACTTATGTCTTTAACTTATGTTTGATTTTATCTTTGATATTTATGTTTGAACTTCTTGTAATGCGTTACATTAAGTTCAAACACACAAACAATAATAATTATCAACCATATAAAAACATATATATCTAACACTTGCTAAACCACAATGTTGGATCACTTAGACTGCTATCGTCACACAGGGTGTACCAACAGTTTGAACTTAATGTAACATATTACAAGAAGTTCAAACATAAAGATCAAAGATAAAATCAATCATAATGTAAAAACATTTTCAATACTTAGTTAATTATGTGAAAAGGTAAATTCCAAATGTTTAAGGACTAGGATTCGAATCTGGTTAGATTCGAATGAGTCTCTTGAACAGATTCGAATGTGACCAACTAGGCAGATTCGAGAATGTCAGATGGGCTAAACTCGAATCCGGCCCAAAGCCCATTCGAGTTTGACCCATCTGACATTCTCGAATCTGCCTAAATGGTCACATTCGAATCTGTTCAAGAGACTCATTCGAATCTAACCAGATTCAAATCCTAGTCCTTAAACATTTCGAATTTACCTTTTCACATAATTAACTAAGTATTGAAACGTATGTTTTTACAATATGATTGATTTTATCTTTGATCTTTATGTTTGAACTTCTTGTAATATGTTACATTAAGTTCAAACACACAAACAATAATAATTAACAACCATATATAAACATATATATCTAATACTTGCTAAACCACAATGTTGGATCACTTAGACTGCTATCGTCACACAGGGTGTACCAACAGACTCCCCCTTGACGATAGCTTCTAATAATTCACACATTTGATTAAGAACTTTGTTCATTATTTATTCAAACTGCTTCCAGCATACAAACCTTTTTCAATACACACTCGAACTACATTCTCATACTTTCTAGCCTCACCATCCATATGAGTATCACTTGAAATCTTATGAGCATGCAAAATTTGAAGGTCATCTCGAGAAAGGTTTACCAGGTGAAGAGGATCATAGATTCTAAGAATCACCTTTTCTTCAAAATCTTCCATCACCGCTTCTCCAGTTTCACTCTCAACATACCCCCAATTCAGATTTTTCATGACATTCTGTGGCATAGGCTTGAGCGGCACCTTTCTTAGACATCTTACGGGTTTGTATTGAATCTTCATCCAAGGACGCCCAGTTAGAGGATCAATTCGAGAAGGATCCTCTACTCTTTTTCCTATCCTTGGATTTAGGCGTTCAAACTTCCTTGATCTTCCCTCTTTCCTTATGATTCTGGCAATTATATCTGCATAGGGATCATTGACGATATTGATCAGGTTTTTCCATGCTAACGCCTTGATCTCAATCTTTGGCAATGAATTGAATACTTTCAGAGTTTGCCTCAGGTACTGGAGCCCATCTTTTCTCTTGATTATGAATAGCTGCAGTTCTCGATCAAAGAACCAGCTTAATATGCTTCCTGACAGTTTTCCAGTCCCCGGCAGCCTCATCTTCTTTTTCAGCTCTAATTCCTTCTGATCAGCCCTGAACCACACTCTGTATCAGACTCGAAAGGAGCGTATTTGGTTAGACTCGAGACTAAGTGTAACCCTAATTACCCCTAATAGATTCGAGCGCCGCAAACTCGAAAAATGACTAATACTTTGATTTTTAACGTTTTGCAGATTAAATCAATATTTTTACAACGAAAAATATTGATTTCGATCAAAAACGTGAAAAACACAAAGTATTTCCCGGATGACGATTTGCTAGGCTCGAAGAACACGAAAAACACACAGATGAGAGAAAAACCGTCCAAAAGCGTCAAGAAACCTAGGATATATCTAGATGAACACGAAGAACACCAAGAACACCCCGTAGGCTCTGATACCACTTGTAAGGTCTACCACTACGAGATCTATCTAGACGCAGAACCGTCAACGAGTGCGGAATCCTCGTTAACGGGTAGACGAAAACAACTCTCACCAGAAACACGGAGACTATCAGAAGCTGCACGAACGACACACGAACGCACCTACGAACTGATTCTCTCCGAAACGCCACTAACACTGATGATAAACTCGAGATCGCTTAATGCTTAATCACTCTCGAATTCTGCAAAAAGTCTGATAATATATCGAGTCTATCCCTAATTATAGAGGCTAATTCAAGTCTGTCATGGGCCAAACTTGAATCTGGCCCAAAGCCCATTCGAGTTTGTCCTCACTGACAGTCTCGAATCTGCCTCAACACACACGTTCGAATCTGATTAAGTGACTCATTCGAGTATAACTAGATTCGAACCATAGACCTTAGAGAATTCGAATTTACTCAATCAATTAATTAACTTAGACTAGAAACTTATGTCTTTAACTTATGTTTGATTTTATCTTTGATATTTATGTTTGAACTTCTTGTAATGCGTTACATTAAGTTCAAACACACAAACAATAATAATTATCAACCATATAAAAACATATATATCTAACACTTGCTAAACCACAATGTTGGATCACTTAGACTGCTATCGTCACACAGGGTGTACCAACAGTTTGAACTTAATGTAACATATTACAAGAAGTTCAAACATAAAGATCAAAGATAAAATCAATCATAATGTAAAAACATTTTCAATACTTAGTTAATTATGTGAAAAGGTAAATTCCAAATGTTTAAGGACTAGGATTCGAATCTGGTTAGATTCGAATGAGTCTCTTGAACAGATTCGAATGTGACCAACTAGGCAGATTCGAGAATGTCAGATGGGCAAAACTCGAATCCGGCCCAAAGCCCATTCGAGTTTGACCCATCTGACATTCTCGAATCTGCCTAAATGGTCACATTCGAATCTGTTCAAGAGACTCATTCGAATCTAACCAGATTCAAATCCTAGTCCTTAAACATTTCGAATTTACCTTTTCACATAATTAACTAAGTATTGAAACGTATGTTTTTACAATATGATTGATTTTATCTTTGATCTTTATGTTTGAACTTCTTGTAATATGTTACATTAAGTTCAAACACAAAAACAATAATAATTAACAACCATATATAAACATATATATCTAATACTTGCTAAACCACAATGTTGGATCACTTAGACTGCTATCGTCACACAGGGTGTACCAACAGACTCCCCCTTGACGATAGCTTCTAATAATTCACACATTTGATTAAGAACTTTGTTCATTATTTATTCAAACTGCTTCCAGCATACAAGCTTTTTTCAATACACACTCGAACTACATTCTCATACTTTCTAGCTTCACCATCCATATGAGTATCACTTGAAATCTTATGAGCATGCAAAATTTGAAGGTCATCTCGAGAAAGGTTTACCAGGTGAAGAGGATCATAGATTCTAAGAATCACCTTTTCTTCAAAATCTTCCATCACCGCTTCTCCAGTTTCACTCTCAACATACCACCAATTCAGATTTTTCATGACATTCTGTGGCATAGGCTTGAGCGGCACCTTTCTTAGACATCTTACGGGTTTGTATTGAATCTTCATCCAAGGACGCCCAGTTGGAGGATCAATTCGAGAAGGATCCTCTACTCTTTTTCCTATCCTTGGATTTAGGCGTTCAAACTTCCTTGATCTTCCCTCTTTCCTTATGATTCTGGCAATTATATCTGCATAGGGATCATTGACGATATTGATCAGGTTTTTCCATGCTAACGCCTTGATCTCAATCTTTGGCAATGAATTGAATACTTTCAGAGTTTGCCTCAGGTACTGGAGCCCATCTTTTCTCTTGATTATGAATAGCTGCAGTTCTCGATCAAAGAACCAGCTTAATATGCTTCCTGACAGTTTTCCAGTCCCCGGCAGCCTCATCTTCTTTTTCAGCTCTAATTCCTTCTGATCAGCCCTGAACCACACTCTGTATCAGACTCGAAAGGAGCGTATTTGGTTACACTCGAGACTAAGTGTAACCCTAATTACCCCTAATAGATTCGAGCGCCGCAAACTCGAAAAACGATTAATACTTTGATTTTTTAACGTTTTGCAGATTAAATCAATATTTTTACAACGAAAAATATTGATTTCGATCAAAAACGTGAAAAACACAAAGTATTTCCCGGATGACGATTTGCTAGGCTCGAAGAACACGAAAAACACACAGATGAGAGAAAAACCGTCCATAAGCGTCAAGAAACCTAGGATATATCTAGATGAACACGAAGAACACCAAGAACACCCCGTAGGCTCTGATACCACTTGTAAGGTCTACCACTACGAGATCTATCTAGACGCAGAACCGTCAACGAGTGCGGAATCCTCGTTAACGGGTAGACGGGAACAACTCTCACCAGAAACACGGAGACTATCAGAAGCTACACGAACGACACACGAACGCACCTACGAACTGATTCTCTCCGAAACGCCACTAACACTGATGATAAACTCGAGATCGCTTAATGCTTAATCACTCTCGAATTCTGCAAAAAGTCTGATAATATTTCGAGTCTATCCCTAATTATAGAGGCTAATTCAAGTCTGTCATGGGCCAAACTTGAATCTGGCCCAAAGCCCATTCGAGTTTGTCCTCACTGACAGTCTCGAATCTGCCTCAACACACACATTCGAATCTGATTAAGTGACTCATTCGAGTATAACTAGATTCGAACCATAGACCTTAGAGAATTCGAATTTACTCAATCAATTAATTAACTTAGACTAGAAACTTATGTCTTTAACTTATGTTTGATTTTATCTTTGATATTTCTGTTTGAACTTCTTGTAATGCGTTACATTAAGTTCAAACACACAAACAATAATAATTATCAACCATATAAAAACATATATATCTAACACTTGCTAAACCACAATGTTGGATCACTTAGACTGCTATCGTCACACAGGGTGTACCAACAGTTGAACTTAATGTAACATATTACAAGAAGTTCAAACATAAAGATCAAAGATAAAATCAATCATAATGTAAAAACATACGTTTCAATACTTAGTTAATTATGTGAAAAGGTAAATTCCAAATGTTTAAGGACTAGGATTCGAATCTGGTTAGATTCGAATGAGTCTCTTGAACATATTCGAATGTGACCAACTAGGCAGATTCGAGAATGTCAGATAGGCTAAACTCGAATCCGGCCCAAAGCCCATTCGAGTTTGACCCATCTGACATTCTCGAATCTGCCTAAATGGTCACATTCGAATCTGTTCAAGACACTCATTCGAATCTAACCAGATTCAAATCCTAGTCCTTAAACATTTCGAATTTACCTTTTCACATAATTAACTAAGTATTGAAACGTATGTTTTTACAATGTGATTGATTTTATCTTTGATCTTTATGTTTGAACTTCTTGTAATATGTTACATTAAGTTCAAACACACAAACAATAATAATTAACAACCATATATAAACATATATATCTAATACTTGCTAAACCACAATGTTGGATCACTTAGACTGCTATCGTCACACAGGGTTTACCAACAGACTCCCCCTTGACGATAGCTTCTAATAATTCACACATTAGATTAAGAACTTTGTTCATTATTTATTCAAACTGCTTCCAGCATACAAGCTTTTTTCAATACACACTCGAACTACATTCTCATACTTTCTAGCTTCACCATCCATATGAGTATCACTTGAAATCTTATGAGCATGCAAAATTTGAAGGTCATCTCGAGAAAGGTTTACCAGGTGAAGAGGATCATAGATTCTAAGAATCACCTTTTCTTCAAAATCTTCCATCACCGCTTCTCCAGTCTCACTCTCAACATACCACCAATTCGGATTTTTCATGACATTCTGTGGCATAGGCTTGAGCGGCACCTTTCTTAGACACCTTACGGGTTTGTATTGAATCTTCATCCAAGGACGCCCAGTTAGAGGATCAATACGAGAAGGATCCTCTACTCTTTTTCCAACCCTTGGATTTAGGCGTTCAAACTTCCTTGATCTTCCCTCTTTCCTTATGATTCTAGCAATTATATCTACGTAGGGATCATTGCCAATATTGATCAGTTCTTTCCATGCTAACGCCTTGATCTCAATCTTTGGCAGTGAATTGAATACTTTCAGAGTTCGCCTCAGGTACTGGAGCCCATCTTTTCTCTTGATTATGAATAGCTGCAGTTCTCGATCAAAGAACCAGCTTAATATGCTTCCTGACAGTTTTCCAGTCCCCGGCAGCCTCATCTTCTTTTTCAGCTCTAATTCCTTCTGATCAGCCCTGAACCACACTCTGTATCAGACTCGAAAGGAGCGTATTTGGTTAGACTCGAGACTAAGTGTAACCCTAATTACCCCTAATAGATTCGAGCGCCGCAAACTCGAAAAATGACTAATACTTTGATTTTTAACGTTTTGCAGATTAAATCAATATTTTTACAACGAAAAATATTGATTTCGATCAAAAACGTGAAAAACACAAAGTATTTCCCGGATGACGATTTGCTAGGCTCGAAGAACACGAAAAACACACAGATGAGAGAAAAACCGTCCATAAGCGTCAAGAAACCTAGGATATATCTAGATGAACACGAAGAACACCAAGAACACCCCGTAGGCTCTGATACCACTTGTAAGGTCTACCACTACGAGATCTATCTAGACGCAGAACCGTCAACGAGTGCGGAATCCTCGTTAACGGGTAGACGGAAACAACTCTCACCAGAAACACGGAGACTATCAGAAGCTGCACGAACGACACACGAACGCACCTACGAACTGATTCTCTCCGAAACGCCACTAACACTGATGATAAACTCGAGATCGCTTAATGCTTAATCACTCTCGAATTCTGCAAAAAGTCTGATAATATTTCGAGTCTATCCCTAATTATAGAGGCTAATTCAAGTCTGTCATGGGCCAAACTTGAATCTGGCCCAAAGCCCATTCGAGTTTGTCCTCACTGACAGTCTCGAATCTGCCTCAACACACACATTCGAATCTGATTAAGTGACTCATTCGAGTATAACTAGATTCGAACCATAGACCTTAGAGAATTCGAATTTACTCAATCAATTAATTAACTTAGACTAGAAACTTATGTCTTGAACTTATGTTTGATTTTATCTTTGATATTTATGTTTGAACTTCTTGTAATGCGTTACATTAAGTTCAAACACACAAACAATAATAATTATCAACCATATAAAAACATATATATCTAACACTTGCTAAACCACAATGTTGGATCACTTAGACTGCTATCGTCACACAGGGTGTACCAACAGTTTGAACTTAATGTAACATATTACAAGAAGTTCAAACATAAAGATCAAAGATAAAATCAATCATAATGTAAAAACATTTTCAATACTTAGTTAATTATGTGAAAAGGTAAATTCCAAATGTTTAAGGACTAGGATTCGAATCTGGTTAGATTCGAATGAGTCTCTTGAACAGATTCGAATGTGACCAACTAGGCAGATTCGAGAATGTCAGATGGGCTAAACTCGAATCCGGCCCAAAGCCCATTCGAGTTTGACCCATCTGACATTCTCGAATCTGCCTAAATGGTCACATTCGAATCTGTTCAAGAGACTCATTCGAATCTAACCAGATTCAAATCCTAGTCCTTAAACATTTCGATTTTACCTTTTCACATAATTAACTAAGTATTGAAACGTATGTTTTTACAATATGATTGATTTTATCTTTGATCTTTATGTTTGAACTTCTTGTAATATGTTACATTAAGTTCAAACACACAAACAATAATAATTAACAACCATATATAAACATATATATCTAATACTTGCTAAACCACAATGTTGGATCACTTAGACTGCTATCGTCACACAGGGTGTACCAACAGAATCCCCCTTGACGATAGCTTCTAATAATTCACACATTTGATTAAGAACTTTGTTCATTATTTATTCAAACTGCTTCCAGCATACAAGCTTTTTTCAATACACACTCGAACTACATTCTCATACTTTCTAGCTTCACCATCCATATGAGTATCACTTGAAATCTTATGAGCATGCAAAATTTGAAGGTCATCTCGAGAAAGGTTTACCAGGTGAAGAGGATCATAGATTCTAAGAATCACCTTTTCTTCAAAATCTTCCATCACCGCTTCTCCAGTTTTACTCTCAACATACCACCAATTCAGATTTTTCATGACATTCTGTGGCATAGGCTTGAGCGGCACCTTTCTTAGACATCTTACGGGTTTGTATTGAATCTTCATCCAAGGACGCCCAGTTGGAGGATCAATTCGAGAAGGATCCTCTACTCTTTTTCCTATCCTTGGATTTAGGCGTTCAAACTTCCTTGATCTTCCCTCTTTCCTTATGATTCTGGCAATTATATCTGCATAGGGATCATTGACGATATTGATCAGGTTTTTCCATGCTAACGCCTTGATCTCAATCTTTGGCAATGAATTGAATACTTTCAGAGTTTGCCTCAGGTACTGGAGCCCATCTTTTCTCTTGATTATGAATAGCTGCAGTTCTCGATCAAAGAACCAGCTTAATATGCTTCCTGACAGTTTTCCAGTCCCCGGCAGCCTCATCTTCTTTTTCAGCTCTAATTCCTTCTGATCAGCCCTGAACCACACTCTGTATCAGACTCGAAAGGAGCGTATTTGGTTAGACTCGAGACTAAGTGTAACCCTAATTACCCCTAATAGATTCGAGCGCCGCAAACTCGAAAAACGACTAATACTTTGATTTTTTAACGTTTTGCAGATTAAATCAATATTTTTACAACGAAAAATATTGATTTCGATCAAAAACGTGAAAAACACAAAGTATTTCCCGGATGACGATTTGCTAGGCTCGAAGAACACGAAAAACACACAGATGAGAGAAAAACCGTCCAAAAGCGTCAAGAAACCTAGGATATATCTAGATGAACACGAAGAACACCAAGAACACCCCGTAGGCTCTGATACCACTTGTAAGGTCTACCACTACGAGATCTATCTAGACGCAGAACCGTCAACGAGTGCGGAATCCTCGTTAACGGGTAGACGAAACAACTCTCACCAGAAACACGGAGACTATCAGAAGCTGCACGAACGACACACGAACGCACCTACGAACTGATTCTCTCCGAAACGCCACTAACACTGATGATAAACTCGAGATCGCTTAATGCTTAATCACTCTCGAATTCTGCAAAAAGTCTGATAATATTTCGAGTCTATCCCTAATTATAGAGGCTAATTCAAGTCTGTCATGGGCCAAACTTGAATCTGGCCCAAAGCCCATTCGAGTTTGTCCTCACTGACAGTCTCGAATCTGCCTCAACACACACATTCGAATCTGATTAAGTGACTCATTCGAGTATAACTAGATTCGAACCATAGACCTTAGAGAATTCGAATTTACTCAATCAATTAATTAACTTAGACTAGAAACTTATGTCTTTAACTTATGTTTGATTTTATCTTTGATATTTCTGTTTGAACTTCTTGTAATGCGTTACATTAAGTTCAAACACACAAACAATAATAATTATCAACCATATAAAAACATATATATCTAACACTTGCTAAACCACAATGTTGGATCACTTAGACTGCTATCGTCACACAGGGTGTACCAACAGTTGAACTTAATGTAACATATTACAAGAAGTTCAAACATAAAGATCAAAGATAAAATCAATCATAATGTAAAAACATACGTTTCAATACTTAGTTAATTATGTGAAAAGGTAAATTCCAAATGTTTAAGGACTAGGATTCGAATCTGGTTAGATTCGAATGAGTCTCTTGAACATATTCGAATGTGACCAACTAGGCAGATTCGAGAATGTCAGATAGGCTAAACTCGAATCCGGCCCAAAGCCCATTCGAGTTTGACCCATCTGACATTCTCGAATCTGCCTAAATGGTCACATTCGAATCTGTTCAAGACACTCATTCGAATCTAACCAGATTCAAATCCTAGTCCTTAAACATTTCGAATTTACCTTTTCACATAATTAACTAAGTATTGAAACGTATGTTTTTACAATGTGATTGATTTTATCTTTGATCTTTATGTTTGAACTTCTTGTAATATGTTACATTAAGTTCAAACACACAAACAATAATAATTAACAACCATATATAAACATATATATCTAATACTTGCTAAACCACAATGTTGGATCACTTAGACTGCTATCGTCACACAGGGTTTACCAACAGACTCCCCCTTGACGATAGCTTCTAATAATTCACACATTAGATTAAGAACTTTGTTCATTATTTATTCAAACTGCTTCCAGCATACAAGCTTTTTTCAATACACACTCGAACTACATTCTCATACTTTCTAGCTTCACCATCCATATGAGTATCACTTGAAATCTTATGAGCATGCAAAATTTGAAGGTCATCTCGAGAAAGGTTTACCAGGTGAAGAGGATCATAGATTCTAAGAATCACCTTTTCTTCAAAATCTTCCATCACCGCTTCTCCAGTTTCACTCTCAACATACCACCAATTCAGATTTTTCATGACATTCTGTGGCATAGGCTTGAGCGGCACCTTTCTTAGACATCTTACGGGTTTGTATTGAATCTTCATCCAAGGACGCCCAGTTGGAGGATCAATTCGAGAAGGATCCTCTACTCTTTTTCCTATCCTTGGATTTAGGCGTTCAAACTTCCTTGATCTTCCCTCTTTCCTTATGATTCTGGCAATTATATCTGCATAGGGATCATTGACGATATTGATCAGGTTTTTCCATGCTAACGCCTTGATCTCAATCTTTGGCAATGAATTGAATACTTTCAGAGTTTGCCTCAGGTACTGGAGCCCATCTTTTCTCTTGATTATGAATAGCTGCAGTTCTCGATCAAAGAACCAGCTTAATATGCTTCCTGACAGTTTTCCAGTCCCCGGCAGCCTCATCTTCTTTTTCAGCTCTAATTCCTTCTGATCAGCCCTGAACCACAACTTTCTTTTCTCTTCATTCGTTAACTCTCTGACAGGCTCTTCTGTTGATGACTCAATATTTAAAGCAGCATTCACCACTTCTATGTTAACAACGTCATTTCCTTCTATCACATATGTATCAGTGATAGTATTTTGCTGAACGATGATTTCATCAGCTTCATCGTCTTCGTCAGCACACACCTCATCATCTGATCTCCAATCAACAATCTCTTCAGGGACAAATTCTCCCTCTTCTAGTTCTTCCATATCCTCTTCAAAGTCAAATCCCAAGTCCATTGGGTCGTCATCGATATCCATGAGAGCATCAATCATCTCACTTATCTCAAAATTTGTAGGTTTAGACGAGCTGGCCTCTCCTACTTCACCTCCTGCTTGACTTGGCTCCCCCTAAGATTGAGCAGCCTGAGCAGCAGAAAAATCTACTGGCTCATTCTGTCTTTGAGAGCTGGGATCATTGCCTTGGTTATCTTCATCATCATCATCCTTCCTGCCCACTTCTTGATCATGGCACAATGTCTCCCCCTGAGCCTGTAAATTTTTCATTAATTGCTCAACTAGGGAGCGCATCGATCTTAGCTCGGTTGCCTGATCAGCGACAAAAGTCTTTAACTCTACGTTCTCTTTCTGAACATTTTTCACAATCTTCTTCAAATCGGCATTCTCCTTATCAAGATTTGCATTATGAGTCTGAATCTAACCGATTGCCTTTGTTAGGCCTATGATTTGGATATTTTGGAAGTCAACTCGAGCTTTAAGCTGCAGAAACCTTTGATTGTCGGCGTATGTGGATGAGGTTGATGGGATGGATTGAATTGGAGTTGGAATGATCGGCGATGGGATGTATGGTTCATCATGAGGTGGTGATGGTGGAATGGTGGTTTGAGGTTCCTGATGTTGAGGGATTTGAGGTTGAGGAATTTCTGGTTGTTCTGCTGAAGCTGAAGACGATCCTTGCATAAATCTATGACACTTGGCCCGTTGCCTTGTCACTAACGGTGCAGCCTCTTCTTCTTCAAAATCGGAGTCATCAGACTCTCTTGATGCTCGCCTCCTTGAAGCTTCTTCATTAATCACCACTACTCTAGATCCATAAGTTTCTATCCGAACTGTTGGTTCTGTAGATACGGACTCTGGAGCTTCAACCTCCATCTCCTCCATTTCTTCTGACTCAGTGGCAGATGATGACTCATCATTACCAGTCTGCTGTGGTTCATATTCGTCAACATCCCGACGCACATCTTCTTCTCCCTCTGGAGGCTCAAGCAATTCTCCCACCAACGCTGTAGATATATCTTCATTGGCATGAGGACCTGCTTCCCAAATTTCATGTAGTGTCTGGCACAACTGATCAGATTCACTTGGGATATTCGAAAGGCCCGCCTCTTGTATCTCTGGCTGTTGACTTGTAGAAGGCCTAGATGCCTGAGTCTGACTCGCAGTAGCTCTTTGTCGTCACCTTTGTGGCTGTGCACGTGGTTGTTGTTGTTGTTGTTGTTGCGGTGGCTGTCTAGCTTGAACTTCCACTTCTCCTGCCCAGTTGCCAGTATCTGGTGCTTCAAAATTCCTATCTAGAACAGCTCCAAACAACGGTCGCTCGACCGGAACCGCCAACCTTCCTCTGTGCGAGGAGCAATCAGCAAAAATTCTTTTATCCATCACCGCGACACTTTGGATTTCATTTAGCTGAGGCAAATTCGGCAAGAAATGCCTGATTAGCATCATTATGAACCGAGGATATAAGAGAAATTGTTGATGCTCTGGAGCCGTGATTTGATGAACGAACTCCGAGAAAAACATTTCGGAAAAGCTGAAAGGTTGATTATATACTAAGGCGATCATCCCAGATTGGATCTTCGAGACAATATAGTCAAAACCGGCTTTCTTGGCTGCGAAACAAACCATAAACACATGAGCCAAAAATCTCCATTGGCCAATAAGCCCGCTCTTCATGTAAGAAGTCTTCGTAACATCTAAACTGTAACCCATTCTCTGAAAAGCCGCTTGCCTAATACTTAGGGGAAAGTCAATAGGCCCAGACTCCTCTTCCTGAGATCCTAGTTGCAAAACTTGACGCAGCATATCGGCAGAAAACACCAACGGTTGTCCTGCGATCCTTGTTCTCAGCACTGTCGGGGTGACAGAGCAATCCACCTGAAGATGATCATAGAACTGGCGAACATAGGGAATAACAATCTGAATATTGTGAGACAATGCAAAAGCAATCCTAGATTCTACAAGGAAATCCATCATTTGACGAAAGCCCTGCGCCTCAGGGATATGATGGTCATAGGGAATGACCATATTATGCTTCGGCACGATAACACGAACAGCCATATCTGCACAATAGATAAACTATTAGAATTATTAAAAATCAATAAACTTGCTTAAATTCAAATTTGTTTTATTTTGAACTTGTGTAAGTACAAAATCCAACACAAATGAATTTCTACAAGTTTAATTAAATTTAAATTGAATAATTCAAATAAAATGACAGATTCGAATAAACCCTATTTCCAGTTTGATGACAGAGTCGAATGTAAAGGTCTTCTCGAGTTTGTCAGTAAACTCGAGAAAGTTCACGAACAGATTCGAAATGTCGTCGGCCAACTCTTCAACAAAACCCATGATTTTAACCATTTTGAACTTAGAAAAACACATACATTAGTCCAACTAGGTTCTAATCACTGATATTTGCCTTTATTTTGACTTTTTACCGGTCCAAACTTTGTAATTTTGAAAAACACGACTTAGACCCATAATCCTTCAAAAATCGATGATTTTGGCTTAAATGGTGTATAAAACTACATGAATCTTGTACAACCCAGTTGTTTGTACCTAGAAGTATCAGTAGAATCGAACACTTTAGCAAGAAACTCGACAAATTGTCGTTTTTGTAGAAATCGGTAGATTCGAGGAAGTAGATTCGAAGTCGCCAAATAGATTCGAGTGTATAGATTCGAAAACAGATAAGAGTAATGACAATTACTGTTACCTATTTATAACACCTAGCTTCGAATCTATGGCCAAAGTCGAATCTACTGACAGATTCGAAACCACCCAATTTCGAGTCTGTCCTAAACTCGAATTACACCAAACACTTAAAATAAATTTCGAAAATTTTGAAATAACTTCAACTTTTTCAACCTTTTCAACGGTATTGTGTAACGGAATAAACTATGCCAAATCCTTTACCCGAAGCACAAGATTTTCACGCAGTGTTTATTTTAGTCAACTGTGAATGCACCCTCAGTAATTTTTGACCTTTTTCCTAAGTTAAAAAATAAAATAAAGTAAACTAAACTAAGGTAAAATACACTAAAATAAAATAAAAACTAAGTAAAAACAAAATTTAACTTAGACTTAAGCTATGCTTATTAAAATTCACAACCTAAGCTAAACGCTAAACAAAATATTTTTGATGAGTATAGTCAAAGAAAGGTTCAATCAGATAGCGATATCAGATACTCACTTTCAGTACTTAAACTTTCACACTTAGGAATTTTAGATTCCTTTGATTGTTTGTCGTGAAATACCCACTTAGCCGATTGTTGGTATTTACCCCTTTAAACAATCTACATTTCGGAATATCCCTTGGCATTTTTATTTATCATGAAATTATCTTACGTACTCAGACATAGACATACTTTTATGATCAAGGCATACAGACAAAGATTCTAACTTGTTGGCATTTGCAAACTTCCTTTAAAAGATAAACATCGGACACAGGTCTGTATTTTCATACAACAAAGTGTCTTAGTTTGACTTAAGGTTTATTCTTAAAGTTAGCAAGACAGCGGTGACAGGTCTGTACCGACGTACAACAAAGCGACGTATCTTGCTAACCCGAATCTAAACAGAGTCAACAGGTCTGTACTTACGTACAACAGAGTTACATGTTTTCGACTCTCAATTTTATATGATTTTTCTATTCTTTCCATTTTAAGATGTATTTGATGTTGCTATACATCCCCAGAAAGTTTGCATACCTCATTTAGACTCAAAGTTTGTATGTCTTGTACATAAAATTAAGACCGATTGGTCGTACATCTAAGTTAGTGACACGTTTGACTTTTTCTTGAATATTTTATTTGCCTTGAGACTCCCTATATGTATTATGCCTTCCCGACCTCGTGGTCCATTTCAAGGAATTTTTGAAGATTTGACATCTTTTCGAAAGTAATTGAGTTGAACTTAATTAATTTAATTCGAAACTAATTTGAGTTAATTCTTTCGAATCTAGGTTGATTCGAATATAATTAAATTTCAATTTATTTGGGATTAAATTCGATTAAGTTTTGAAAATCAATTAAATTCGAAACTAATGACAGATTCGAAAAGTCCCTAAACTCGATGGTCAAGGCAAACTCGAACAATCAGCAGATTCGAAGCCCTATTCGACTCTAGACCAAATTCGAAACAAACTCGAATGTCAGCAGACTCGAGAACCTATTCGAAACTAGCACAGACTAGAATCAAACTCGAAACAATACTTTATCAAACTCGAGAGGAGCGGATTTGGTTAGACTCGAAACTAAGTAAAACCCTAATTACTCCTAATAGATTCGAGCGCCGCAAACTCGAAAAACGGCTAATCTTTGATTTCTTAATGGGCTTTGGGCCGGATTCGAGTTTAGCCCATGTCAGACTCGAATTAGCCTCTATAATTAGGGATAGACTCGAAATATTATTAGACATTTTGCAGAATTCGAGAGTGATTAAGCATTAAGCGATTTCGAGTTTATCATCAGTGTTAGTGTCGTTTCGGAGAGAATCAGTTCGTAGGTGCGTGGTTGGGTAGTTCGTGCAGCTTCTGATAGTCTCCTTGTTTCTGGTGAGTGTTGTTACTGTCTACCCGTTAACGAGGATTCCGCACTCGTTGACGGTTCCGCGTCTAGATAGATCTCGTAGTGGTAGACCTTACAGGTAGCAAACATAATATCAGGTCTACTAGCAGTTAAATACAGCAAGCTCCCGATCATGCCTCTGTAAGCTGTTACTGAAACAGTTTTGCCAGCAGCATCTGCATCCAACTTTACATTGGTTGCCATTGGGGTTTTAGTAGGAGAACTTTGATCAAATTTAAACCTTTTCAATAGATCTAAAGTATACTTTCTTTGATTGCATTCAACAGACTTCACCTTCTTTATGAACAGTGTGGTATCCACTTTACCTCTAGAATAACCATTGCTCATAAGGAAATCAGTAAGAGTGTCATACCAGGCTCTAGGGGCTTGTTTTAGACCATAGAAGGCTTTGTCCAACTTATAGACAAAACCTGGATGATGTTCATTTTCAAAACCTGGAGGCTGCTTGACATAGACTTCTTCTTGCAGCTTACCATTCAAAAATGCACTCTTCACATCCATCTGAAATACCTTCATGGTCTTATGAGCAACGTAGGCTAGAAACAAACGAATTGCCTCTAACCTGGCCACAAAAGAAAATGTTTCATCGTAGTCAATGCCTTCCTCCTGTCTGTAGCCTTGAGCAACTAGTCATGCCTTATTTCTAACGACATGACCTTGCTCATCCATCTTGTTCCTGTAAACCCACTTGGTGTCAATCATAGTTTTTCCTTTAGGAGCAGGGACCAGGTGCCATACTTTGTTTCTCTCAAACTGATTGAGTTCCTCTTGCATGGCAGTGATCCAATTGGCAGATTTAAGTGCTTCATCCACTTTCTTTGGCTCCATTAGGGACACAAAGCTAGAGAACATACAAAAGTTCCCTAAGCTGCCCCATCTTGTTTGCACCCCTTTGTTGATGTCACCAATTATTTGATCATTTGGGTGACACCTGATCCACTTAGGATCATGCTTCAATGAGGATTCTCCTAAGTTGTTTGCATCTTCAACAGGAGCTGTTGAATAGCTCTCAAGATTCTTAGACACACTGATATCTTGAGCCTGTTCACTTGTTGAGCATGACTCTCCCTTGTTGAACATATCAGCATATGATCCAGGAAAATCAGCATTGATTGGTTCAGGACATGAAGTTGTAATTAAGTCAGTACACTTATTCACATAGGGTGTATCGACATAATCATCATCATGCCCATCATGGTTAGCACGTTCCATTCTGGATGTAGTGGAAGCTTTTGAGTCCTTTTCTTCACTAATGGAATGCATAAGATCATCAAAGCTGAATTCCCCTGTAACTGATTCAGGAACAGCTTTGGTGAAGGCACTCCTGGAGTCTTCAAAAGTGACATTGATAGATTCATCTATCACCTTTGTCTTGTTGTTGTATACTCTGTAGACTTTGGAGATAGCAGAATATCCAACAAACACACATTCATCAGCTTTGGATTCAAACTTTGCAAGCTGGTCCCTCTGATTCAGAATGAAGCAGGGACATCCAAACACATGGAAGTACCTAATGTTTGGCCTTCTTCCTTTGAGCAGCTCATAGGAAGTCTTGTTGAACCTTTTCACCACTAAGGATCTATTTTCGGTGAAGCAAGCAGTGTTGACAGCTTCAGCCCAGAATGATGAAGGTAAACTAGATGCACACAGCATGGTTCTAGCAGCTTCAATGAGAGTTCTATTTCAGCAACTCCATTTTGTTGTGGAGTTCTTACTGCTGAAAAGTTCTGTGAGATCCCTCTTTCTTCACAGAAGTCCTCAAAAGTAGTGTTTTTGAATTCAGTACCATGATCACTTCTAAGCTGCTTCACTTGAGCAGAGTTCAGCATTTCCATCTTCTTGATAAATCCAATGATTTCTCTAGCAGCCTCTCCTTTGCTCTTCAGAAAGATCACCCATGTAAACCTGGAGAACTCATCAACCATTACTAGAGTGTATCTTCTTCCTCCTAGACTTGGGACACTGACTGGTCCAAACAAGTCCATGTGGATTAAGAAGAGAGGAGTATCAATAGAAAAATTATGCTTGGATTTAAAAGATGATTTTCTCTGCTTGCCTTTCTCACAAGCTGTGCAGAGTTTATCCTTAATAAAGGTTATAGAAGGTAAACCTGTTACCAAGTCATTCTTACATAGTTTGTTGATATTCTTGAAGTTCAGGTGTGAAATCCTTTTGTGCCATAACCAGTTCAGGTCTGCATTGGTTCTTGTGAGAAAGCAGGTTTCAGTGGTGGGATCAGCAGATTTCATGTCCACAACATATACACCTTTCTTTCGTTGAGCACACATCAGAAGTTTGCCTTGGGAATCCAATATGTAACCTAGGTGCTCATCAAAGTTAACCTTGTAGCCAGCATCACACAATTGACTTATGCTTACAAGATTATATTTTAGCCCAACCACATAGGCTACCCTTTTGAACACTGCAGCACCAGCTTTAAGAGTTCCATATCCTTCAGTGGATCCCTGTACATTGTCACCAAATGTGACTTTCTTTTTCAGGCCAGAGATCACTCAGTAGGTCCTTACAACCTATCATGTGTCCTGAGCAGCCACTGTCCAAGTACCAAACCTGGGGTGGTTGTTTTTCCTGTAGAGTGTCAAGGGAATTTATTAGTTAGTTTTAGGGGAACTCATCTTTGGGATGAGTTCTCCTACTTCATCAACATTTGTTGATGGACCAGTGATATCCACGCTAATATTCCCTATTTGGATAGTATCAGCTTGGATACCATCCTCACTGACTATGTTACTTCCAACACTGCTTGTTTTTGCAATGATGGAACTAGCAGAGTCAACAGGCCTCATGTCCTGAGTTTCAGGAGAGTCGTAGTCATATGTGTCTTCATTCCACATTTATAGGATTTTCTATTTTTAGCCTTTTTGGAAGAAGAACTTCCAGAAACACATTCTGAATTATTTCTGTTGATTTTCAGCAGGTTTAGTAAACTTATTACTATTTTTCGATGAATAACAGCTTGGGTGGAAGGCGCAATAGCGATAGCTTAGCCTGTTTCTTCTTTCCTCTTTTTGGGAGGACAGATGTCAAATACAGGAAGCTTGATTGGTTTTTCACCTTTCACAGGTTTGGGAAACTTATTCCCAAATTTCTCATGTTGAGCAATGGCTTGGCCTTTGCTCTTACTGAGATGTGATTGATGCTGCCTATCAAGATAATCACTGCTTTTGGTTTTGAAAGACTTATGTCAGGATCAAAATCACCACCTAAGATTAACTGGTTTGAATAAATCACAGTATAAAACCAATAACCTTGTATTGAATCAAAGTCCAATTAAGAAGTTTGCGGAATAACATTTAATTGTTTTAAGAAAAGCTTTCAGAACAAATAACACATAATTATAATCAAAAATCAAATCTTTTGTATTTCCAACTCACTAACTACAATCACCTCTAATCTGTTTGATTAGACGAAGAACACAGACTGTTCTTAGGGTTTTACAACATTAGAGGCTTGAGAAAACTTAATCAGAAAGCAATTACAATTGAATCAAAACTTGTACGTGCAGACTTACAAATAGAAAAACCTATTCTATCTCTATATAAAGCCTTCTGATTTGTTTCCTTGAGAAACTCTGATTTCTCTGCTAGTACATATGCTTGAATCTTCAAATATAAATCTCTTCTGAATTTCAGCACTTTCTGTTTGTTAAACTGTTGAGCGGCTTGAAGTTTATCTGTTGAGCAGCTTGAACTTGAGCAGCTTGAACTTTTGAACTGGCAGCTTGAACTTTTGAACTAGCAGCTCGAACTTACTCAACTAACAGCTTGAAGTTTGTAATTACATAGAAAATCTACTAACAGTTTTAGAAATCTAACTAACATCTTGACATACTTAGAATATTTCCCAACAATCTCCCCCTAACTTAAACTCTTTACACAAGACTTTAAGTTTTTGTACAAATAAGGAAATAAAACAAAGTAAAACTGTTATCTACAAACTAAGGCATCCAAAAACTTACAATTATGAAAGTTTTTGATTTATTGCCTTTATGAAATCTCTTTTCAACTCCTCTTTATCACAGTGAATCTTCATTGTGCTTATTTGGAGTAGCCAAGTCTTTGGCAGATTAAAGAACTCAAAATTGTAGAACCTGCTGGATCCGTCTGCAAATTTGAGTCTATATGTCATTGATTTGGCATATATATCAGTTTGTACAATCTTCATCTCCTTGGCAGCTTCCATTTCCACTCTTGTAGACTCTGGATCAAAAATGCTTCTAAGGTCTTTTACAGTTCTTTGAACCCATACACAGTGAGATCTTGAATGACTAACAGATCAAATGTGATGCAATTTTGTCAGATCATCTCTGGTCAGCCTTTGTGCCATCTGAGCTAGGCTCTTATATTCTTCTTCTGGACCAGCTTCTCTTCAAATTAAAAAATGATAGTTCAAATCAACGTTATCCATTGATTTGGCATACCAGTAAGTAATAGGCGGTTTGGAGATGTCATACTGATCCAGGGCCTTTTCAATTTCTAGAGCCTTTTGAAGCTGTTGCTCAAACAATATTCTTTTGACCCGATCCATCTTTGTTTAAGGAGGAGGATTACTGACACCAGCTTGAACAGGAGGAGGATCACTAACACCAGCATGAACAGGTTCTTGGTGGCTTTGGACTTGTTGGGAGACTTTGGCTGATTCTTGTTTTTCCATCTCTTTGTCATGTAAGGCCTTTAGCTTTTCTGTTGGCCATGACTGAGCCATTATTCTTGGTATTCCAACTGATGCAGAGAAGTTTGTCAAAAATTTTATGTGTTCTGCCTTTGAATGCCCTGTTGGCATTTTCCTTTTCTTCTGATTCTGCTTGACCACAAACCCTCTTAGATAATCACCTAAGGTTTCATCATCTTTCATTTGAGCATGAGTTTGCTGGTCTAAGAGTTCATCCTGTTCCTCTGATAATTTCCTTGCTAATTCAGCATCATGAGCAACATGGGCTTCTTTAGAGGAGAATTTAATCTTTGGAGATTCAATGAGAATGCCTTTACCCTTATCTCTGGAAGCTGATGCTGTGGATTGAACTGTAGTGACAGGAGCCTGAGAGCCTTCTCTGATGACAACTCCAGTTGTTCTGATAGGAGCAGCTTGAGTTTCTAGGCTAACATCTTGAGTAGCTGTTGGGACTGTTAGCCTAGAAACTGGGACTGTTGGAGGGGAGGTAGAAGCTGTTTAGACTGAAGGTGGGATCTCCTAATTCTCCCCCTTTTTGGATGCATTGGTTTGGACAGGTAGAACCTTTGCAATCAGGGTTCGAACCATCTTCCCAATTTGAATGATCTTATTTCCACATTGGGTGAACCCTTGATGAAAATAATCCAGTCGTTGATGTTGAGCAGCTATAGTCTGCTGCAGAGCTTGATTTGTGCCCCCGTGTAGCAATAAGGGACTTATAATGTTCTAATATGGCTACAACAGGTTTCAGCTGTGGATCCGTCAATACCATGAGTTGCAGACTAGCCTCAATATCATCAAATGATAGTGGTATTTGAGATCTATTACTGGCAGGAATTCCAGAGTTAGAAACATATGGGCCCCTTTGTTCTTAGTACTGGGTACTTCCAGAAGGTGCTTGCACACCCTCTGTTGTCATGGGTGTGGTCTTAGAGATGTTGACACTGGCATGTGCCTCTTATGCAGAGACATTAGTAGTGTCAGCCACAAACCCCATATGGACATCCTCTGATGGGATGTCCACCTCCAAGTTGAGGGTGGGAGTGACCTCAGTGGGTTCCCCTTGGATATTCTGTGCTGAAGTGTCCTCCTGCACAGGGATATTTGGCTCTGGTGCTTGGGCTGAGGAGGAAGGAGCTCCTGAAACCCTTTGTCTTTTGTATTGTAGGAGTGTGGGGCGAGGGGATGTTTGTGAAGGAGCAGATGGAATGTTTGTATCATGAGGAGTTGGTTGAGGTCCTGGGGGTGAAGCAGTGATGTATGGCTGAGCCTGCTCAGGACCCTCTCCTCTGTTTGTGTTGGAACACCATGTGTGACGATAGCAGTCAAAGTAGTATTAGCATTTTGTGTAAGTCATGTTACTAAGTATTGAATATTACCTAGTGTTTGATATATCTGTGTTTATGTGTTTTTGATATTTATTGATTGTTTGTTTGAACTTGATGTAATGTATTACAAGAAGTTCAAACATAAGTTCAAAGATAAACTCAAACATAAGTTAAAACATAAGTTAAAATATAAGTTTAATATGTGATATTCGAATTTAGAATAAATTCGAATTCATCATTAAAAAGACATTCGAATTTATAGTAAATTCGAATATGCACTATAAGGTAGATTCGAGAGTGTCAAGGGAACAAACTCGAATGGGCCTTGGGCCTGATTCGAGTTTGGCCCATGACAAACTCGAATGAGCCTCTATAATTAGAGATTAACTCGAATCATTAGAAGACTTTTGCAGAATTCGTGTGAGATTAAGCAAGAGGGAGATCTCGAGTTTATCAGTATTGTGAGTGTTATTTCGGAGAGAATCATCTCGTAGGTGCGTTCGTCGTTGTCCGTACAGCGTTGTGATAGTCTCCGTGTTCCGTGTGGGAGTTGTTTCCGTCAAGCCGTTAACGAGGATTCCGCACTCGTTGACGGTGTCGCGTCTAGATAGACCTGTGTAGTGCAAGACCATACAAGTGGTATCAGAGCCTACGGGGTGTTCTTCGTGTTCTTCGTGTTCATAGAGATACATCCTAGGTTTCTTGACACTTTTGGACGGTTAATCACGGATTTTTGAGGAATTCGAGTTTAGCAAAGTTAGTTTCGGGAAATACTTTGTTGCTTTTAACAATTTTTGATCGAAATTAATATTTTTACTCGTAAAATATTGATTTAATATGAAAAACGTTAAAAATTCGAGGTATTAGCCGTTTCTCGAGTTTGCGGCGCTCGAATCTGTTAAGGAGTAATTAGGGTTTTTGTTCATTTTCGAGTTTGATCAAAAATACGCTCCTGTCGAGTTTACTAAAAAGATTTCGAATTTATCTAGGATTCGACATTGGATTAAAATCGAATAGGGATTCGAGTTTAACTGGATTTCGAATTTGATTGTGGTTCGAGTTTGCCTGGACGTTCGAGATTAGTGAGACCTTCGAGTTTGGAGACCTTCGAATTTGTCATACATTTCGACTTTAATTGCACTTAAATACTTAACTCGAATTTAATTCCAAATAAGTTTAAATTTGATTAGTTTCGAATTTACCTAAATTCGAAAGAATTAATTTAAATTGATTTCGAATTAAATTAATTAAGATTTAATACAATTATCTTTGAAACAATGTCAAATCTGCAACGGTTTCTTGAAATGGATCACGAGGTCGGAAAAGCAAATACTCCACCTAAACTGATGAAACTTGAAGACTATTATTGGTGGAAGGATCGGTTTGCCGACTTTGTACGATTCAATGACATGCGTATGTGGATCTGTATCGACGAGGGATACATTCCACCAACAGCTGAGATAGAGGGTCGACAAAAGGTTGTCATGTATTCTAAAATGAAGGACGATGACAAAAAGCTGTTTGAAGCAGAGAACCACGCATACGCTATTATACGAATGGTGTTACCTCAGGACATACTGCACACTTTCCGAAATCAAAAGACATCAAAAGAGCTATGGGAGTCTTTGGAGAAGAGGTGTGAGGGTAACCTGAGGGTTCGGAGGAAGCGTATGGAGATGCTTAAACAACAGTTTGCGATCTTCAAGGCATTAAAGGATGAGAAGCTGGACGACACCATCACGCGTTTCTATCATCTGCTAACAGAGCTAGAAAGTCATGATATTGAGTATAGCGACACTAAAAAGAATAATAAGCTTCTGGATGCCTTACCAGCCAAATGGGCGATGTACGTGGCCATGATTAAGCTTGATGAGGATAAATACTATACTCAATCTCTGGAGGATTTGGTGGGAACGCTGTGGCCGTATCATTTTGAGTTACTGAAGGCAGAAACGGATTATGAACAAGTCCAAAATCCAGCAATGTATTTTGGAAAATCAAAACCTTCAGTGGCAGCTGAAATGAAGACAGCTACAGCCTTTTTCACGGGGGAAACGGTGTCACCAGCTGAGCCAGAAGACGCACAAAGTTGAGCTTTCTTAGGGTTTGGTAGACCAGAAGAACAGCAACATCAGGCTACACAGGCATCAACATCTCAGGGCTATTCTAAGATGCCTATGAGCGCTAAATCGGCTGAAGACCATCTTAATCTGTTGGCTTCATTTGTGGCCGCATATGGAAACTGCGTTCAAGGTAAAATCGACGATCCTGCACTCTGGGATGAGGATTACGATCAGGTAGATCTTGATGACATTGAAGAGATGGATCACCAATGGCAACTGGCCATGGTAACTCAACGAGTCAAGAGGTTACAACTGAACATGAGTAACAACAGGATTGGCTTCGATAAGTCCAAAGTCAAATGCTACAACTGTCAAGGGTTAGGACACTTCGCCAGAGAGTGTCAGAGACCGAAGGTAGAGAATTACCAAGGCCAGAATCAGAACCATGGACAGTATCAGAACCAATCCCAACAGCGATATCTTCCGAGTACATCAACCAGTCAAGCCAACATAGCTGGTCTATTATCTAACGTCACATCAGACAGACAGCTGGACGGTACTTATGACTAGAATACACATCCCGAAACGAATGCTAGAGCCTTTAAGGCTGAAGTGACTGAGAGTGGATGTGAAGGAGCAGAGCAGAGCACTGGGGACAGCAATCAACAAGAAAGCAGTCCGATGTGGGTGGAGAAGTCGGATGATCAGACGATTTTGGAGTTTGCTGCTCAGATGGCCAACGTCGAATCGGATCATGCAAAGGTAAGTCTGAAATTCTCTCTTTTCCATAAATTGTGTGTTTTATGTGCTACATCTAACGATAGGTTAAATTTAGTGCTAGAATCACATCATAATATCTCGACTCAAAATGAATCTTTAAATTCAGATAATGCTAGTCTGATAGATATAAAGCAAGATCTTAGGGATAAGCTTAAGGCCGATGCACAAGACGTTATAGTTCTAAAGGACAAACTGAGCGAACAGTGCGCTAGGTTAGAACTCATGTATGAACATGTCGAGGCATTAACCAAGGAGCTGAAAACCAAAGACATAGAGCTAGCTGATTCTAAGGTGAAGGTAGCTGAGGCAAATAGTAAGCTAGAGAAGTTCAGGAACTCAAGTCTTAACCTAAGGAAAATTTTAGATGCTCAACGCCAATCTAAAAAGCCTGTAGGTCTAGGATTTCATGAGATTCCTCCACCATTTAATGACAACTTTGTGCCTCAACCTCAGGAGAAAACTGAGAAATCAGTAGACTTAGAGGAAATACCTGAACCAGTGTCTGAGCCTGTAAAGGAAAACACACCTAAGGTGACTGATACAAATGTCAAGATTAAGAAAGTCAAATTTGTGTCTTCCTCTAGTGAAACACCTGTAGGAAAACATAAAATTGATTTTAATGATCAGGATGATGAACCAGTCACTATAGATGCTCAAAAAGAACCAGACACTAGTGACACACCTAAGTCAAAGGGCACACACAAGAAGTCTATTGACAAGATGTCTTGCTTTAGATGTCACGAAAGGGGGCATGTGGCTTCTAACTGTCCGCATAGGAAAGTTGACATTACACCTAAGACAGGGAAGCCAGAACAAGCTAAGCCTTCAACAAGTGTGGCGAGCACTAGTAGTTCTCAGAGTACCGAGAAAACTGTGCAGGCTACACAAGCTGTGAAACAAATACCTGTGAAAAGTGGACCAAAACAAGTGATTAGGACTAATTCACCGAATCGAGTCGGTAATCAATCTAGGTCTGGACCTAGATTAGGTCACACACTCCTGTTAGATATCACACACCGGGTAGAGCTCAGGGATATCAATCTGAAATGCAATATAATCGTAATTATTCTAGAGCTCCACAGCAAATGCCTACTCAAAGGCAAAGAGTGAACTTAAATCACTCGGCACCACAACAAACTCCAGTTCAACGACCCAAGTCACCTGAAAGGAGATATGGGTATTTGAAAGAGTTTAAGTATGTGGACGAGAATGGTATAACCAAGTCAGTTATGGCTTGGGTTCCCCGTGATAACTAACCTATTTTCTTTCATGTGCAGGAGATAACCACAGGTCTTAACAACAAATGGTTCGTCGACAGTGGGTGCTCCAGGCACATGACAGGGGAAAGAAGTCTACTTACAGACTTCACGGGAGGGAATCGAGGATTTGTATCATTCGCGGGCAATAAGGGAGGAACCATCACGGGTACTGGAGTGGTCACTAATGGGACGATTACATTGGATCAAGTTTATCACGTTGATAAACTGGTTCATAATCTCATTAGTGTATTTCAAATCTATGATAGGAAGAATTCAGTGTTGTTCACTGATACTGAGGCGTTGGTGCTAAAACCGGGTTTCAAGATACCTGAAGAGTGGATTCTGATGAGGGCTCCAAGGAATAACGACTTGTATATGCTCGACATGAACAAGCCTGAATCTTCGATGGGTCCAATCTGTTTGTTATCTAAAGCTTCGGAGACTGAGTCGGTTCTATGGCACAGACGCATGGCACACTTGCACCTGAGAAACATGAATTATATTACGAAAAATGGGTTGGTGCAAGGTGTGCCTATGAAGAGTTTTCAGTTCGAGGATAAGTGTCTACCATGCAAGAAGGGCAAACAACATAAGAAGGCACACAAGTCCAAGACTCAGAACTCCATTTCTACCACATTCGATTTGTTGCATATGGACCTCTTCGGACCAATCAACAAAAGGAGTCTAGGTGGTAGTTGGTATTGTTTAGTTATCACTGACGATTACTCACGATTTTCTTGGATTTTCTTTCTAGGTACAAAGGACGAGACGGCTTCCAAGCTCATCGGGTTGTTAGACCAAGTGGAGAATTCTTATGGAACAAGGGTTAAACGGCTTCGTAGTGATAATGGAACTGAATTTAAAAACATTGTACTTGGTGTATATTGCCTATCAAAGGGCATAGTGAATCAATTTAGTGCACCATATGAGCCACAACAAAATGTGGTGGCCGAACGAAAGAACAGGACATTGATTGAGGCTGCAAGGACTATGCTTTCGGATTCAAAGCTTCCTACCATGTTTTGGGGGGAGGCAGTGAATAGCGCGTGCCATATTTTAAACCGGGTCCTTACAGTCAAATCTTTAAACAAAACCTGTTATGAAATTTTGAATAAACGGCCACCTAATTTAACTGGCTTCGAACCTTTTGGGGTACCATGTACTTTATCGCGAACAAAACATCAACCTAAGTTTGGTGAAAAGGCTGACGAAGGATACTTCCTAGGTTATGTGCCGAACTAATCAAACAAACGGGTTTTTAACAAAATTAATGGTACTGTAGAGATTGTGTATAACATTGAAGTCACAAGTTATACACATGAACCCCAAACAGGTCCGGAATGGATATTTGACTATGATAAATTGTTTGAGTCATTTAACATTCCTTTGGATGAAAATGCGGGTACCATCGAAAAGGACATGGCGACGTTGGATCTGAATGACGAAGGTCATACCTTTCCGAGGACCACTTTTCAATCCACATCCGAGTCTACTTCAACTGAAGATGGATCTCCAGAAGTCACTGATTCAGAAGAACCTTCAACTGAGAATCAAACTCAGACAACTAATTCCAACTCTGAGGAAACTATCCACGAGGAGGAAAATGTGGAATCTGAGGTTGTTCCCCCATTAGGTGAAATAGGATCAAATTTAGGAGATAATCTGAGAGTTAACGAGATAGAGACATCTAGGATCAAGAAGAACCATCCTATAGAAAGCATCATAGGAAATCCTAATGAGGGTGTGAGGACTAGGAGTAGTTTAAATAACAACACTGTGTTGTAGTCGATGATAAATAACTCCGAGGCCTTCCAAACCTGCCTCTATTCTTGTTTCATCTCGCAAGTAGAGCCAAAAAATGTGCAAATGGCACTAAAGGATAACTCCTGGGTTGAAGCGATGCAGGAAGAACTCTCTCAATTTAGGAAACTAGAAGTGTGGGAGTTAGTTCCATTACCTCGAGGGGAGATAGCAATAGGAACCAAATGGATTTTTAAGTGCAAAAGAGACGATCGGGGTATAGTCACTCGCAACAAGGCTAGGTTACTGGTAAAGGGTTTCAACCAAGAGGAGGGAATCGATTATAATGAGGTGTTCGCGCCAGTAACAAGGTTGGAAGCAATTCGTTTGTTTCTGGCATTTGCTTCCTTCAAGGGTTTTAAGGTATATCAGCTAGACGTTAAGAGTGCTTTCCTCTATGGGAAAGTGAAGGAACTGGTGTATGTAGAACAGCCGCCCGGGTTTTACAGATCCGAAATATCCAGACAGAGTATATCGATTAGATAAGGCTCTGTATGGATTGCATCAAGCACCGAGGGCGCGGTACGAGACTCTGTCCAATCATCTGTTAGAAAATGGGTTTGAAAGAGGTAGGATAGATAGTACGTTGTTCGTAACGAGAAAGGGAGAACACTTCATCTTGGTACAAGTGTACGTCGATGATATCATCTTTGGATCATCAGACGAGCAAATGTGCAAGGATTTTGAGAAGGTGATGAAGTCAAAATTCGAGATGAGTGCGATGGGTGAGTTGAATTTCTTTTTAGGTCTACAACTTGACCAGAAGAAGGAAGGGATGTTTATCCATAAAACGAAGTATGTCTACGACATATTGGAGCACTTCGGGATGGAAGGGACTAAACTGACAGCTCATTTCAGCACGCCGATTCAAGTGAATCACAATCTCGGACCGGGTACTGAAAGTGATACCGATGTGGATCCGACGTTATATCGGGCCATGATTGGATCACTTATGTATTTAACTGCTTCAAGACCTGACATTATGTTTGTTGTATGTATTTGTGCTAGGTTTTAAGCTAATCCGAAAGAGATGCACATGAAAGCTGTGAAGCGGATTCTACGATACCTCAAGTCGAAACCGAAGCTGGGACTTTGGTATCACGCGGAGGGAGATCTGGAATTGGAGGCATTCACGGATTCAGACTACGGAGGATGCAGCTTGACGCGCAAGTCAACAACTGGAGGTTGTCAATTTTTTGGGGGGAGAATGGTTTCCTGGCAATGCAAGAAACAGACGTCGGTAGCCGTGTCAACGTGCGAGGCCGAGTATGTTGCTGCTGGTAGTTGCTGTTCACAGGTTCTGTGGATACACCAACAATTGGGGGATTACAGTTTGGCTAATACTCAAACTCCTATTAGGATAGATAACCAATCTACAATTGCTATAACAAATAATCCAGTTAAACACAGTAAAACCATGCACATAGACATAAGACATCATTTTATATGTGATTGTGCTGAAAAGAACTTAATCAAGCTAGTAAAAGTGGCAACGGATGATAATAATGCTGATTTATTTACCAAAGCCTTCGATAAGTCACGGTTTGAGTATTTGATTCAACTAAATGGAATGCGTAACCCAGAGTAGATTGACCTTAGTAGAATTTTTATTTCTTTTTATAGCAGTAGTTTTTTTTATAGTAAGTTTAGTAGCTTAGGATAGTTTCCTTTTATAGTAAGTTAGTAGTTTATTTTATTTTCTTATTTTATTTATGAAAAACAAAAGACAGAAGAGAGAAAACCATAAAAAGTTCAAAAAAAGAGAATATCAGAAAAGGAGTTAAGTCTTAGATACATAGGTTCAAAGTGACGAAAATTAGCACAGTCGTTACAAACTCTAAGTGTTTAAACATTCACACATAATGCACCTTAAATCCTAAGTGTTGTACATTATCTAGATTGATATGTTGGTAGGCGTTCTACATATAGGGAATCTCAAGGCTAATGAAATACTCAAGAAAAAGTCAAACGTGTCACTGACTTAGATGTACGACCCATCGGTCTTAATTTTGATGTACAAGACATACAAACTTTGACTATAAATGAGGTATGCAAACTTTCTTGGGATGTATATCAACATCAAATACATCTTAGAATGGAAAGCATAGAAAAATCATACTGAATTGAGAGTCAAACACAAGTAACTCTGTTGTACGTAAGTACAGACCTGTTGCCTCTGTTTTGATTCGGGTTAGCAAGATAAGTCGCTTTGTTGTACGTCGGTACAGACATGTCACCGCTGTCTTGCTAGCTTAAAAATAAACCTTAAGACAAACTAAGACACTCTGTTGTAAGTAAATACAGACCTGTGTCCGATGTTTGCCTTTTAAAGAAAGTTTGCAAATACCAAAAAGTTAGAGTCATTGTCTGTATGCCTTGATCATAAAAGAATGTCTATGTCTGAGTCACGTTAGATAATTTCATGATAAATAAAAAGGCCAAGGGATATTCCGAAGTGTAGCATGTTTAAAGGGAAAATAATACCAACAATCGGCTAGAAATGTATGTCACGCCAAACAATCACAGGGATCAAAAAATTCCTAAGTGTGAAAGATTAAATACTGATAGTGCGTATTTGACACCGCTATCTGATTGAACCTTTCTTTGACTATACTCATCAAAAATATTCTGTTAAGTTTTACTATAGGTGGTTAATCTTAAATAAAATAGATTAGTCTAAAGTCTATTTTTTGTTCAAAATTTAAACTTTAATTTATCTTAATTTTATTTTTATCTTTTTAATTTTATTTTATTTTTAGTTTATTTTATTGTATTTTTACTTAGGGAAAAGGTCAAAATTACTGAGGGTGCATTCCTAGTTGAATAAAATAAACATTGCGTGAAAATCTTGTGCTTAGGGTAAAAGATTTGGCATAGTATATTCCGTTACTCGAAAAGGTTGAAAAGGTTGAAAAAGTTGATTTTATTTCAAAAATTTTCGAAACTTTCAAAAGCCTCAGATTGAATTCGAGTATAAACCAAACTCGAATATGGCAGGGCCTCGAATCTGTCAGTAATTTCGAGAATGGAAACAAACTAGAATGTTGTTGGTATAAAGAGGTCAACAGTGAAGGTCATAATTCACCTACTTTCGAATCTATACCTTCGAGTTTACCTGTGCGATTTCGAGTCTGTTTGTCGAGTTTGCCGTTTTCGAGATACCAACTATTTGTCGAGTTTCTGTTCGGTTGGGTTCGATTCTACTAGTAGATCTTGGTATAACCAAGTGTATTATACAAGATTTAGGTAGTTTTATACTCCATTTAGGCCAAAATTATTGGATTTTGATGTTTTATTGGTAGAAAGTTTGTTTTTCAAAATTACAAACTTTGAACCGGTGAAAAGTCAAATTGACTACAAATATCATTGATTAGAACCTAGTAGGACTAATAGATGTGATTTTCTAAGTCTAACATCGTTAAAATCTTGGATTTTTGTGATGATAGTGGCCGACTCCTTCGAGTTTGTTCTTGGGCAGTTTCGAGTTTGTCACTAAACTCGAAAAGGTCAATAAACTCGAATGAGTGTTCATTAGAATCTGTTGTTTGAATTTGACAGTATATTTGAATTATTTAATTAAAATTTTAATTAAACTTGTAGAAATTCATAAGTGTTGTATTTTGTCCTTATACAAGTTCAAAATAAAACAAATTTGAATTTAAACAAGTTTATTTCTTTTTAATAATTCTAATATTTTATTTGCTATATTGTGCAGACATGGCGGTCAGAATTTTTGTTCCAAAGCATAACATGGTCATTTCTCCTGACCATGCTATTCCAAAGGCGCAAGCCTTCCGCCAGATGGTGGATTTTTTGGTGGAATCTAGGATTTCGTACGCGCTATATCACAATATTCAAATTGTTATCCCGTACGTGCGTCAGTTCTATGATCATCTGCAAGTAGATTGTACTGTCACTCCGACAGTTTTGAGGACAAGGATTGCTGGGCATCCTTTGGTATTTTCAGTTGACATGCTACGTCAAGTGCTACAGCTAGGCACTCAGGAGCAGGAGAACGGGTCGATAGACTTCCCATTAGCCATTAGGCAAGCAGCTTTTGTGAGAATGGGATATAGTCTGGATGTCACGAAGTCGTCGTATATGGAAAGTGGGCTTATTGGTCAATGGAGATATCTAGCTCATGTCTTCATGGTGTGTTTTGCAGCAAAGAAGGCCGGTTTTGACTATATTGTATCAAAGATCCAGTCCGGGATGATTGCATTAGTCCACAATCAAAAGTTCAGCTTTTCGGAAATGTTCTTTACAGAGTTCGTTCATCAAATAACAGCTCCGGACCAACAAAGATTTCTGCTATATCCACACTTCGTGATGATGCTAATCAGGCACTTCTTGCCAAATCTACCACATCTTAATGACATTCAGAGTGTTGCGGTCATCGATAAGAGAATATTTGCTGATTGTTCCTCTCATCGAGGAAGATTAGCTATTCCAGTAGAAGGACCATTATTCGGTGCTGTGATCGCTCCTAATTTTGTAGCTCCTGAAGATGCCAACTGGGTAGGGGAGGTGGAGGTTCCGCAGCAACAGCAACAGCAACAATAACCACAACAAGCGCGACCGCAGCAACAAAGGCCTCAACAACAACGAAGGAGGCAAAGGCCATCAGCGGGACAGATTCAGGCAGACAGGCCTTCTACAAGTCAACCTCAAGAGCCGGAAGAGGCTGGACCTTCGAGTGCACCAGCTGAATCTAATCCGATATTTCGAACGTTGCAAGAAATTTGGGCAGCCGGTCCACATGCAAATGAGGAGATTACAGCTGAGCTTGTACGAGACGTTTTGGAACCACCAGAAGGAGAAATTGATGTTCTCAGGGAAATCGATGAGTATCAACCTGAGACAGCAGGTGAAGACAAGTCAACGTCGGGTACCGAATCAGAGGATATGGAAGAAATAGAGGGTGATGCCCCAGATACTGTAACTGCAGATTCGTCCATTCAAATAGGGACATATAGATCACGTTTAGTTGTGACTAAGGAAGGAAGGAAAAGAGATTCAGTGGAGTCAGATGACTCAGATTATGAAGAAGAGGAGGTAGTTCCTTTGGTACATAGACAAAGGGCCAAACGCCATAGGTTTATGCAGGGAGCTTCCTCGGCCTCTGCTTCTCAGCCAGAAATACCTCAACCTCCACCCGTTCAAGTAACCATTCCACCACCACCACCACCTGTTCAACCATACATCCCCTCGCCAATCATTCCAACTCTCATACAATCCATACCATCCACATCATCCATCTTCACAGACAATCAGAGGTTTTCTGAGCTAAAAAGCAAAGTCGACTTCCAACAAGTCCAAATTTTTGGTCTGACCAAGGCTCTCAGTGAAATTCAAGTTCATAATGCAAAAATAGATAATGAAAATGCTGAGTTGAAGAGATCAGTTGGAAAAATGGAAGAAGAAAATCTAGAGCTGAAGACCTTTGTTGTTGATCAATCTTCCGAGATTCGAGCAATGCGATCCCTTATTGAGCAATTATTGTAAAATCTAAAGGCTCAGGGGGAGACAAGTTGTAGAGATCAGGAGGAGCTGCCAAGGGGTGATGATGATGACGGCAATGATCCCAGTGCACAAAAAGATAATGAGCCAGTAGATTTTTCTGCTGCTCAGCATGCTGAAGTTCAGGGGGAGCCGAGTCAGTCTGGTGTTGATGGAGGAAAAGGAGGTGAGGCGGGTTCTTCAAAGAATCATGAAAGTGATATGATAGACGCCTTGAGAGATATTGAAGAAGAGTTAATGGATTTTGATTTCGAAGATGATGTAGAGGAATTAGAAGAAGGGGAATTCGTACCTGAGGATATTGTTGATTGGACATCCGACGATGATGTGATAGAAGACGAGGACGACGATGTCAACGAAGTGATTGTAAATTCAAAACCTATCACGGAGTTGTATGTGCAAGATAATCACAATGTGATTAATATAGATGCGATCAAGATAGCCTCAATGATAGATTCCGAACTTGAAACGACAGAAAAAGAGTCTTCCAGGGCTGATTTAATGAATCTGTGGTTCAAGAAGGAGGAAAAGAAAGAAAAGCTGAAGATGAAGAAGAAGATGAGGATTCCGGGTTCTGGACATTTCTCAGGAGGAATTATAAGATGGTTCTTTGACCGAGAACTGCACTGTTTATTTTGAAAAGGAGAGATAGTCTTCAATACCTAAGGCGAACGCTTAAAGTTTTCAATACATTGTCGAAGATTGAAGTGAAAGAATTGGCATGGAAAGAGCTTATAAATATTGGTGACGACCCTTATGCTGAAGTAATTGCAAGGATTATTAGGAAAGAGGGTCGGTCAGGGAAATTCGAAAGGCTCAAGCCAAGAACTGGGAAGAGAGTCGAGGACGCATCAATAATAGGTCCTCATACAGGTAAACCATGGGCCAAAATGGTGTACAAGCCTGTAAAATGTCTGAAGAGAGTGCCTATGAAATCGATGCCACAGAATATTTTGAGCAACATGAAATGGTGGTATGTCCATTATATTACAGCTGAAGCAGTAATGGAAGATACACAGGATAATGTTATTTTGTGATCGTATGATCCACTGCACTTAATAAATCTATCGAAGGACGACCTGAAGAAGCTGCATGATCAACCTGTCTTCTTTGTTGAAGAATGGAGATCTGAAGCCAGGAAGTACCAGAAGGTAGTAAAAGTTTGTACAGATGCAAGTTTATATGCAGGTAGTTGTATATATAGTTCTAGTACTTAATCAAAATGTAAATAGTTAGAAGCTATCATCAAGGGGGAGTCTGTTGGTACACCCTGTGTGACGATAGCAGTCTAAGTAGTATTAGCATTTTGTGTAAGTCATGTTACTAAGTATTGAATATTACCTAGTGTTTGATATATGTGTGTTTATGTGTGTTTGATATTTATTGAGTGTTTGTTTGAACTTGATGTAATGTATTACAAGAAGTTCAAACATAAGTTCAAAGATAAACTCAAACATAAGTTAAAACATAAGTTAAAATATAAGTTTAATATGTGATATTCGAATTTAGAATAAATTCGAATTCATCATTAAAAAGACATTCGAATTTATAGTAAATTCGAATATGCACTATAAGGTAGATTCGAGAGTGTCAAGGGAACAAACTCGAATGGGCCTTGGGCCTGATTCGAGTTTGGCCCATGACAAACTCGAATGAGCCTCTATAATTAGAGATTAACTCGAATCATTAGAAGACTTTTGCAGAATTCGTGTGAGATTAAGCAAGAGGGAGATCTCGAGTTTATCAGTATTGTGAGTGTTATTTCGGAGAGAATCATCTCGTAGGTGCGTTCGTCGTCGTCCGTACAGCGTTGTGATAGTCTCCGTGTTCCGTGTGAGAGTTGTTTCTGTCAAGCCGTTAACGAGGATTCCGCACTCGTTGACGGTGTCGCGTCTAGATAGATCTGTGTAGTGCAAGACCTCACAGTTTGTTGGATTGATGTCCAGCATTGCAGAAGGGAATGGGACATCCACATTCAAAAAATTGTCACTGGGTTTTAAAAGTCTTTTGATTGATGGAAGAGAGTGCCTATGGGAAACATGTATCCTTTTATGTATATTAAAATTATTGCAAGATCTTGCAATTATTTCAGCCAAAAATCATGGATACATCAAAAACTTCCCATTCTTTAGGGCATGATGCCTCAACATTCCCTGAAAAATCTTATTTGAAAAGTTGAACTGTTGGACTGTTGATAGACACAATAAAGCAGTGGCAATGTTTGAAGAAAATTCAGACCAACCAGTTCTTTTGGGACTTATACATTGTTGAATGATATGCACAAGATATTTCCACTTAGGGGCAAAGTGTGCTTTAAAGAAAGTAAATGAAACAGTAGGGCTCCGATACCCTATTGCAAAAAGTTCTTCATATAAGGCAGTAAGGGATAGATCTGATATACCTGAGGCATCTTGAAGATGCAAATGTTGGCCGATGGTTTCCCAAGAAATAGTAATAGGGTTGCCATCGATTGTGGATGCAAAAGATGTGACTCCATTGACGGTTTTGACTGAGGCAGATTTCCAGATCTGCTCTATATGAGACACATAGATGGTGGGATTGACAGTGAGGGCATGATGGATATGGGAACTTCGAAGGAAGTCCATCATGCCGTGGAAAGGTTGAAGGTCAGTATGTTTGAGAGAAAAAGGGAGACAGTTATGTTCTTTGACAAACTCCATTGACGATCAAGACGGTGATTTAGGGTTTGAAAGATTTGTGTGTGAATCGCTCAGAGAGAAGGTTTGGAAAAGATCGTGGAAGATATTTTTGCAACTGGTAGTTGCAATTGAACGAAACTGGGACCTTTAAAGGTTTGGACATTTCAAAAATATCTAATCTTGCGCACACACTTATAATAAATTACAGAATTACCCTGCACACTTTGACAGATCAAGTGAAAACAACTAACAGTTCGAGTAAAATGAACTACCAGCTTGAGAAAAGACTCAAGCTGTTAGTTGAAAATTAAGCATATTCTTATGAAACAGTGTCTCCCCCTTAATTAAGCACATGAAATAAATATGTTATTTCATAATATAAGAGAGAATGATGAAAAACAAATTAATCCATATTAACCATACCAATGTTTGATACTAGGAAGGTGAATCTTCCTACATCAAATGGTTTTTTAAATTGATCAGCTAACTGATCATCTGTATGAATTTTGGTAACTTGGATTAATTTCTTCTCATTACAATCTCTTATAAAATGAAATCTAATGTCTATGTGCTTGGTTTTGGGAAATTTCACTGGATTTTGTACAATGCTTATGGCACTTGAGTTGTCAATGTAAATAGGAGTAGATAGAAAGTTCATACCATAGTCTCTCAGTTGATTCTGAGTCCACATCACTTGGGAACATCAGCTGCAGCTGTTACATATTCTGCTTCAGTAGATGAGGTGGAGACAGTTGTTTGCTTTTTGCACTGCCAAGAGACAAGTCTTGGTCCTAGATATTGACATCCACCAGTTGTGGATTTTCTGTCAATGTTGCAGCCTTCATAGTCACTGTCAGTGTAGGCTGTTAGTTCAAGAGGAGAGTCTTTAGGATACCATAGGCCCAACTGTGGTTGGCCCTTGAGGTATCTAAAAATTCTCTTAACAGCAAACAGATGTGAGTCCTTTGGAGCACCTTGAAACCTGACACAAACACAAACAGCAAACATTATATCAGGTCTAGAAGATGTGAGATACATTAGTGAACCTATCAAGGATCTGTATAGGTGAATGTCCACATCCACTCCATCTTTGTCTGCATCAAGCTGCTTGTGAGTGTCCATTGGAGTACTAGCAACTTTGGTATTTTTGTAACCAAACTTTTCCAGATGTCATTAACATACTTTGATTGACTTATAAAAAGTCCTGTGGGCTTCTGCTTGACCTGCAATCCTAGAAAGAAGGTGAGTTCTCCCATTGAACTCATTTGAAACTTTTTGTGCATCAATGTCTCAAACTCCTTGCATAGAATGTCATTTGTGGACCCAAAAATGATATCATCAACATATATCTGAACAAGCAAAATCTCTGATTTGATGGACTTTGTGAACAATGTTTTGTCCAGAATACCTCTCTTGAATCCATTTTGTAGAAGGTATGAGGACAAAGTGTCATACCATGCTCTTGGTGCTTGATGGAGTCCATAGAGGGCTTTGTCTAGTTTGTATACTCTATCTGGATACTTATAGTCCTCAAATCCAGGGGGTTGACATACATAAACCTCTTCTTCGATTGTACCATACAGGAATGCAGATTTCACATCCATTTGGTACACTTTGAATCCTTTGTGACACCCTTGCCACATTAACCACCAATTACAATTCACCCAGGATTATTCACCAACAAACAGATATATAATGATCTGATAACTTAATTAAAGTGCGGAAGCAAAATACATAAATACAATAATACAAATTATGTGTCCAACATCCTACGGTGCTATATAGGTTACACGTCTAAGTCTACAAACTCAAACTGTATTACATCATCCCCAAATTTATTACAACATTGATTCCATACACCAAATACCAAGTTAAACACAAGAAATCTTCAAATACTTCAACAAACGTCCTAGCTAGATGGTCCCGCAACGGATTTCCCTTTTTCCTGTAAAAATGTAACAACTGAAGGGGTAAGCTAAAGCTTAGTGAATACCATATGATTTTACACATTCTACAAATCATTATGATGCCACCTAGAGTAACCGCGGTAACACATACCGTATACTCCACACGTACTCCAAGTACGCAAACCCGAGCCGCAGCTCCTTCGAGCTGACACTCGGCATAAGAAAAACCAACCATCTGAGGCAGACATTACATCGGGGATGACTTACTGTCTATCCTGACCACAGAGGTGTCAAACTCTTGGTCATATAGCACAGTAACATCAGAGTACAGATGCGACCACGCAGGTCCATCGAAAGGATGCACAACAAATGAACGGACATGCAACAAGTATGAATGTGCATCAACATATACGCATGTTAGTAGAGTGCCAAACGAATATGAAACAACATGCCTCAGCAGGCAATGCAAACATAATGCAGATGCAGCAATGTTAAAATCAAAGGTACTCACAGTGGGTGCGTTATTAAACTTCAGTTAATTTTATTTCTCCTCGGGATTTCAACCGGATCCACAAAGTACCCCACTGTGGGTTAAACAACACCACAAGGGACCTGTTAAATCAGTTGTAACAACACATTGTGTTAATAATATGTTTAATTTCATAAAACTTAATTTTATAAGTTTTGCAATAATTGATCCCCATTTCGGATCCATGTCCGAATTCGGACCCCATTCGAATTTGGACCCCCAATTCGGATCACATGCCAATTCGGTCTATATATATAAGCCCCAATTCGGACCCCTTTAATTTCGGACCACATCCGAATTCGGACCCATCCGAAATCGGAGTCCATCCGAAATACAACACTTGTAAATATTTTCTGTTTTGTACATCAGAGGTTCGGACCCATCCGAATTCGGACCAGATCCGAGTTCCTCTCGGATCCGAATTCGGATCTACTGTATTCGAACTTGTGCAGTTTTATATATTTTCCAGATTTAATCCCATCATTTTTGGTACTAATTCAATACATGAAATAAATTATACCAACTTAAATACACTTATTTTCAACCATTTTAACACTTAACATTAACATGCTTTCATACCAAATTATATCCTTTTTGACCATTTTTGTTCATCCATCGAACACACACTAAAAACAGACGCTAAAATCCAAAAATCATATTTTCAGGTTGAATCAGAAGCTGAAATTCAATATATAACATCTTAGATACTAGATTTAGACAAATCCATAACAATATATTACATGCATCAACATCTTCAACTCCAAATCTAATTTTCGGTTTTTATCAAAACCGTACCCAAAAACCATCAAAATTGTAGTGTTGTTGAAATGTTTACCTTAATTCGATGATTGCAGATGTTTTAGTTCCTTGAATGCAATCTTATTCTAGATTTTCAGCTTCAAAATCCAAGCTTTCATGATCTTCAAATTTTTAGAGACAGAGGGAGCCGAGAGAGTATAGTTGTAGAGAGAGAAAGTGATAACTAAAAATGAGACTTTCATCCCTTTTATGTCCACATTTTCGGCTTTTGGCATATTTAACCCCTCTACTTATCCGGTTCCATAAAATACTGATTTTATAAATAAAAGAATTCTATATTGTATTTATTATCCTTAATAATTTAATAATTATTCTCACTTAATAATTTAAAATTCTAAATTTCCATAATATGCAACCAACTTTATAATCAATCAAATTTTCGTACCAACTTTCATAATTCAACTTAAATTACAAATTTAAACTTAATAAACTTCAAATATAATAATTTAAATCCAAGGATGTTACATCCTTTGAAGCTGGCATAAGCTAGGAACAGTCAGATGGCTTTCATCCTTGCTACTGGGGCAAAGACATCATCATAATCTATTCCTTCTTGTTGAGTGTATCCTTGTGCTACCAATCTTGCTTTGTTCTTGATTACTACCCCTCTCTCATCATTTTTGTTTCTGAAACCCATCTTGTACCAATTGCTCTCTTTCCTCTAGGTAAGTCAACTAGCGTCCATACATTCTGAATCTTGAATTGCAAAAGCTCTTCTTGCATTGCCTTAATCCAAGATGGATCTTTCAGAGCCTGGGATTGCTTCTTAGGTTCTAATTGTGACATAAAGCATGCATGTTCAAAGGCAGCTAGACTAAATTCAGGATCTGCTGATTCAGCATCAGTGGACTCCTTGTGAACCATTGTCCTCGTCTGCACAGGTGTGCGTGGATCTCCCATTATCTGGTGGAGAGGATGATACTTGTGAACCCTGAGTGTGGGTTCTTTTTCTGTCTGAAATGATGTTCCTAGATTTGTATCATCTCCTTCAGGACCACATGATGGTTCTGCTTCAGGAACAGCTTGACCAGAAGATGGTACTGCTTCCCTATTGGATGGAGCTGTTACCTCAGGATTTGGGATTGACATTTCATACTCTAGATTTGTATCATGTTGAGCATCCAGTACCCCTGGTGGGTCACAAGATAGAAGTGGTAGTACTGTATACTCATCCCATTTATCAGAATCCTCAACAGTCTGAAACTTCGTGCCAACAGCTTGAATGTTTGTGTGACCAGCATGAGAATTTGTGTTAGCAGCTTCAACACTGTCTTCATCAGTTCCTGCAGTATACTCAACAAAGCTCAGAGAATTTGTTAGTGAATCTAAATCAAACAACCAATCAAAACCAGTGCCTTTGACATTAGCAGTGTTTTCATTAAACTCAACATTGGCACTTTCTTCAATGGTTTTAGACACACTGTTATATACCCTATAGGCTTTGCTTTGAGTAGAGTATCCTACAAAGAAACCTTCTTCAGCCTTACTTTCAAACTTACCTAAGTGAGTTTTAGTGTGAAGAATAGTGCATGAACAGCCAAAAGACATTAGAAAGGCTACTAAGGGAACTCTATGATGGAATAACTCATATGGAGTCTTCCCTTGTGATTGAACAACTTGAACCCTATTTAGCACATAACAAGATGTATTGACTGCCTCTGCCCAAAAGGCCATTGGCAGTTTGGAATCAGCTAGCATGGTTCTAGCAGCCTCTATTAAAGTTCTATTCTTTCTTTCAGCTACACCATTTTGTTGTGGTGTTCTTGGTGCACTATATTTCCTTGCAATACCTTTAGACTCACAGAAACTGTTTAGGATATGATTTTAATCTCCGTTCCATTGTCTGACCTGGTCACCTCAACTTTTAAGTTTGATTGGTTTTCTATCTTAAGGATAAAGGATTTAACTAGCTAAGAAGTTTCATCCTTAGTCCTAAGAAAGTAGACCCATGTAAATTTGGTGAAATCATCAACAATGACTAAACAGTAAGCTCTTTATTCAAACTCAACACAGATGTTGGACCAAAGAGATCCATATGAATAAGATGAAGAGCATATGAGATTGAATTTACTTCTTTGGCCTTATGAGAAGTTTTGTGTTGCTTGCCTTTAAGACATGCTACACAATGATCATCACAGATGAACTCCTTTTGTGGTAAACCTCTTACCAAATTCTTTTTGACTAAAACATTCATAGATTTGAAGTTCATGTGACACATCCTTCTGTGCCAAAGAGCAGTCTCATTAGATGATGCTTTGGATATCAAACAGCTCAAAGTATTTGATTTTGACAAAAGATCTGTGTCCAAACAGGTGACATTGTCCTTCCTTGGTGTTCTAAGTAAAACAAGATTTTCAGAGATTTTAAAATCTTTTGAAAGGACAATACACTCAGAATCTGTGAATAGAACAATATTTCGTTTATCACACATTTGAGACACACTTAGTAAATTATACTTCAGCTGTTCAACATACAAAACATAATTGAAAATCATATTGCCTGCTTTGACACTACCCTTCTACCTCCTTTGGAATTTCCGCCAAATGCAACAAATCCTCCTTCAAAGCTTTTGAAATTTGACAAGCATTCAGAATTGCCTGTCATGTGCCTAGAGCATCCACTATCCATATGCCATCTTGTTTTATATTGTGTCCTGTGGGTGCCCTGCACAAATAAAAGCTTAGTTAGTAATGGAGTAAACCCAAACCAAGTTGGTTTTGGGTTGTCCTTGTGCATTGACATAACTAAACACTGTTTGTGAGACCCACTGATTTCTCAAAGGTCTCAAGTCAAGGCCCAGTAGCAACGCAATATCAATCAGGAAACTAAGATAAAATTAACAGTTGCGGAATAAAAGTTAATTACAATCAGAGATAATTTTTAAGTAACAGGGGCAGACTTCTAGACTATTACATCAAAGCACAAATGTAAACTAACCCAAACCCCAAAGCTCTATCTTTAATCAAGTACCAAGGTATTGGAACAGGTTCTAATGCACTTCAAGCTCTTTCAAAGTCCTGACCTATGAACTAGGTCCAGCCAATCCTTTGCCTTTACCTGAAAAATAATGCAACAACGGGTAAGCTTATTTGCTTAGTGAGAATGTAGAATTTCACATTTAACATGCAATTATGAACGCGGAAGCACATGCACTGCACTCGGCTCATGCACGGCTCAGCTCTATATGCACTGCACTAGGCTCATGCACAGCTCAATCTCGAAGGGACATTGGCCAATTATGCTCTTTTGATGCGCGACTTTGCTCAGCTCCCAGTTATAAAACTGTTGTTGCTCTTGAGACTTTTAGACAAATTCATAAGGAATGCTCGGATGATGATAAATCCATACACACGCATCATTAGTGGGGATCAGCCACGTACTGGGCTAGCTACCAGTAAAAGCTCTATATGGATATCATCGGAATGCTCAGCTCTAGCTACCCTCTGTGCTTTCATCACGTAAATCAGCACATCATAAGCCTAACATTAACCCAACACTGAGCAATAGTGATGGTGTTAAGCTTAACAATCAAGTGACTCGTCAAAGAATCGAATCTAGAAGAAGAAATACTCAGTTCAACAAATCATAGTAAATATACTATGACAATATTTCAATAAGCTCAAGATCAGAATATCAATAAATCAGAATCATGCAACAAAAGTCTCAATTCACATAATATGCAGTTAAAATGAAATCTACAACTCACTGTTACTGGTTATCTGCACTTTCTGGCTCTGGCTCAGTTGCTCACAATCTGTAGTGGATAGAACCACTATCTGATTTATATCAGACTTTCAGTTGCTCATCATTTTGCTCGTTGCTCAATCTGTTATTAATATCATTTCTGATATTTATTAGCTCTTTGATTCATTTGAATAATTTATCAAATATTCATTTGTTTAATAAGTTCGAGATTCGTTAGTTTGATCTTTTAATCTCAACATTTCGTATCTTGATTATATGCTCATCAATCTTATCAAAATCATTCTTTAATTTCTTCATGGATCTTTGGATATATATATATATATATATATATATATATATATATATATATATATATATATATATATATATATATATATATATATATATATATATATATATATATAGTTAATCCTAAAAGCATTCATTGATATTTTATGTATTGTATACGAATTCATTCAATATATTCAAGCTTAAGGAGTGGGTTTCAAGTTTACCAATTAAATTCAAATCTGAACTCAAGCTTTAAATTCAAATTCGAAGCCTTTATGTATTAGATTCGAACACATTCGAATCTAAGAAATAGATTCGAAGCCTATAGGAAGTTAAACTCGAATCCTTGTCACAATATAAGTTAGAATCGAAGGCTATGTGTTAATTTCGTAATACCCTTCGAATCTAACATCAGATTCGAACACCTCATCAAATTCAAAGGTCTATACTCGAACCTTATTAGATTCGAAGTCCTTGTTTGAATCTATGAATAGATTCGAATTCTTATGCTAGATTCGAACTCATACTTCGAGTTTAGGGGTTAGAATCGAATGCCAATGATAGATTCGATATTCATTTCGAGTTTAATCATCAAAATCGAGTTTGTTCTTGTTCTCTCGAGTTTGTTCTTACTATCTCGAATTTGTTCATCTTTATAACTTTAAATCACCCTTTTTAAGACTAAAAATCACAAAATATGTTAAGTATTACTCCTAATCTTACTTATTTATACTTATTCTACCAATTTCTAGCTAAAACTAGTTCTAATTTCATGAAAATTTACTAATTCCGAATTTATATCTAAAAACCGAAAACATAAGAGCTTAATATGTAAATCTTACCTCAAATTCGTGCGTAATCATTCATGCAGCATCATAATCTCGTAGTATTCCTCGTAATCTTCCCGATGACGTATAAATCTTGGAAATCCGACGGTCGGTTTGGTAGAAATCTTAGAGAGATGTAGAGAGAGAAAATGTCTAGAGAGAGTCTAGAGAGAGAGAGAGATCTGATTTTCTAAACTTAAATTCCGTTTGTATACTCTAACTAGTTACGTTTGCTACTTAACTCACTATCACATTTGTATCTTATATATCTATTATTTAATTATCTTAATAATTATTAATCATATTTCATAATATTATAATTCAATTAAATATTTCATGACTTAATTAAATTATAATTCAAAGTAATGTAATAAAATTACATTATTGGATCGATAATCAGATATTTAGCTTGGGCTAAAAGTTGGGTTGTTACACTGTTTGTGTCTTTTTATACTTAGTGAGATCCACTAGTGGATTTTTGTGAAGAATACTTAGTTATGACATGAGGTATCCAGGTGTTCTTTCCAACCTTTTCATTAACAGTCTCAGATGATCCATTACCAGTTCCAGTTTTTGGCTTAGCAGTTTGAACTGAGTTTTTAGTGCTAGCAGCTTCAGAGTTTGCACTACCAGTTCCAACTTTAGAGTTAACAGTCTCAACATCTGTATCAACAGTTTGATCTGATTTTTTGCCTTTAACACACCATATCTGTTCAATATTTGCTTTGGATTTTGCAAAAACTTGTTTTTGGTGTGTAGACTGTCTTTTGTTGACTTTTAAGAACCTGTGATCAACTATTTTCTTTGGAACTGGTGCAACAGGTGGTTTGGCCTTTGAATTTTTTGTGTTTTGAACAAGTACCTATTTTTGAACCACAATCTGTTTTGCAACAGATGGTTTATACAAACAATGCCTGGCCAAATGGTTTTTCCTGCCAGAATGGAAACATCTTTTGACTGTTTTGATTGGAGAACCAGTTTTGTTAGACCATAACTGGTTCTTGTTCCTTTGATTTCCCCTTACCTGCTGTTGTGTGGGAAACTTTTGGACACCATGCTTTTGGCATGTGCAGATTGGAACAGTCTTACCCCTTTTATTAATTTTTGAGGAAGATGAAATGTTACAGTTAGAAGGTACAGAAACATGTGGAGCATTATTGCATACACTCATCTTCTCTTTTTCTTTCTCACTGGCGTTAGGGGTTTCTATAGGTGCACTCATTGTTTTGGGTTCTCTCTCAACTTCTTTACACTCACAGCCTTCATTTGAAATCAGTTCTTCTTTAGATTCAGGACTGTTTTCAAGGATAGGATCTACAGTTGTCAGTGTCTCATCTAATGGTTCATTAACAAGCCTATCGGCAACTTCACTCATGGGATGAATGTATTTGTTGTTGTATGGGGGTGGTGTGGCTCTGTATCCTATACCTTCTTTGGGATTGAGCTGAGATTTTACCCTATCTTTAAATTGAACTTCCATTAGGTGTTCCAGCTTTTGATTTGCCAGCTTGAAGTTTCCTAAATCTATATTAACATATTCTATTTTCTTGTTAGCTTCTAACACCTTCTGTTCAGCGTCATCTAGTTTCTTATTAAGGGTCTCTATTTTCTTATTCAGTTCCTTTTTCTCCCACTCATGATATGTTCTATCATGTCCCATCTGAATCTCATTATCTTTATAGTCATTGATCGGTTTTTCAAGATCTTCTATTGCCTGCATGTACTCATACCTCCTTTCTTCCATCTTAGCTAGAGTTTTTCACATGCTCTCATTATGATTTCTGTACTTTTTAACCATATTTTTGCATGTTTGAGAACAGAGTTTAGCATTTACCTCAGATGGTAGTTCAGTGGAAGTGACATTAGATGTTTCTGCCATAAGAGCTTGATTTTGAAACTCCTCTTCTGTCTGATCACTCCAATCAAACACATTGTCTTCTTTAGAAACAAGTGCTTGTGATGATGAAGCTTGATTAGTTTGCTGGGGTCTTGGTGGCTGTTGACCTTGAGATCTGCATTCTTTGGCAAAGTGTCCAAGCTTGTGGCATTTAAAGCATTCAACTTTTGATTTATCAAATGCTGGTTTGCCTTCTGGTCTGGCTTGAAAGTTTGGTCTGCTAGTTCTTTTCAGAAATCTTTTGGCCCTCATAGTCAACAGAGCATGCTGCCATTTTAAGTCCATCTCTTCTAGATCATCTGGACGAATTTGTTCTAAATATATCTATCTAGAACTAACAGATCTATCTAGTCAACAGTCTTGAACTAACAGATCTATCTAGACGTGACACACACCAACGAGTGCGGAATCCTCGTTAGCGGCTTGACAAATATATCACTCACACGGAAACGGAGACTACCACACGTTGTACGATCGACGATGAACGAACCTACGCGATGATTCTCTCCGAACAAACACAATATCAGTCGATAAACTCGAGATCGCCTTTTGCTAATTGCTCACACGAATTCTACAAAAGTCTACTAATGATTCGAGTTAATCACTAATTATAGAGACCAATTCGAGTTTGTCATGGGACAAACTCGAAGCAGGCCCAAGGCCCATTCGAATTTGTCCACATGACAAATTCGAATCTGCCTTGTGTAAATTCGAATATGCTCTAAATTCGAATTTCACAAGTCAAACTACTATTTGACATATGTTCTAACTTATGATTGAATTAATCTTTGGACTTTATGTTTGAACTTCGTGTAATACATTACATCAAGTTCAAACATACAATCAATAACTATCAAACACATATAAACACATATATCAAACTGTAGGTCCCGAGAGGTTCCCAAAGTATGTAGCTTTAAGCTGTAGAGGGGGGGGGGTGAATACAGTTATTTAAAAATTACACACTATTTTCTCAATGTTTGTATGTATTATCAACAAGTTGTTAATTACAAACAAGCTTGAATGCGGAAAGGTTCAAGCTGAGATGACAGATACAACAGTATGTTCACTAGTCTAAGACAGACTCAAACTAGTTTACAATGAATACACTCACTAAGAAGCACTCACTGTGTTTAAAAGACTTAGAGGGACAGCTTATGTAGAACAGCTTAGACACAAAGAAACTGTATTACACAGGCAGGCTTGCATGCATGAAAAACACACTTGCACGTTCACTATTGGCTTCAACACTTAGCTTTTTGGCTTAATCTTTCTGTCCTTAGAAGCTTCCTTTTATACTCACTCAGAAGATCTAAGAGAAGTTTCTTCATTCGACGGAATGAAAAAGGAGAAGTCTTGTTGAAAAGACAACATAACCTTTTCTGCACTTTCTGAAAAGCAGACTTGTCTTCTTATGTGCAGAACTTTTGTCTTTTCACTTTGTCTACTGTTGCATTGCCTTTAACTAAATAAGGAATGTCAACATTGCGTCTTTCTTCCTTGTAAAGGCCTATTTTGATATAAGAAAAAGGTCTGTCACCCTTTTTCAAATAACCTTTTGTCTTCATGTAACAGAACAGCTTGGGCAGGCTGAGCAGTTCTGGTTTCCACTTTGTCTTCGACTGTGTAAACTGATCTTGTAGTCAAATACAATACATGAGGACTTGGAAACACATTCCATAAAGTGTTTAGCCTGTTCACAAAGAACAGGTTCTGTTCACAAAGAACAGAACACTTGTAAGCTGCCCAAGCTGCTCACCAGTGTAGAGCAGTGTAGACAGTTTATGTCCAGCCTGTTCAGCAGACAGAACAGCTTGGACAAACTGTCTTAGTTGCAACACATGCAACATATAGAACAGCTTTAGACTGATATTGCAAATCACTTTTTAGGTATTATTAAGGCATAAACAGGCCTTAACTTTTACCCATCAAATGCATCAACAGGTTTGATTAATAATCTCCCACTCAGATGCAGAGCAGATTTGACTGAGGCCTTTTTGTGCCTAACAATCTCCCCCTATTTGCAATAACCAGTCTAAGCTGGCCTTATCAAAAGTCACTATATATTTTTACAGTACATTTGTTGAAACAAAATTACAACATCAACATAAAGTAAAAGATCAGTTTATATATACACTGATTTTTTATTACATTAGAACAACACATGTTCTCACAAAAGTACAACTAATGTTCTGATGTATATTACAACTAATGTAAAAGGAAATTACAACAAATGTAAATAAATTACAACTAATGTACATTGGACTATTTTTGTTGGGAGCAGAAAATGGTAAGCCTGTCCAACTAATGGACAGCTTCCATTCTTCACCTGCCCAGATGGCAGATGGACTTCACCACACTGGAGGAGGGTCCTGAAACGTCTTTTCCAGTTCTTCCCTTGTATCCTCAAGTTCTTGAATTTCACTTCTTATTATCATGAACTTGGGATCTTCAAGTTCACCTCTTTCAAAGAAGCCTCTGAGCTGATCCCAGACGGCTGCTCTCCACTTACTAGACTGCCTGAATGAAACTGCAAGTCTGAAGGCCACAAGTTATCTCAGATCCACTTTGTACAGATCTGATGCTCTCTAAAAGCATTTCTTCTAAGTTAAGGGATCCACAAAGAATGCCCCAAGCTCAGGCTCTTCAATAATCTTGCCATCTTCAAACTCTATTCCACTAGGCAGGCTGTGATCAACTCCCTTCATTTCAATGGCATAATCGCCTTGTTCAATCAGTGCAAGGAGTAGTTCCATTTCAGTGTCCTTCCTTGTCCTCCTGGCCTTAATTTTTGGATGTGTCACAAAAACACCTTCACTAACTTCTTTGGAGACCAGGCCAAGGTTCTTTACTCTCTCCATTAGTTTCTTGACATATGCTCTGATTGTCTTAGCCATTTCTGACGTTGACTCACTCAGAGCAACTGCCAGCTCAATCCATTCTTTGTACCCCATCTGTGCGACGTCAGTGTAGTCATATGTTTCCAATTCAGGGCCTGTTGCACCCATCCTTGTTATTTTCAACTTCCACTGACTGCCTTTTCTTGATATAGGGACAGCTTTGACAATTGCTTCCTTGGCAAGCCTTCTTTCAGCAACATCTTGAAATTTTTTCTTTGCCAGGTTGTCAAAATGGTACTGAGCTCTTGCATGAGGCACTGTAGGCTTGGTCACTGAGACCAGAGTACCTTTTTCTTTTTCTGCTTCCTTTTCCCCTGCTGATCCCTTAGCAGCTTCTAATATTTTCTTTTGCACTTCCAGAGTAGACATTTTAACTTTCTTTGCTTCTTGAAGTGCAAACGATTTGGCAGCTTTGGCAGATTCTTCTTCTTTTCTAAGAACTTCCAGGGCTTGAAGCTGTTCTTCTCTAAACTCAAAATATTTGTGCATAGGAAGACCCATTTCTTTTTGTGGAAATTGATTTCTGCTGCTTTCTGCTGTATGGGATCATCTTCTGCTATTTCTTTTCCTTTAGCTGCTGTAGTGGTAGCAGCTTCAGGACTTTCCTCCTCCTCTTCTTCTTCTTCTAAGATCAGATGCCTCCTTCTGCTGCTTGGCCTGCCCTCAGGAATAGTTTCCTCCCCCTTAGACTGAGCAGGGATTGGAGATTCAACCTGAGTAGACTGAGCAGCATGAGAGGCACCTTCCAGTGTACCTGTTGAAGCTCCTGCTTGTTGACCAGTTTGTGCTGCAGGCACTGGTTTCTCCTTAGGAGAAGAAGTTTTCTCCCCCTTAGACTTAGTCTTAGAGGCAGACGACTTCTCTCCCTTTGAAGGAGATGGACCAGCACCTTCAACACCCGGTCTGCCTGAAGACACGAAGTCATCAGGCTTGCCAGCAGTTTTGGCAGCAGGCCTGGGACCAACAAGGCTATTCACTAAGAAAGCCAAGTTGTCCTTTACCTCTGCAAGCTGGGAAAGACAGGTTTGAAGAAAAGAGGACTGTGTATCAACAAGGGAGGTCAGCTTAACAATGTTTTCCCTATCAGATTCAGTGAACAGCAAACTTTGAAGCTGTGCAAGATGTAATTCGAGAGAATCTTGCACATCAGCAAGGTATGATGACATAGAATTAGATAGAGAGCCAATTAGTGTGGTCAAGCTGGCTAGAGTGGCAGGAAGAGTAGAATTGCAAGAAGTGAGGAGAGATGACAGCTGTTGAGAAATAGCTGTTGTTGAGGACACAGAGTCCTGTTGTAGAGAAAGAATGGAGGAGAGGGAGGTGGACACATTTTGCAGCTGAGCAGGGAGTGCTAACAGCTGTTGAGAATTATCTGTTTGTGGAGTGGTAGGGAAGGAGTCTTTGAACGAATCAAAGAACCCCTTAAGCTGTTCAGACACAGAGTCTGAAATAATAGAGGGTAGAGAGGTCATAGCAGTTTCCAAAGAACCAACTTTGTTGGTCAGCAGAGAAAGCTGATCCTTCAAAGGTAGGTCTTTAGGAGATGGAGGTGTATGGGTGGACTGTTTAGAGTGGGTAGATGGAGAAGATGATGATGAGGCTGGTGTATGAGGGTGTGATGGAGAGGGAAGAGGAACATTTGAAAGAAGCTCCATAGCTTGGGCAAAAGTAATGTGGCCTAGCTTGGAGGGGTCAAAGGGTCCTTCAGCAGCGGCTGTAGCTGCATCACCAGGAGAAGGGGTTGGTGTTGCGGGCCTTTCAGATGCTGCTTGTGCTGCAACATCCTCATGAAGACCAGTGGTGGTTCCCTCTGCAGTGCCTTGGTGTAAAAGCACCTCATCATTGGGAGATGGGATATGCATTTCAACATCAGCAGTGGTGAAACCTGCTGATGGAGTTTGCATGGAGGGAATAGCCTCACCAGAGGGATGGTATGATCCCTGAGGTTCATCAGCCTGGGGTGTTGGTCCCTCAGCAGCTGTTTGGTGTAGAACAGTTGTATCATGGGGAGCAGATGTTTGAGGCTGAGCTGCTGATTGGTCTATACCAGCAGCGTGGGCACCTCGTGCAGACTTAGGGTGTGAGGAGATTTGAGTGGGGGACAGTGTGGACTCAGTATGGAGTGGAGAGGACTCCTGTCTTTCAATATCCTCAGCCTGTTGGGAGGCTGGGATAGTTGATGTGGCTATCTTCGTTTGTACAACTGGTTCCTGTTGGGAGGAACCAGAGGGTCTAGGCTGACTCTGGGTAGACTCAGATTGGAGTGAAGCATGCTCCTATGGGGCTGAACCTTCTCCCAATATAGGAGAGGCAGCAGGGGTTGCTTCTCTTACAACTGAACCCTGTTGGGAGGGAACAGAGGAGGTGGTTGTTCTGGCTGGTCTCTTTTTGGAGATGGATTTGCGTTGATAGTGAAGGGATGAAGTGGGTGATTGGGGAGAGGAGATGAGGGGCTCAGACTGGACAGGTTTTGAGACTGGGTCAGAAACAGGTGGGTTGGCCTGTTCCATAGCCTCAGGTGCCACAGAGGCACCAGCCACAGAGGCTTGAGGTTCAACAAATGAACCAGGGTGAGGAGTCTGCTCCCCCTCAGCCACAGAGGCTAAAGGTTCAGACTCAGTCTGAGCTGTTTTGGCCTTCTTTTTCACAGGCCCAGCTTCAGCAGTTACCAGAGTCCTCTTAACAAGTTTGGACCTGGCTTTGGATTTTCTTGTGGGAGCAGCAGCTTCTGGATCCACCCTCACATCAGAGGGTCCTTCCACCAAACCTAACAACCTCCTCATTGGTGTGGACAGAGGAGGCTCATTGGGTAGAACAGGGGTATAGAAAACTCTATTCCCTATGACAGGGAATGCAGCAGACTTAAGTAAAGGCTGAGAGTTGTATAGATGCTCACCACAGTGATGCTTGAAGATGAGGCTCAGAAACCTGGGATATCGGACAACAGCTGGTCTTTGCTCTTGCTGCACCAGGTTCCTCATGTTCAGAATTATCCACTTAGCCATATCAATGGTAGTCCCATCCACCAGCTGTAGGACTATTGGGATTTCATCACGGCTCAGTTGGTCAAATGAACCAACTTTGCTGCTGAAGCTCATCATTACTGAAGCAAATAAGAAGCTGTAAGTGGGGGACAACTCCTTCCTGAATAAAGTAGCTCCTATTTTGGGTTCTGCTACACCACAGAAGCATAGAAGATTTCCCATTTGTTCATCCTCAGCTTGAGGCATGTCATAAGTTTCAGCAGTTGGAAGATGAAGCACCTCCCTGAGAAGATCAATACTAATCTCAATGGTCTGAGTCCCATTAAGAATAGTACCCTTGATGACTTTGGTGTTGGGGTTGTAGGCACAGGTGTACAAGAACTCATACACCATCTCCTGATACAGGACACCAGGGGATGCAGTCATTGCATAGTTCAACGGATGAACTTTTAAGAACTCCACCATTTCTTCATACCCTTTTCCCACATATTTCTTGGGTATGGTCAGATTTGCAATGTAGTTGGTGGGTTTGATGGTCAGCATTGTGGTGACTGATGAGTGTTTGTCAACATCATCACCAACGAACACTGGAAGAAGGGGATTAGGTCTGTGAGCCATTTGGGAAGTTTTAAGGTTTGGAGAAGCAAAAGACACTTAGTCGATTTTTAGGGTTCTTGAGGATTTCTGGAAATGACGAGGAAGACGAAGATGAAACAGTAGTTGGGTATTTATAGGATTTGAATGTGAGTGTGTATGAGAGAGAAGGTTTGGGCGGTTGATTTGAAAAGGCCGTTAACGGAAAACGGAAAGGTTGTCCATGTCAGACCGTTTGTCAGACCACTTGAGCCCTTTTTAATCACTAACACACGTAACCCACATTATCCGCAGTAATTAAGTTAAATAAAACATAAATTAAGTAACTTAAGTTTGAAGAAAGGTAATTAAAACTGTTGGTCCAAGCTGTTGGTCAAACCTGTGATGAGCATAGTCATCACAAGCTGTGCATTCTTCAAGCTGTTCCCTCAGCCTGTTCAGCTATGTAGGAACATGTTGTGTTTAATAACTGAGCAGGTTACAAGACAATGTCTTGTAAATCAGTGTGAGAGAATGAGCAGAATGAAGAGTGGACCATCAGACCAGGCTGGATGAGTAAACTGTCTTTATTCAGCCTGTTGTATGTTCAAGCTGTTCAAGGATTTCAGAAAAATGGCTAAGTACAGAACATGCAGAGCCTGTTCTGTTTAAGCTGTTCTGAGAAACTTGACCAGTGTAAGACATACAAAGTTTTAGACCTTTGAGGACACTTAGTCACTTTTGTTTAACATGCCCAGCTTGCTGACAAGGTAATTAAACCTTGTTTCAACCAGAGGTTTGGTGAAAATGTCTGCAAGCTGTTCATTTGTGGAAATAAAACTTACCTCCACATTACCTTTCTGAATGTGATCCCTGATGAAGTGATGTCTGACTTCAATATGCTTTGTTCTTGAATGAAATACTGGATTGTTGGAAATGGCTATGGCACTTGTGTTATCACATAGAATAGGAATTTTCCTATACACAAGTCCATAATCTTCAAGCTGATGCTGCATCCACAGGATCTGCCCACAGCAGCTTCCAGCAGCAATGTACTCAGCTTCAGCAGTAGAAGTAGACACTGAGTTCTGCTTCTTGCTGCACCAACTTATCAACTTACCACCAAGGAGTTGACATCCACCGGTTGTGCTTTTCCTGTCTAGCCTGCAGCCTGTAAAATCAGAATCTGAATAACCTGTTAGTTCAAGGCTTGAATCTTTGGGATACCAAAGACCCAAACCTGGTGTACCCTTCAGGTATCTGAAGATTCTTTTAACAGCAGCTAGATGAGATTCTTTTGGATCAGCTTGAAACCTAGCACACAGACAGGTAGCAAACATAATATCAGGTCTACTAGCAGTTAAGTATAGCAAGCTCCCAATCATGCCTCTGTAAGCTGTTACTGAAACAGCTTTGCCACTGGCATCAGCATCCAATTTTACATTGGTTGCCATTGGGGTTTTAATAGGAGAACTTTGATCAAATTTGAACTGTTTCAAAAGATCTAAAGTGTACTTTCTTTGAATTATAAAAATTCCAGTTGAGGTTTGTTTAACCTGTAATCCTAAAAAGAAAGTTAGTTCTCCCATCATACTCTTTTCATACTTGGATTTCATGAGTAATGAAAAATTTTTGCACAACTGCTCATTAGTAGTTACAAATATTATGTCATCCACATAAATTTGAACAAGCATAATATCAGACTTCACTTTCTTTATGAACAGTGTGGTATCCACTTTACCTCTGATATACCCATTGCTCATAAGGAAATTAGTAAGAGTGTCATACCAGGCTCTAGGGGCTTGTTTGAGACCATAGAGAGCTTTGTCCAACTTACAGACAAAACCTGGATGTTGTTCATTTTCAAAACCTGGAGGCTGCTTGACATAAACTTCTTCTTGCAGCTTCCCATTTAAAAATGCACTCTTCACATCCATTTGAAATACCTTAATGCTCTTATGAGCAGCATAGGCTAGATACAAACGAATTGCTTCTAGCCTGGCCACAGGAGCAAATGTTTCATCATAATCAATTCCTTCCTCCTGTCTGTAGCCCTGAGCAACCAGTCTAGCCTTATTTCTAATGACATGACCTTGCTCATCCATCTTATTCCTGAAAACCCATTTGGTGCTAATTATGGTTTTACCTTTAGGAGCAGGGACCAGTTTCCATACATTGTTTCTCTCAAACTGATTGAGCTCTTCTTGCATGGCAGTGATCCAATTGGCATCTTTTAGTGCTTCATCCACCTTCTTTGGCTCCATCAACGAAACAAAACTAGAGAACATACAAAAGTTCCCTAAGCTGTCCCATCGTGTTTGTACCCCTTTGTTGATGTCACCAATTATTTGATCATTGGGGTGACACCTGATCCACTTAGGATTATTTTTCAATAATGATTCACCTGAGTTATTAGCATCTTCAGCAGGTCCTGTTGATCAACTCTCAAGATTTTCAGACACACTGTTGTCTTGAGCCTGTTCACTTGTTGAACATGTCTGACCACTGTTGAACATATCAGCAGTAGAAGTAGGAAAATCAGCATTGATAGGTTCAGGACATGCATTTGTAATTAAGTCAGTACACTTATTCACACAGGGTGTATTGACATAATCATCATCATGCCCATCATGATTAACAGGTTCCACACTAGGTGTAGTGGAAGCTTTTGAGTCCTCTTCACTGTTTGAATGCATGAGATCATCAAAGTTAAGTTCTCCTGAAACTGATTCAGGAACAGCTTTGGTGGAAGCATTCTTGGACTCTTCAAAGGTGACATTGATAGATTCATCTATCACCTTTCTTTTGTTGTTGTACAGTCTGTAGGCTTTAGAGATAGCAGAGTAGCCAACAAACACACCTTCATCAGCTTTTGGTTCAAACTTTGACAGTTGATCCCTTTGATTCAGAATGAAACATGGACACCCAAACACATGGAAGTAACTGACATTTGGCTTCCTCCCTTTGAGCAGCTCATAGGGAGTCTTGTTGAACCTTTTCACCACTAAGGATGTGTTTTGGGTGAAGCAGGCAGTGTTAACAGCATCAGCCCAGAACGATGAAGGTAAACCTGATGCACACAGCATGGTTCTAGCAGCTTCAATGAGAGTTCGGTTTCTCCTTTCAGCAACTCCATTTTGTTGTGGAGTTCTTACAGTTGAAAAGTTTTGAGTGATTCCTTTCTCTTCACAGAAGTCTTCAAGAGTACTGTTTCTGAATTCAGTACCATGATCACTTCTAAGCTGCTTCACTTGGGCAGAGTTTAGCATTTCCATCTTTTTCACAAATCCAATAATTTCTCTAGCAGCCTCTCCTTTGCTCTTCAGAAAGATCACCCATGTGTACCTGGAGAACTCATCAATCATTACTAGAGTGTATCTTCTTCCTCCTAGACTTGGGACATTTATAGGTCCAAACAAGTCCATGTGAATTAAGAAGAGTGGAGTATCAATAGAGAAGTTATGTTTGGATTTAAAAGATGATTTTCTCTGCTTGCCTTTCTCACAAGCTGTGCAGAGTTTATCTTTAACAAAGGTCATAGAAGGCAAACCTGTCACCAACTCTTTCTTACAGAGTTTATTGATGTTCTTGAAGTTCAGATGTGACAGCCTTTTGTGCCATAACCAGTTTAAGTCTGCATTTGTTCTTGTGAGAAAGCAGGTTTCAGTTGTGGGATCAGCAGATTGCATGTCCACATCATATACACCTTTCTTTCGTTGAGCACATAGCACAACTTTGCCTTGGGGATCCAATATGTAACCCAGGTGCTCATCAAAATTAACCTTGTAGCCAGCATCACACAGTTGGCTTATGCTAACCAGGTCATGTTTTAGCCCAACCACATAGGCTACTCTTTTGAACACTGCAGCACCAGCTTTAAGGGTTCCATATCCCTCAGTAGATCCCTGTACATTGTCACCAAATGTGACTTTTGGCCCTTTTTCAGGCCTGAGATCACTCAGCAATTCTTTACAACCTGTCATGTACCTGAGCAGCCACTGTCCAAGTACCAAACCTGGGAAGATTGTTTTTCCTGTAGAGTGATAAGAGAAATATTAGTCATTTTTAGGGGAACTCATCACAGAGATGAGTTCTCCTACTTCATCAACATGTGTTGATGGACTTATAATATCCACACTAATATTCCCTATTTGAATGGTATCAGTTTGGATACCACTTTCATTGACTGAGATGTTTCCAACACTGCTTGTAACAGCTGTGAAAGAACTATCAGAGTCAACAGGCCTCATGTCTTCAGATTCAGGACAGTCCTTGGCCAGATGTGTCTTCTTCCCACATTTATAACATTTTCTCTTTTTAGGATTTTTGGAAGATGATCTTTCAGAAACACATTCTGAGTTATTTTTGTTGATTCTGTTAGCAGGTTTAGCAAACTTATTACTACTTGATGAATCAACAGCTTGAGTGGAGGGTTCAATAGCCACAGCTTTGTCTGTCTCTTCTTTCCTCTTTTTAGGAGGACAGATGTCAAAAACCGGAAGCTTAATTGGCTTTTGAACTTCCACAGGTTTGGGAAACTTATTTCCAAGTTTCTCAGGCTGAGCAATGGCTTTGCCTTTTCCCCTACTGAGATGTGATTTATGCTGCCTATCAGCATAATCATAATTTCTGGTTTTGAAAAACTTATTCTCATTTAAAACCAGTTTACCACTATGATTAGAAAGCTTATTAGAAATCACAGCAGGTTTGCTTTCAACATGAGACTTGCCCTTGTTGAAAACAGGCTGCTTAACTTTTGAAAACTTTTTTTCTAAATGTTTAGCATCAAAAGGATTATCATGCCTTTTACCATCAGCTTTGGACCCAGAACCTGTTCTGTCAACAGGTTTAGTATCCACAGCTGCAGTTTGGACATGTTTTCCTTTCTTTTGCCTGTGTGAGTCAGCAGAGCACTTAGCAAGCTGGTTTGATGGAGAACATACTCCCACACCAGCTTTTGAGCTAGGTTCACACGAGCTGTCAGTATTTTGAGGCCTGACAAACCTGTTTGTTGAGATTAATTTACCATTCACTTTTTGAACAAAAGTGTTTGGAAGCTCACCAAGAGTGGATAAATCTTCTTTCAGATTATTAATCTCAACAATGGAAGCTGCTGTGTCAAGATCCCCTCCAAGATAGGCTTGAATTTATGCAGGGATCTGTTGACTTATACAATGGCTGACTTTTTGTGCAGATTGGCACCAAGAGTCAACTATCTTTTGAAGCTTAGCATGCTTTATATCTGTTTCTCTCTTTTCTTCTAGTAAAATAGAGTTGATGTGTTTTAATTCATCAAGCTCAGTTTCCAACTTATGGAAACTGTCCAGTTTACTGGAGTTTGTTTTAAGATCAGTTTTAAGCTTAGAGATTTCAGATTTTAAAGCATCATGCTTCTCAACAGCAGCTTTTTAATCAACTAGCATATATTCAAACATTTTAATCTTTTCTTCAGAACTGTAAGCCATAAAATTTTGTACCTTATACATCATTGTAGGATTCCAGTTCTCCAAGTTGCTGAAAGCTTCAGCTTCAGCCAGATCCTGTTTGAAACTACTTGTTGATGGGACATCAGTGTTGGCCATCAGACATTGAGTGTCTTCTTCATCAGATGATGAATCAGATTCCTCCCAGTCACAAGTCTCTGCCATGAGTCCCTTTTGGCGGTTGGAACCCACTGAGTTTTCCAACTTCCTCAGCTTAGCCATGGCCATAAGGTACTTAACCCTATAACCATCATCCTTGTTTGTCTTGTATGGTTTAGATGACTGACCAACAGCTTTTGACACACAGTCAGCAGCTATATGGCCAGTTTTGCCACATTTAAAGCACTCAGCCTTGGTTTTATCAAATGCCTTCTTTTTGCCAGCACCTGAACTTCCTTGCAGCATGTTTCTTCCAAACCTTTTCTTGTTGAACCTTTTGACAAGCATAGCTATCATTTGCTCATCATCCTGTTCAGCAAGATATGCATTATCTTCCTCATCTGACATCTCCTCCTTATCATCATCCTGTTGATCAGGTTGAGTGAACACATCACTCACCTGATTCACAGGCTGTCTCACATTAACCACAAAGGCTGCACCTCTTTTAGACATCTCCAAGGCATTTCTTTTCTGTTGCCTTGACTGTTCATCATTTAGTAAAGATCCATACAAGTTGACAAGATCCATACTTCTGATGGTACCTGAGTTTCTTAAGATTGTTATAAAGTAGTTCCATTCTTCAGGTAGGATGTCCAAAAATTTGTTCACCAGGGTAAGGCTGTCCTTGATGATCCCAACAGCTTTGAGATCATTCACAAGGGCAGTAAACCTGGTGTAGGTTTCTGTGAGAGTCTCCTTTGGTTTTGCAAAGAAGAGTTCATACTGTCTAACAAGATTGTTAATCCTGTTATCCAGTGTGATTGTGGGTCCATCATAGACGGTACACAAAGTATCCCACATCTCCTTTGCTGTTTTCATTTTCTCAACCTGCTTGAACACATCATCAGGGAGAGAAATAACCAGGTTATTCCTGGCCTTTGCATCCAGAGCTACCAATCTCTTGTCTTCATCAGACCATTGAGCTTTGGCTTTCTCAAAGGTCCTGATTTCAGGAGCAGCTCCTTCAACCGCTGGAGTTATGGTAGTAACAGAGGTTGGCACATAAGGGCCCTCCATCACTATCTCTGGTAGTTGTACATCCAGATTCTCTAGATAGAGCATCATTCTGCACTTCCAGCCAGAGAAGTTTTGATGATTGAATTTTGGAGGTTTGCCCATAGAGCCATTGTCATAGTATGAGGAGCCTGCAGCACTGTTGTCCATGGAAACTTGGGAGAATGAGAGATCTAGAATGACACACACTCTAAACTGCTCTGATACCAGTTGTAGGTCCCGAGAGGTTCCCAAAGTATATAGCTTTAAGCTGTAGAGGGGGGGGGGGTGAATACATCTATTTAAAAATTACACACTATTTTCTCAATGTTTGTATGTATTATCAACAAGTTGTTAATTACAAACAAGCTTGAATGCGGAAAGGTTCAAGCTGAGATGACAGATACAACAGTATGTTCACTAGTCTAAGACAGACTCAAACTAGTTTACAATGAATACACTCACTAAGAAGCACTCACTGTGTTTACAAGACTTAGAGGGACAGCTTATGTAGAACAACTTAGACACAAAGAAACTGTATTACACAGGCAGGCTTGCATGCATGAAAAACACACTTGCACGTTCACTCTTGGCTTTAGCACTTAGCTTTTTGGCTTAATCTTTCTGTCCTTAGAAGCTTCCTTTTATACTCACTCAGAAGATCTAAGAGAAGTTTCTTCATTGGACGGAATGAAAAAGGAGAAGTCTTGTTGAAAAGACAACATAACCTTTTCTGCACTTTCTGAAAAGCAGACTTGTCTTCTTATGTGCAGAACTTTTGTCTTTTCACTTTGTCTACTATTGCATTGCCTTTAACTAAATAAGGAATGTCAACTTTGCGTCTTTCTTCCTTGTAAAGGCCTATTTTGATATAAGAAAAAGGTCTGTCACCCTTTTTCAAATAACCTTTTGTCTTCATGTAACAGAACAGCTTGGGCAGGCTGAGCAGTTCTGGTTTCCACATTGTCTTCGACCGTGTAAACTGATCTTGTAGTCAAATACAATACATGAGGACTTGGAAACACATTCCATAAAGTGTTTAGCCTCTTCACAAAGAACAGGTTCTGTTCACAAAGAACAGAACACTTGTAAGCTGCCCAAGCTGCTCACCAGTGTAGAGCAGCGTAGACAGTTTATGTCCAGCCTGTTCAGCAGACAGAACAGCTTGGACAAACTGTCTTAGTTGCAACACATGCAACATATAGAACAACTTTAGACTGATATTGCAAATCACTTTTTAGGTATTATTAAGGCATAAACAGGCCTTAACTTTTACCCATCAAGTGCATCAACAGGTTTGATTAATAATCTCCCCCTCAGATGCAGAGCAGGTTTGACTGAGGCCTTTTTGTGTCTAACAATTGTATACTTTTAGACACACATAGAAACTAAACTATGACTATAAAATACTTATAGTCACAATAATTTTCTTATTTCATTACAATTGTTTACTTTTGGACACACTTAATTAACTAAATCATGACCATTAAACACTTATAGTCACAATGTTTTTCTTAAACCATACGTGGCTAATGAACTCTACCCTTTGGTCACACAAAGCGATTTCGTGACCATATAAGTTAGCCTTCTGTCACAGTTTATTCATGTGACTAATTCCATCATATAATTTAGACTCATACAATTAGACTTCAGGGTGTCCCTTTGGTCACCGAAAGAGATTTTTGTGACCATATACATACTTATCGTCACAGTTAATAACCATCACAAGATTATTATAGACATCAAAAAAATAACTGTGACAAACGATGACATTTAGTAACAATGTGGCAACCGTGACAAGTCTTTGTCACGATCCTAATATTAAACCGTGGCATAAGGTTTGAATGTGATTTGCAATGGTCACAGTTATTAAAATAAACTGTGGCTATCATAATAATACAAGTTCATATATGACCCTTTAGCCACGTCAATAACAAAAACTGTGGCTAGGCAGTTTGGACAAAACCGTGACCATAGGTCATTTTTGTACTATATTAATGAATTGTATGAAATCTGAATTCACAACTGTTCCTTTATAAAATATAACGGTAATATGATTTATCGAAAAATTAATTCCAGACATGACCTTAGTGGGATTGTTCTCTAGTTAACTGACTTAACTTCATTACCGTTTATCTTGTAAAATTTCACTAGTTCTTTATTACAAGTTTTTGTAATATTGTTCAGATCCATTCTGAATCTCCTTACAAATTTATATCCATTATCTTTATGGGAACTGTTAAATCACTCACAAAGACACCATGATTAAAATTTAGGAGCTCTAGCAATTCAGATTAATTGCTACTAGTGATACGTTTAGATGTTTAGTCTTGAATCTGACAGTATGTGGTTTATCTATATCTTAACATAATAGATATCTTAATTTAATAACTTTGTGAATATTTGTGATATGTATCCATAACCTCCAGAACCTGGTTATTTACAACATTTCGTTGTGGTGTTCCATCATGTTTTTCGACGAGTGTTTAAATAAGTCGGAGGCTATTACTTGACTAGCTAACCATCACATATGTTGTATACATTTCACATGTAATTTTATATAAAATGTGATTACTTCTTGTCTAAACCAATCTGGCTTATCAAGTATTTAATTGTTTCTGACAAGTTAAGTGAATCAAGCTCCATGTGACTTTGAGAATTAGATCCGTGGCCATCTTCTGTGTCACGGGATACCTAGGTCTGCTAAGATGGTCTCGATAACCTTTCATCTTTAGCACATGGGGTCTAATAGTTGTTACTTCTGCCATTCTGTAGGAGTTCAGAGCCCTAGTCATATTTATATTTCTCAGTCCGAGACTAAGTCTGGAACATATCCTTTAGCTGGAGATACATCTGGTAAGCTGGGACACTATAAGGTTAGTTTGCAGCTCAAATGTCATAGTCACTAGAATTAGACAGGCAACATCGACCATATCCTCAAAGTTCTTCTTGTAGAGATTTCTCTCCTCAATTGTAGCAGTCTCTACAGGAGCAGGTCCTAGTGCCCTTTCCAAAACATACGACTTTCACTCCATGCTCAGAAGAATAGTCCGATTTTATTCAAAGTCCAAGAAATTGCTTGTTTTGAGATTTCCATGTCCCGAATGGACCTAAAAGTAGCAATATTGTGCTTTTAGGGTGGATTTGCAATAGGAGGAGGTGGATGAAGGATATTGACATTATCATTGTTGTTGTTGTTACTGTTATTGTCATTGTTATTATTTAAACCACTTCTACCTCTGTTCAACCATCTAAAACATTTTTCAAAAATTAGTATTTGATTCACCATTAATAAATCAATAACTTTTACTTATTAATGCACCCAATGAAGGCTGATCCTACATGAATAAGCTTCTTAGCCAGACAACTTATTACCAATTACAACTCCCTTGCAACTATTAGATCTTATGAGATTTTCATGTTCTTAAATTGATCATGTTTAATCTTATCCACACCTTGGGCCACAGTCTCACCGGAAATCACCACTAACACACACCATATAACAACTGCAAGTTACTAACCTAAGTCTCACTTAGAATCCGCAATTCTCACCTCGCAGCTTCCCGAGTTTGTGGCGTAAGCACCCAACGAAGGCTGAAACTACTTACGACGACCGGTCACCGTGAGTGCCACTATATGGACCGCGTGTTGTGTTAGATATTTAATTTGGGTTTTTAACTAGTCTCTTACCAAGAACTAGTGGCCAGTTAGGTCAATTAGCGGGCAGGGTCGTTTCGGTCATAAACCTCTTGGAAATTCCAACAACCATAGCCCGAGCATGACTATCTTAGACACCACCTATTCTGGTAAACAGTCCAGTTAATGTACCTGTTTTAAACATTTTCATCTCTTTGATCATATGACTTGTTAAAATAAATCTCCATTTATTTGAAAAATTAATTTCATAAAAATGTCATATTTAACACTTGACAAAATAATTAAAGTTTCCAATTTAAACTTCCTTTTAAATACTTTAATTTTTCATCAAAATTTGATTGTAGTTTTGATTTCTTTTATTTATATTCTTTATTACAACAATGTTAGGAAAGAATATATAGAGATGAAAACAATTATAATTGTAAGTGGGGGGGGGGGGGGCTTATTGTAATTCTCATATTCTTGTATATATATAGAGTACAAAATATGTCTTCCGCCACGTTTAAAAACCGTGGCCATAGACCTTTGGCCACCGTTTTACTTTTCATTCAAATCGTGACCAAAGGTCGCATCACTTTTGGTACCTTATGGCTACATTTAATATTCGTGACTAAATCACATGTAAAACCGTGGCCATAGCATAAAACCGTGGCTATATGGTAACAATTTCTATATAGTTGTGGTCTACTTTTTTTAGTAACCGTGACCATAAAATACTTTTAGTCACAATTTATTTTAACACCATGACAGTTGGATACATTCAGACACACATAAACAATTGATCAGTGGCGTTAACATTCTTACAGACACGTATAAACAAATAAACCGTGGCTACCTGGTATATTTAAAGACGCACAAATATTTAATCGTGACCATTGGATAAATTTATACACACATAATCAGTTAAACCGTAACTATTTGAGACATTTAAACACACCACATGAATGAAACCGTGACAATTGGTAATATTTTAACGCACATAAACTATTAAGTGGTGTGACCATTGGTACATTTAGACATGCATAAACAATTAAACCGTGACCGTAGGGTACACTTAGACACACATAATTTATTAAAATGTGACGATTGGTTGCAATTAGACATACATAAAGTATTAAACCGTGACAATTGATACATTTTGACACACAAAAATAATTACACCGTGACCATACCATTATTTTAGTCACATAAGAATTCGTTTATTCATGACAATTGCTTACTTTTAGACACATATAATAAACAATACCGTGACCATAAAGTATTTATAGTTACTTATTTATTCCTAATCGTGACAATTGGTAACTTTTAGACACATGCTACAATACAATCCGTGACCATTAAATACTTTTTTTAACGGCAAACTATCCTACTCCTACTCCTACTCTTAAACTACTCATTTACCACAAGACTTACTTTCACCACCTAAATATCAACTTGTCTCCGACGGGAGTCGAACCTGTGACCTCTCACTTGTATCTCCACCCTCTTACCACCAGACCAAAGGCCCTTTGGTGACCATCAAATACTTGTTGTCACATTATATTTCTTTTAAAATCACTATTGTTCCTTTTAGACACGTGTAAAAAATTAAACCGTGACAATAAGTTACATTCAGCCACATGTGTTTTCTTTTATCGTTATTGTTGTTTACTTTTAGACACACATAACATTTATAATAGTGACCGTAAAATATTTATAGTATCATGTTGTTTCGTAAACGGTGATCGTTGATTCCTTTTAGTCATACAAAATAAAATAAAGTGTGACCATAAAATACATATACTCACATTCTTTTCCTTTAATTATTACAATTAATTACTTTTAGCCATATATATTAAAATAAGACGTAACCATAAACTACTTGTAGTCATGGTTTGTTTTCTTTTATCATGATTAATATTTAGTTTTTGACACATATAAGACATTTAATCATGACCATAAAATATTTATACTGACACATTGTTTTTTAAACTGTGTCAATTGATAACTGTGACCATACAAAACAAACTAAATTATGACCACATAAAACTTATAGCTACACTTTGCCTCTTTTATTATGACAATTAATTACTTTTAGTCACATAAAATAAAAATAAGACATGACCATAAACTTCTTGTAGTCATGGTTGTTATCTTTAATCATAATTAATGTTTACTTTTTGACACATATAAGACATTTAACCATGACCACAAAAATACTAATAGTGATAAGTTTTTTCTTAAACTGTGACAATTAATAATATTTAACCACACAAAACTAACTAAATCGTGACCATAAAGTAGTTATAGCCACATTTTGCTGCTTTTATTATGACAATTAATAACATTTAGCAACTGATAAAAAAAAGTCGTGACCATAAACTACTTGTAGTCACGATATTTTTTTATTTTATCATGGTTAATGTTTAGTTTTTGACACACATAACACAATTAACCATGACCACAAAATACTCATATTAACAAGTTTTTTTTTAACTATGACAATTGATAATCTTTAACCACACAAAACAATAAATTGTGACCATAAAATACTTATAAATACATTTTTGTTCTTTTATCATGGTTAATATTTAGTTTCAGACACAATAATATATTAAACTGTTACGATAAAATACTTATAGGGACATTTTTTTTCACTTAAACCATGACCACCGATTACTTTTAGTCACACAAACCAATTCTTCGTGTGACCATAAAGTACTTATAGTCACTGTTGTTTTCTTTTATCATGAAAACTATTACTTTTACACACTAATAAGAAATAAACTAAACCATGATCATTAGAAAAATATAGTCACAACATTTTTTTGTCATGACTATTGTTTATTTTTAGTTACATAAAAACAATAAACCGTCACCTTTAAATATTAATAGTCACAAATTTGCTTAATCCGTGACAAAAAAAACCCCTTATATTGATTTTTTTAATGTGAGATTGATAGCTTTTAGTCACAAAACAAATTAAATCGTGACTTGAATGTACTTATAATCATATCTTTTTCATTTTACTATTACTATTGTTTACATTTAGACACACATAAAAACTTAATCTGTCACCTTTAAATATTAATAGTCACATGTTTGTGTGTCTTAAACTGTGACTGAAACATAATTATGGTGATATGTTTTTTTTTCTTAAATCGTGATCATTAAATACTTTTATATACATAAAATAAATTAAATCGTGACAAAACAAATACTTAGTCACATTTTTCTCTTTCATCATGAATATAAAATACTTTTACACACACATAAGAAACTAAACCGTGACTAATACTTATAGTCACAATAATTTTCTTAATTCATGACAATTGTTTACTTTTGGACACACTTAATGAACTCAATCATGACCATTAAACACTTATAGTCACAATGTTTTTCTTTTACCCTACGTGGCTAATGAACTCCACCCTTTGGTCACACAAAGCGATTTCGTGACCACATAAGTTAGCCTTCTGTCACAGTTTATTCATGTGACTAATTCCACCATATAATTTAGACTCATACAATTAGACTTCAGGGTGTCCCTTTGGTCACCGAAAGAGATTTCCGTGACCATATACATATTTATCGTCACAGTTAATAACCATCACAAGATTATTATAGACATCAAACAAATAACTGTGACAAACGATGACATTTGGTAACAATGTGGCAACCGTGACAAGTCTTTGTCATGATCCTTATGTTAAACCGTGACTTAAGGTTTGAATGTGATTTACAATGGTCACAGCTATTGAGATAAACTGTGGCTATCATAATAATACAAGATCATATATGACCCTTTAGTCACGTCAATAACAAAAACTGTGGCTAGGCAGTTTGGACAAAATCGTGACCATAGGTCATTTTTGTACTAGTTAGGTGGCTGTAGTATTAAAGAATACGGATCAGAATTGTATTGATTTCTGTGCAAGCAAAGTCAAAATAGAGAAGAGTGAGAAATCGCCATTTTGATGTAATATATTTCTATTCTCAATCTAATCATTTAGTAATAGTTGTTTCTATTGTGTTCTGATTATATTGTGCAAGAAAGTCAAAATCAAAATTGAGAGAAAACCGTCCTTGATTGTAATATTTTCCAATTCTCTAAACAAAGCATTCGGTCATAGTTTGAATCTGATTGTGTTCATATTGTATCGTGCATATTTGATTGTAGCTTTTAAATTATCAAATAGTATTAGAGCCTAATAAGGAAAAATTGAGTGATTTTTGAATCTGAAATCATTTTCTTCGAGCACTGTTTCATCGAAAACATTTAATCAGAAAAACTCTTTGGGTTTTTGATTCTGTGGATGAAATGAAGTGAAAAATGGATCGAAGGTGGAGTTTTAATAGACGAATCAATTGAGATAAGTCTCAGATTTTAATTCCAAACATACATATTTTAATTTGGAATTTTCTGATTTTTTGGAAAAAGTCGAGTTCTTACTGTTTTTGTCAAATTTTGTGTCAAAACCACCCCTTACGGGGCAGCCTTAACGACTAAGTCCCAAGGAGCAATACAACATCAATCACAACTAAGATAGAATTAATAAAGTGCGGAATTAAATCGTTACAGAAATTAGGATTATGTTACAATAAGTTTAAAACAAAACTACAAAAGTTTAAAACTAAACTATTAAGGGCCCAAGGACACTAATTTAGTATATAACCACAATACATGTTACGGCTTCTACCCAAACCACCACAATAATCATCCATATTCGATAACAATTGCAGATTCAGTAGTGGTCTAATGACTTCAAATTCAGGCTTGTAGTACTAAAGGACTTGGTTCAGCAGGACCTTTTCCTTTGATTAAACCTGTAAAAAGATTCAACGACAACTGTAAGCGTTTGGCTTAGTGAGATTATAGATTTAACAGTTAATATGCAACGAAAATTTAAGCAGAGACTTGGCTTTTGACTTTTGACTTTATCTCTGACTTTGACTTTAAGCGCGATTTTAGCAAGGTTGCCGCTATCAGCCGGACATTGTGAGACATAGGACTTAAGATCTGATGATGTCTATTCCCACACACATGCTTTTAATTGTGGGGATCAGCCACATACTGAATTGTGCGGAAGCATATGAAGAATATCAATAAGAAGGCAAATGACTTGAAAGTATTCAAAGTAATAAATCAAGATAGCAACAACAATATATATCTAAAGCTGATTTAGACTGTAAAGACATGTGTGCAAGATGATATATTAAAAGCTATCATGATCTACAGGGCATCATCGTACCAAGGTGTGCACAGGTCACATTCTAGCTGAGCATATAGACTTTCAAATATAGCTAGAACAACAATTTGTCTCATAGGAAGACAAACATGTATACATTTATATCAATAACTCACTGTTACTGGTTTTATGGCATGACTGTTGACTTTGACTTTCGCAAGCGGAATAAATCCACCACCTGAGTTATCTCAGGATTTGACTTTAGCTTTACAGACTTTAGCTTTGACTTTACTGACTTTGGCTTTGACTTGCTTCTCTGACTTTGGCTTGCCTTTATTGACTGAGCTTGGCTTTAGTAGTTTTATCTTGACTTTTCTGGCTTGGCTTTACAGACTTTGACTTTATAACATAGTTCAGATTTAGCTGAACTTGTTAAGTGTATTAAAATCAACTAATATAGGCTTTCTAGCTTTACACAACATATTTGTATACTTCAGTTGAATTCTTTGACTATCTGTAGCTTATGTACAGACTTATTCATTTATTGACTTATCATGTCATCTCAGACTTTGTTGAATTCAAAATTTGGCTTATGACTTAGCTCTGACATGATTTGATGACTTCAGGTGCTTTTATGCATTTCATGGACATGTGTGATGACTTCTTTAACCATTCATTGGCTTTATTTGTATTTAGAACCCATATGATTATCTAAATTGACATTTTATGTATATTTAAACAACTAATCACTTTATATAATTGATTTGAGTATATACAAGAAAAATAGGACCTGGGCCTAGAACATAGGCCTTTGGCCTAAATGGCCAGGCGAAGGGCCAATAATCAAGGCCCCGGACCTATGTCCCATCTCCGAATGGGTCTTTGCTTATATATGTACTACAATTTCATTTAAATGATTCGTGTAATCAACTTATACATGTTCATGAAATTTAATGCACATCTTATTATTATAAACATCACTTTATGCTTTCCTTAATAACATGCGTTTATAAATTGAGACGCACACTTGAATTCACCCACACAATTTAACTATGTATATGCATACATGAATAAATGTATATACTTGGCTGCTGTCAATTTACTAATGATCGTACAAAACATTCATATAAGACCCATTATGCTTTTATATACATGTAATTGCACACATTTATGCACAACACACACTTAACTTTTATATGAATCATTCGAATGAAAATGGCTGCTCCTATGTAGTAAATGTCAATGAATGAGGCAGCACACTTTACACACACTTAACTCACATACTTTTTAGTGAAAGAATAAAAAAAAGTGTTGGACTGTTTCTGTATATATATATCGACACACACCTATACACCCATACCCCTTTTATGTAAATAAAGGTGACTTGGGTGCTGTGAGATAAAAGAGAAAGGAAACTCTGCTGAAATCTCACATTGAGCACACATACAATAACCGAGATTACACATATCCGAGATTGTGTAGTCTCGGATAAAACATCAGAGATTAATGTTGTTGTTTCTGATTTCAAAACATCTGAGATTAGTAATATGGAAAGAGTTGTTGTGACTGTTTGGGTTCATCATACATCCGAGATTAATCAAAATATAAAAGGATGAAGGACTGCTTTCTACTTTGAATACATCCAAGATTCATAGGAATCTCGGTTCTCACATATATCCGAGATCACACACACGTATATCCGAGATCACACACACATATATTCGAGATCACACACACATATATATCCGAGATCACCCACACACATATATATCCGAGATCACACACACATAAATATCCGGGATTGGTAAGAAAAATGGAAAAGGAATTGCTGCTGCTGGTATATATATTGGTACTGAATGGATCTGATTGTCCAGACCATATCCGAGATTTCACTTAATAGTGAATTTCATATCTTTCCTCTACTACACACACTTATTTTTTTTATGCACATATTTCATTCTGTTTTTGTTCATTTCAGCAGCAAATCAATTTGAACTTAGAGGATGATGATGCTTTAAATGTTGCACAAAACACACACTTGTATATTGAATCTGGCCGAAGGCTAAATGAACTTTTCTTGGCACTATTTTTCGATCAAAACAGAATGCAAATCACACCTTGGACAACAACATTATAAGTTTCAAATTTTCATTTTCAAAGTTGGAATTATGACTTCAAATTGCAACTATGATCATTTAACTAGCAAATAACAACATGCATGCCTTTGCTTTGAAGATTAAAAATACATGTTGATGATTTTCTTGTTTTGGAGCTTTTGAATTCATATAATTTTCCAGGAACTGTGGGTTTTAATTTACACCATCAAGAACAAATCAAGAGAATAATTACCTTGTTTCTTGATGATTTCTTGACTTGATTCTTGAATTTGCTTGTAATTTTGTGATAGATTTCAAATGAGGAACCGTAGATTTCTTGTAGAGAGAAGTAGAGAAAAGCTTGAAATTGATATAATAAGAGCAAATGCATCAATTTCGGGATTTATACAATTAATTGTTTGCTAAATTCACAATTTGACCCCCTTAACTTCTAGATCTTTCATTTTAACTTAATTAGCATTACAAGAACTTAATTATTAATATAATTAAAACTCGTGACTTAGTTGTAACTTTTATAACTATAATTGAGAATTGCATTGCCAATGCAGTAATTAAAATTACATTTAACATATTAGTTAAAGTTGAACTTGTAATTAATGCTAAATGTGGTTCGGGTTGTTACATTTTGGGTGTTCAATCTGAAATTAGACAAAGTTTATTTTCAAAGAGTGTTTTTGGGTGAAAACCGAACCTTCGTTGTTAATTTGAGATCAATTAGTGAATGTTTTGTTGAAAAGATTGAATTTGAACTTGATTTTGTTGAAAACTGTTAAAACTCGGGCAACATTAAGATCAAAGAGTTGACCGAGTTTTACAAAGAATTGATCGAGTTTGATCAAAGAGTTGACCGAGTTCGATCATGCTTTGACCGAGTTTTTTCAAGTGTTGATCGAGTTTGATCAAGTTTTCTTCGAGTTTGATAAGTATTCATCCGAGTTTGAAACCTGTTTTAACCGAGTTTGGTACTTAATCATCCGAGTTTGGTTCTTATTCAATCGAGTTTCATCCTTATTTGACTGAGTTTCATCCTTATTCGACCGAGTTTCATTCTTATTTGACCGAGTTTCATCCTTAATCAGCCGAGTTTCATCCTTTGACATTCAAGTTTGTTCCTTGGTCATTCGAGTTTTACATAGAGTTCTTCGAGATTTACTATTATTTCTGCGAGATTCATCATTCACAATTCGAGATTTGTCCACTTTCATTCGAGATTCACACAATCACTCATTATTCCATAAAAGATCTTGGAAATTTAAAATATCTAACTTTTGACTGTGTGACCTTTGTTGCTTAAATTAGCCATACCTTTTCACTTGAACATCGTTACAATGCCTACCTTACATCAAATCGAAGCTTGAACCGAGATCTATAATTTCTAGAATAGGCAAAGCCGGTTCGGACAATTTTTAAGGCCTAATTCTACTCCATAAAAAAGCTACAGACATTTTTCTTTAGAAAAGCTGAAATTCAACGTCCAAAAGTCACTTCAGAGCTGATTTAGACCAAGTCATCATCCACAAATACATCTTTCAGAGCTTCAACATTGGTTTTCTATCCCCGAACAACCTTCAACTTGCTGATAGTTTCTGATCTTTCATTGGACTGTATTTGACATTGTTGACTAATGTTGACCATAGTTGACTTCATTTTTGACTTGATTTGATTTTTGTTCATTTATATCATCAAGATGTTTCAAGATAACTGGACAACCAAAGATATACAAATTCGAGAACTCAAAGCTACAATTGATGTTTATCAAGAGAGATACAAGCTTGATCAGGTACTAGTTCTTAAACTTAAAGAAGATTTGTCTTGTGCTGAAAATCAAGTTAAAGTGTCAACTAAAGAAATTGTTGAACTTTTACAAAAATTAAAGTCTGATGAATGGTAAATAAAAGTTTTGATTTCTGAAAAAAAAGAGCTTCATTGTGAAATATTTGAATTATCAAAGGAACTTGAAGATTCTAAATAAGAGAATTTTCATAATGCAACTCAACTAAAATATCTTTTGCCTGAATGATCTGATTTGTACAAGAAAGTTAAAGATCTTGAAGGAACACTTTCAAAGACAAATCATCCTGATCAAAGTTATGTTTCAAACAAATCTGAAGAATTTTTTGCTCTTGAAAAGGAGTTTTCATTAACTAAAGAATTATTTGAGAAGGAAAGAAATGAGTTCTTACTTAAAGAACAAGATTTCAAAGCGAAATCTAAATTGTTTGAAGATGAGAGAAATGTGTTCTTAATTAAGGAATAATCTTTCAAAACTGATTTCCAATCATTTGATAATGAGAGAAATTCATATTTTGTCATTATGAAAAGATTAGAAGATCAAATATTTCATCTTTCTAAACAATTTAATGTTTCCCCTTATTCAATTGAATCAGAGGTTAAGGATTCTAATGTTTGTTTAGAACATAAAGTTGATCATTCTGATTTATCTTTCGAAAGTGAAAATAATCTAGCTAAAACGCCTAAGTTTGATTTGTCTTCAGATCTTCAACTTAATTTTTTTTAAAGATAAACAAAGGAAAAGATAAAGTGGTTGAAAAACTTCTGGTTAAGATTTACCCTGGTGAATCTTCGAAATCAAAGTTTTCAAAAGTTTCTGCAAATACTACTTATTTTTCTCAGAAGAAATCTTCACAAAAAAAATACCAAGTATTATCAGAAACAGGCTAGCATCAGACAGGTTTTTAGAAAGATGAGTTTGCATAATTCTGTTCGTTCAGATTCAAGTTTCTTTCATAATTCAAATATTCAATTTTATCATACCAAAAGAAATCTGCTTTCTAAATTTGAGTCTGAAGTTAAGGAAAATGTATGCAAATGGGTACCTAAACCCAAGTTGCAGTGGATACCAAAACCTGTGTATTGATGGGTAACCAAGAGCGCTAACAAGCCTAGATCCAAAGCTGTTTGGATACCAAAGACATTTTAATTTTGCAGGTTTTTGGTTTTTAGTCATATCAGTCTGAAATATGAATAATTCTGAAATTCCTGCCCTGATTTCAACTCTGAAGCTGTATTGACAAAGAGGGATTTTTATTTTATAATTTTTTGCTCCTGATTTATTTTCTATGAGTTGACTAACTTTGTGTGCTTATTTCCACGGGGAGTTTCAGACACACTCTGGCGACAATATTTTTTTTTTACAAAACTATGTGTAATTTTCATGGAATATTTTGTGCACACATAAAAAGTTTTTTTGAGCTGAAAAAAACAATTTTTTAAGGATGTTAATTTCTGTTTCTCTGATTATATCATTGAGGTTAATTGTTCTAATCTCTTTAATTTTCATAATCTCATTGCTTCTGAGATTCTCTTTGTTATTCTCCCATGCATTCTTAATTCTTCCAATTCATTCATACTGAATTCTCCCATAATCTCCCATGAGCTAATTCTTTCATGAAAATATGATTAATTTCATATCATATATCAGATTTTACATTTCATTCTGATACCTCCGAACTAATCTGTAACATCCTCGGATTTATTTTATTGTATTTTGGTTAATTAAGTGGAAAAATATATATTTAAGATGAAATTTGAGCGATTATTATGTGTTTTGGATATTTAGAAAGTTTGTTGCTATTTTAAGAAAATTGAACTCGGAATCATTGTTATGGAGTATTATTAATTTAAAAGTTATTAATGATAATTTTAAGATTAAATCAGTATTTTATGGAACCAGTTAAGTCGAGAGGAGAAATGTGCAAAATGGTGAAAATGGGAATAAAATGGGCAAAGTATTCATTTGACACCATTTCTCTCTCTCTCTAGACTCTCTCTCTAAGTATTTTCTCTCTACATCTCTCTAAGATATCTCACAAACCGACCGGCCGATTATCAAGAATTATACGTCAACGGAAAGATCTCGAGGAGTACTACAACAATCTATAAACGGAGTTCTGATTTCATACGAATTGAGGTAAGAATCGACTCTTTTAAGTTTGTAGTTTCGGTTTTGAAGTAAACTAGAATTTCGAATCTGTTGTTTTGTGCAAATTGGAGCTTGTTTTGCTTGAAATATTGCTAAGATATGATAGTATATGCATAATAGAATCGAATCTAGGCATCATACATGATATATATCAGTGATTTTAGGCCTTAGAATGATGGATTTAAGTTATAAGGATGAACAGACTCGAATACACCAAGAACAGAGTCGAAATGCAAGAACAAACTCGAGTTTGGTACTAGATTCGAGTGTGTACCATTAGATTCGAAGGGGGGAGTTCGAATCTGCCCATAGATTCGAAGCATGGTTCGAATCTGACCATGGAGTTCGAATCTATCATCATATTTGATGGTGGGTTCGAATCTAACCCATTAAATTCGAGTTTAATGCCTAAAATTGAGAAATCTACTCTCTAAACTCGTGTATTTTGAATGAAACTCATAAACAACACATAAAATGACAAGGGTTACTCAAAGGACAATGTATGGACATGAGATAAGCTCAAAATTAATTATGGTATGAATTTAGACATGGACCCGAAATGGGGAAAAATATTGCAAAACTAACGAAACTTGATTTTATAGATTTAAACGGTTATTGATACGAGGTATTGTTGTAATTAATATAACAGGTCCCTTGTGGTGTTGTTTAACCCACAGTGGGGTACTTGGTGGATCCGGTTGAAAGCCCGAGGAGAAATAAAATTTGGTTAAAAGTTTAATTACGTACCCACTGTGAGTACATATGATTTCGCATGTTTATATCTGCTTTATGATTGCTTTTGCTTACTGAGACATGTTGCTTCATTTTTCGTTTGGAATTCTACTAACTTGCGTAGATTTAGATGCACATTCTTATTTGACGCATGTCCGTTCGTTTGTTGTGCATCTACGATGGACCGGTGGGTCGCATCTGTTACTCTGATGTTACTGCTCTATATGATGCTGGAGCTGATCCCTCCAGGTCCGGTAGGCAGTATGTCATCCCCGATGTTATGTCTGTCTCAGTAGTGTGTTTTAAAGGCCGAGCTTTGGGCTCGTAAGAGCGACGGCTCATGTGTGGTCGTACTTTGTGTACGTGGAGAGTGCACGACGTGTGTCATCGGTGCTACTCTTGTGGGCATCATAAGGATTTATAAAATGTGTAAATCTGTGTATTCACTAAGCATTCGCTTACCCCCCAGTTGATTTTATTTTACAGGAAAGGGAAAGTCTACTGCGGGGCCATCTAGTTAGGTCATTTGCGAAGATTTGGAAGACTTGGTACTATTTCATCGGTAATTTATGTTATGAGGAAATGTTGTAATATATTCTGGATGATTGTAATAATTGTAATGGGTGTGTAGACTTAGACTTGGTACCTTATAGCACCGTAGGGTGCTTAGCACTGTTGCACTACTTTATTTATGTTTCTAATGCTTCCGCACTTTTAATTAGGTTATCAGATCATTATGTGTTTGTGTTGATGATTAATCCTGGGTGTTATGTAAATGGTGGTTGTTGTGGCAAGGGTGTCACACGAGATGGTGTCAGAGCAGTAGTTTGAGATTCAAGTGTCCATGAGGTCTTGGTCTCAAACATTAGGTGATGATATGTAGTGATGCTAAGTAATGATCTGAACTAAGATAGGGTATGATCTAGTAATTATAAGAGATTGATTATCATACGGGACAATGAATGGTGTCTTTAAATTAATGACATGTTACTAAACAAGTTATATGTTTATAATTTCAGAACATGTCTGGAGGAGGAATGACACCTGAAGAAGCAAGAGAAATGATGCTAGCCTTGATGGCTGAACAGAACAAAATGATACAAGATCAGTTTCGGGCTCGAGATGAGGCCGATGATAAGAGAAGAGAGGATAAGAGAAAGAACAAGGAGAAAGAAGGGGGTAACAACGAGGAAAGAGATGACAACATTGGGTCGTCTAACAAGCCCAAAGGTTGTCGTTTCAAGGACTTCAAAGGAAATGGGGCCGTGGAGTTTAATGGACTAGGAGATGCTGTTGCCGCACTTGAATGGATAACAGCAACTGAACGAACATTCCAAATCAGCGACTGTGCTGAGAAGGACATGGTTCGTTATGCAACTGCTATGTTCACGAATGATGCAATCATGTGGTGGAACGCAATGGTGAATGCGTTGACATTGGAGAAGGTTTCTGTTATGTCTTGGGCTGAGTTCAAAGACTTATTCACTCAGCAGTACTGTCCGGTTGATGAGCGCCGGAGGTTGGAAGCAAAGTTTATGGCACTGATGCAGGGGACTAAGACGGTGTCCCAATATGCTGTAGAATTCACGAGGCTGAGCCTGTTTGCGCCTCATCAGGTGGACACTGAAGAAAGAAAAGTGACTAGATTCGAGGCGGGTCTGGATATTGAGATAAGGAGGGTTATGAGCAACGTCCGCTACCCTACATTTGCTGGCTTACTTGAGGCTGCCAGAAATGTAGAGCAGATTCTGATCATGTCAGGTTATTCGATTGGGTCCGCTGCCGCTTCCACCAACCCAACACAGCCGTCACCGCCGAAGCGCCAGCGCGAGGGAGGATATTCTGGTTCTTCCCGATCTTCACAGTACTCACCTCAGCAGTCGTATCGTCGACCGTCTGGTTCTTCCGATCGTGGTCGTGCTCGTGCCTACTCCATCAACACCGAGCCGTGATATTGTAATAGGTGTCACTTGGAACACTTCGGCAAGTGCACCAATGGACGTGCTTGTTTTTGTTGTGGTGAGTTGGGACATTTTCAGAGTGAATGCCCAAGGAGGGGAGATGCTTGCCATAAGTGTGGTGTATGCGGACACTACAGTAGGAATTGCAGAAAGAACGATCCAGCTGCTGCTGCTCCATCTACAACTCGATCTTCGGGAGGTTCAAGCGGTGGTTCAGTTAACCGAGGCCGGGGTCAGTCTCAAAGGGCACCTGCTCGTGCTTTTCAGATAACTGCAGAGGAGGCAAGGGAAAATCCGGAAGTCGTTACGGGTACGTTCATTGTTAATTCTATGCCAGCACGAGTTTTATTTGATTCGGGTGCAAATAGATCGTTTGTTTCTACTATGTTTGCACAAAGACTTGACATGCCACTATCTAGATTATCTGCTGTTCTTGACATAGAAACTGCTAGCAACACTCTAGTAAAAGTAGATCACGTATACCGTAACTGCACGTTAGTGATTGAAGATGTAGTCTTCAATTTGGACTTGATCCCTATTGAGTTCAGTGAGTTTGACGTGATAGTCGGGATGGATTGGTTGATTGAGAATGAAGCCCATATAGTGTGTAAGAGCCGAATGATAAAGATAACTACTCCGGAGGGGCGTGAGATTTGCATTTACGGGGATAGGAGAAGTGGGGATCTGTGCTTACTGACCATTGCAAAAGCTCAAAAGCTTGTTGCAAAAGGGTGTGACGCCTACCTGGCATATGCTATTGATGCCAAGGCTGAGAAGAGAACTTTGGCCGACGTGCCTGTTGTTTCACAGTTTCCGGATGTGTTTCCGGAAGACTTGTCTGGCGTGCCGCCTGAAAGACAAGTAGAATTTAAGATTGACTTGATCCCTGGAGCTGCGCCGGTAGCTCGTTCTCCTTATCGTCTTGCCCCAACCGAGATGAAAGAGATGATGACACAACTTCAGGAATTATTGGACAAGGGCTTCATTCGGCCGAGTTCGTCGCCATGGGGAGCTCCGGTATTATTTGTTAAGAAGAAAGATGGCACGATGAGGATGTGTATAGATTACCGGGAGCTGAATAAGTTGACTATTAAGAACAAATATCCGTTGCCACGGATAGATGACTTGTTTGATCAGTTACACGGGGCTTGTGTCTTTTCTAAGATCGACTTAAGGTCGGGGTACCATCAGCTGAAAGTAAGAGAAGAAGATGTACCGAAGACAGCTTTCAGAACTCGGTATGGGCATTACGAGTTTCTGGTCATGCCTTTCGGATTAACTAACGCCCCAGCTGTCTTTATGGACTTAATGAATAGGGTTTGTAGACCGATGTTGGATAAATCGGTGATAGTGTTTATTGATGACATTCTGGTCTACTCTAAGTCTGAGGCTGAGCATGCTGAACATTTAAAAGAACTGTTAGAGTTGTTAAGAAAAGAAAGGTTGTATGCCAAGTTCTCAAAGTGTGAGTTTTGGCTGCAACAGATACAGTTTCTGGGGCATGTGATTTCAGGGGCTGGGATTTCGGTAGATCCGGCTAAAGTTGAAGCGATAAAGAACTGGGAACCGCCGTGTTCAGCTACTGAAGTTAGGAGTTTTCTTGGACTGGCAGGGTATTATCGGAGATTTATTAAGGATTTCTTGAAAATTGCAGTTCCTCTGACTGCATTAACAAAGAAGAATGCACCTTTTGTCTGGGAAGCCGTACAGCAAGAGGCGTTTGATATTCTGAAGAAAACGTTAAGCGAAGCACCAATACTTGCTCTACCGGAGGGCAATAAGGATTTTGTGGTATACACAGATGCTTCAAGGTTGGGATTAGGCGCTGTACTGATGCAGCGAGGAAAAGTTATAGCATACGCCTCGAGACAGCTTAAGCAACACGAAAAGAATTACTCAACTCATGATCTTGAGTTGACTGCGGTAACATTTGCTTTGAAGTTATGGAGGCATTACCTTTACGGTACTAAGTGTCAACTTTATACGGACCATAAAAGTTTAAAGTACATCTTTAGTCAGAAGGAGCTCAATATGAGGCAGAGACGATCAATGGAGCTAATAAAGGATTATGATTGTGAAATCCTTTATCACCCCGGAAAGGCTAATATAGTAGCCGATGCCTTGAGTCGGAAAGCTTATGCTAAAGATTTCTGCTACATGATGACGTCTACTATGTTGACGTCTACTATTATAAACGATGTCAAAGCTGCCCAAGTAGAAGCTTTGAAAGAAGAAAATGTCGGTGCTGAGGATATTAGAGTACAGATTAAGAATATGGAAACTAGTGAGTCGGGGTTGAAAGGAATTTATGGAAGGATTTGGGTGCCGAAGTATGGTGGTATGAGAAATGTGATCATCGAAGAGGCACATCAATCTAAGTTTTCTGTACATCCCGGGAGCACAAAGATGTACAATGACTTAAAAGCAGATTTTTGGTGGCCGGGATTGAAAAAGGACATAGGGCAGTATGTTGAACGATGCAGGACTTGTCGGCTGGTGAAAGCTGAACATCAGCAACCGTATGGCAGTCTGCAACCGCTTCCCATTCCGGAATGGAAATGGGAGCACATTACTATGGATTTCGTTACAAAACTGCCGAAGACTAAGCGACAACATGATGCAGTTTGGGTAATAGTGGATCGGTTAACTAAGTCGGCTCACTTTATACCGATTCGAGAAAGTTATTCACTGGAAAAGTTAGCTCAGATCTATATGGATGAGATCATTTCTAGGCATGGAGTGCCTAAGTCTATTGTATCGGATCGGGATAGCCGGTTTACTTCGAATTTCTGGTCGGCTTTGCAAGAAGGGCTAGGAACGAGAATCGCAATGAGTACGGCCTATCGTCCACAAACCGATGGCCAAAGTGAAAGGACAATCCTCACTCTTGAAGACATGGTGAGATCGTGCGTGTTAGATCTAGGTGGCAATTGGGATGATCACTTGCCACTAATAGAGTTTTCGTACAATAATAGTTATCACGCAACGATAAAGAAAGCGCCGTTCGAGGCTTTGTATGGAAGGAAATGTAGGACTCCTACATGTTGGAGAGAAACGGGTGAAACACCAATCGCTGGGCCGGCCTTGCTTCAAGAAACAAATGAGAAAATACAGTTGATCAGGCAGAACATGAAGGCGGCCCAGGACCGACAGAAGAGTTATTATGACAGAAGTCACAAACCGATTGACTTTGAAGTGAATGATTGGATTTATCTGAAAGTATCACCCATGAGGGGTGTTACTCGTTTCGTGAAGAGGGACAAGTTGGCTCCGAGATTTGTTGGGCCCTTTAAGATAATAGAAAAAGTTGGGAATCAATCATATCGCCTAGAGTTGCCTGAAGAGATGTCAGGCATACATCCAGTATTTCACGTTGGGAATCTTCGAAAATCATTTAACACTGGAAATGAGGATTGGGCAGACCACACAGAACTGCAAGTTGATGAAAGGCTTCGATATGTGGAGGAGCCAGAATGTGTATTGGATACTAAGATGAAGAAGTTGAGGAGCAAAGAGATAGAAATGGTGCTTATACGTTGGAAGCATCATAAGGGAGCAAATCATACATGGGAAGCTAAGTCAGAAATGTTAAGAAAGTATCCGAAACTGTTTGAATCCGAGTAACTTCGAGGACGAAGTTGAGCGTGGTGGAGCCCGTGCTGTAACATCCTCGGATTTATTTTATTGTATTTTGGTTAATTAAGTGGAAAAATATATATTTAAGATGAAATTTGAGCGATTATTATGTGTTTTGGATGTTTAGAAAGTTTGTTGCTATTTTAAGAAAATTGAACTCGGAATCATTGTTATGGAGTATTATTAATTTAAAAGTTATTAATGATAATTTTAAGATTTAAATCAGTATTTTATGGAACCGGTTAAGTCGAGAGGAGAAATGTGCAAAATGGTGAAAATGGGAATAAAATGGGCAAAGTATTCATTTGACACCATTTCTCTCTCTCTCTAGACTCTCTCTCTAAGTATTTTCTCTCTACATCTCTCTAAGATATCTCACAAACCGACCGGCCGATAATCAAGAATTATACGTCAACGGAAAGATCTCGAGGAGTACTACAACAATCTACAAACGGATTTCTGATTTCATACGAATTGAGGTAAGAATCGACTCTTTTAAGTTTGTAGTTTCGGTTTTGAAGTAAACTAGAATTTCGAATCTGTTGTTTTGTGCAAATTGGAGCTTGTTTTGCTTGAAATATTGCTAGGATATGATAGTATATGCATAATAGAATCGAATCTAGGCATCATACATGATATATATCAGTGATTTTAGGCCTTAGAATGATGGATTTAAGTTATAAGGATGAACAGACTCGAATATACCAAGAACAGAGTCGAAATGCAAGAACAAACTCGAGTTTGGTACTAGATTCGAGTGTGTACCATTAGATTCGAAGGGGGGGAGTTCGAATCTGCCCATAGATTCGAAGCATGGTTCGAATCTGACCATGGAGTTCGAATCTATCATCATATTTGATGGTGGGTTCGAATCTAACCCATTAAATTCGAGTTTAATGCCTAAAATTGAGAAATCTACTCTCTAAACTCGTGTATTTTGAATGAAACTCATAAACAACACATAAAATGACAAGGGTTACTCAAAGGACAATGTATGGACATGAGATAAGCTCAAAATTAATTATGGTATGAATTTAGACATGGACCCGAAATGGGGAAAAATATTGCAAAACTAACGAAACTTGATTTTATAAATTTAAACGGTTATTGATACGAGGTATTGTTGTAATTAATATAACAGGTCCCTTTTGGTGTTGTTTAACCCACACTGGGGTACTTGGTGGATCCGGTTGAAAGCCCGAGGAGAAATAAAATTTGGTTAAAAGTTTAATTACGCACCCACTGTGAGTACATATGATTTCGCATGTTTATATCTGCTTTATGATTGCTTTTGCTTACTGAGACATGTTGCTTCATTTTTCGTTTGGAATTCTACTAACTTGCGTAGATTTAGATGCACATTCTTATTTGATGCATGTCCGTTCGTTTGTTGTGCATCTACGATGGACCGGTGGGTCGCATCTGTTACTCTGATGTTACTGCTCTATATGATGCTGGAGCTGATCCCTCCAGGTCCGGTAGGCAGTATGTCATCCCCGATGTTATGTCTGTCTCAGTAGTATGTTTTAAAGGCCGAGCTTTGGGCTCGTAAGAGCGACGACTCATGTGTGGTCGTACTTTGTGTATGTGGAGAGTGCACGACGTGTGTCGTCGGTGCTACTCTTGTGGGCATCATAAGGATTTATAAAATGTGTAAATCTGTGTATTCACTAAGCATTCGCTTACCCCCCAGTTGATTTTATTTTACAGGAAATGGAAAGTCTACTGACGGGCCTTCTAGTTAGGTCATTTGCGAAGATTTGGAAGACTTGGTACTATTTCATCGGTAATTTATGTTATGAGGAAATGTTGTAATATATTCTGGATGATTGTAATAATTGTAATGGGTGTGTAGACTTAGAGTTGGTACCTTATAGCACCGTAGGGTGCTTAACACTGTTGCACTACTTTATTTATGTTTCTAATGCTTCCGCACTTTTAATTAGGTTATCAGATCATTATGTGTTTGTGTTGATGATTAATCCTGGGTGTTATGTAAATGGTGGTTGTTGTGGCAAGGGTGTCACATAATCATTTCCCAAATTCGTTTTGAATTTCATCTCCTAATTAATCTGAGCTGAAAATCCTAATCATTCTTTGTGTGATATCCCATGAGCTGAAATGCTAATCATTATTTCTGCTGACTTCGATTATGCACCAAATTGTGAGATAGGCATAAACATCGCTTCTATGGTCTAACCAGAACCAGAAGACCTACCCAAGGAGCAAACCATCTATAGTTTGTGTGGGTGAGGGTTCTTTAGGTATATTAGTTGAGAAGTGTCAGTTATCACGGGATACTAACAGGGTCGAGCAGAGGTAAAATGTATATGAGATGGGTATATTGACAGGAGATGGTGGTGCATCAGATCATGCTTTCGATATAAACCTGACAGAATTTATTTCTGAAAAGTGAGCCGGAGGGAGCTTAGTTGAAAATTGATGAGAACTGAGAGTTGATAAATGATTTAAAGAAAAGATAATCCTACCTACACAGTGTCGGCTAGGTAATCCACATAATCTATCAAGCCCTAGGTGACTTGATATTAAAAAAGACGTCATGGACCCAGTGACGCATGCACTTAACCCACCAACCACTCAGTTTTCTCTCAAAAGATTTCTGTTTCAATAATCACGGAGATATAACACATTTCTATCGATATATCATTTGGGTATTATTGATATTGAAACAAGGAAGACATTTGCTCTGGTCTCTGACTTCTTTTGATGCATATTGTGTCTAGAGCTGATTATATACACTTTTAGGACACAACGAGTCTAACAGTCTGCGTGACTATAAACTTCTAGTCCAAAGTGACTAAGCCGGAACAAATAAGAGTGATTCTATTAGGAAATCCTACCAGTGTTATAATCACGTCAGCGCTGAAAGTAGGTCACATAAATAATGTCTATTGTGCAAACATGAATCCTATGTGGACCTGGACTTGTTAATTTACAAATGAATATGTTTCATTTTTATTAGGTCAAGTGGAAAAGCTTTGACTTTGTTGGTTTCTGTCAGGAGAAAGTATCCATTTGAGGGGGAGTGATATATTTGTTCAGAATAGGGGGAGAGATCATTTATGAAAGAGAGGATATTGTTTTGAGGGGGAGAGTGAAAGAAACTTTGTAATATTTCTGAGTTGTAATTGTTGTTTTATTTCTGTCTGTATTCATGTCTGCAATTGAAATTTCATTGCATCTGTGTCTCTGAAGATTTTGCATGATGTTCATAATTCTTATGATCATCATGAGGGGGAGAAAAGTTGAATTTTAGAGTCAACTGCTGAATACTTTGAAGACATTGGCAACAACTGCTAAAGACAATTGTGACCACTGCAGAAGAGTTCAAGATGAAAGAAGATATGTTGTCTTTGATTGATCAACGTAAAAAATCAAATTCTATTCATGATTCAAGGGGGAGAGTTTGTTTATAAGAAAAGAGAAGATCAGAGAACAAGTGATATGAATATTAGAGAGAGTCAATGATCAAGTGATATGAAAAATTGCTTTCATCTCTAAGGGGAAGATTGTAAGTAAAGAATATCTGGAGATGAAAACAATTATAATTGTAAGATGGGGGGCTTATTGTAATTCTCATATTCTTGTATATATATAAATAGTAGGTGGCTATAGCATTTAAAAATACAGATCAGAATTGTATTGAATTCTGTGCAAGCAAAGTCAAAATAGAGAAGAGAGAGAAATCACCATTTTGATGTAATATCTTTCTATTCTCAATCTAATCATTTAGTAATTGTTGTTTCTAATTGTGTTCTGATTATATTGTGCAAGAAAGTCAAAATCAATATCGAGAGAAAACCACCCTTGATTGTAGTATTTTCTATTCTCTAATCAAAGCATTCGGTCATAGTTTGAATTCTGATTGTGTTCATATTGTATCGTGCATATTTGATTGTAGATTTTGAATTATAAAACAACCACACACACACACACACACACACACACACACACACACACACATATATATATATATATATATATATATATATATATATGTATATATATATATATATATATATATATATATATATATATATATATATATATATATATATATATATATATATATATATATATATATATATATATATATATATATATGTTGTAAATTGATTTTTCAGTATATTCAGCACTTTCAAATGATTTCACCAATATTATAATGCAAACAGAATGATTACTCAATGAATGCAATCATAATGATGAAAGAGTGTCAGAGAGAACATGTGAAAAATGCGGCGACCGTGTATTTATTAGAATGACCGCGTGTTGGGAAACCCTAGGTGGGGTTTCCCTTTACATGAATTAAATCAAGTTTTCATGAATTACACTTTGGCCCCTCAATTTCTAACATAAGAATTACAAGTAAATAAAAGACTAGAAGTAACTTACATAGAAATAAACCAAAATAATTATTACAAAATAAATTCACAAGATCGAAATTTAATGTCTAACAATCTTCCCCTTTCGATCATTGTGGATGAACTAGGGCATGATCAGTCATTTCTCTGAGGCCAAGGACGACGTCGAACCATCGAGTCACTTGCCTTATATGTAGCCTTTCGTTTAACAGTTCAATGGCACAGAGCATGTCTTGAATTTCTCTAGGTTTTCTTTTAAGTTCAGGGATTGTATGAGCATCACCTTCTTGTATTCTTTTGTTAAGCTCGGCTCTGACCAATCTGATTGTACCATATGAAAAGAAAGGCAAGTCTTCGATGCGCATGAACCTTTCCCTTTATGGTTCTAAAAGATGATTCCCGGCTGCCCCCTCATCAAGACTTTGAAAGCTGGGTAGTGGTCTAGAAGAAAGATATCTTGCTCAGGAGCTCTTAGATTGACTTTAACCAAAGCACTCTCAATCGCCATTTGAAAGTCTCTTAAGCACATAACAATATAGCGGCGATTCATGCTTCTGACAAGGGCGGCAACAGCAGTGACATGAGATACACGTTTTTTAATCTTATTTTTCAATTTGTTGTGTAGAAACTCGATGTCGTCTGCGTTTACAAAATCTAGGTCACTTTCATGCAAAAACTGTACAGATCCATCCTATCGGAGCACTTCAAATGCAGGAGTGAACACTCGAGCTCTTTTATACATATGAATGTTGTTGATCTGTACAATCTTTGAATTTGACCAATATTTATCCTTTGCTCTCTTTTCCCTTAACATCATCTGATTGTATTCTGCATGTTCAGCTCTAGATGCATCAGTTAAAACCATGAGAAGATGTCTGCTGTATGACCCAGGTCTCTTTCTAAAAACCATTTTGAATTTTTCTTCAAGAAAGGGGTTTTGAAACTGCTCTGCAGGGAATTTAATCTTATTTTTCAATTTGTTGTGTAGAAACTCGATGTCGTCTACGTTTACGAAATCTAGGTCACATTCATGCAAAAACTGTACAGATCCATCCTATCGGAGCACTTCAAATGCAGGAGTGAACACTTGAGCTCTTTTATACATATGAATGTTGTTGATCTTTACAATCTTTGAATTTGACCAATATTTATCCTTTGCTCTCTTTTCCCTTAACATCATCTGATTGTATTCTGCCTGTTCAGCTCTAGATGCATCAGTTAAAACCATGAGAAGATGTCTGCTGTATGTCCCAGGTCTCTTTCTAAAAACCATTTTGAATTTTTCTTCAAGAAAGGGGTTTTGAAACTGCTCTGCAGGGAATTTCTCAAATAATTTTCTAAACCTTGGACCGAAGGTTCTTCTAGCTTAGCGGGAGGAGCTTCAAGTAGTTTCAAAACTCGAGTCCTCCGGTCCTGCTTTAGCTCTTCTTTTATCTCTCCAGATAGTGATTGCACTTGACCCTTTGAGTACCACCAAACCTATTCTATATCAGTTACATCGTACCTTGGAGTTACTTCAGGTCTAGTATCAAAGTAGTCTACTGTTCGGGGACCTGAAGCCTTGGCAGTATGGGCTGGTGGGGTTGATTAGGCCGGTGGAATTTCTTGGACTGTTGGGGTAGTTTGGACTAGAGGGGTTTCTTTGGGAGTAGGGGATGTAGTTTGGATAGAAGATATGATTTCTTATTGAGGCATGTGGGTTGGAGAATTTAAGAACTCAAAAGAAGATGATGATTTTTGTGGATACTCAGGTTCAAGCATGGGAATAATTGGAGGATAGTCTTGGTCATTATCAGAGTCTGTATCAGACACTAAAATAACCTCAACTTTTTCAAAGATAGGCTCATATTCTACCATTGCCGAAAGAGGATCTAACGGAGTTGGACCTTCATCCATATGATCATCATCAATCATTTCCTGAACCTCAGAAGCCTTTTCCCCATGCCCTTCAACTGACCCTTCTGATTATTGTACTGCTCCCTTTACATTTGGCATCTGGTCCTCAGACTGAACCCGTTGACGCTTCTCCCCCTCATGGCGATCAGGGTCGTCCTGATCGTCATGCTTTCTCTTTAGGGAGTCAGCCTGAGGACGACATTGTAGTTCAATTACCGCAGATTCGAGACGGACCATTCTACTGTTTAGCTGTTCTTGGACTTACAGAATAAGACGTGTAAGTGCGTCCATTTTATCCGAGAGCTCTGATATTTGTGCTTGGACTGAACGGCTACCTGGTGGCGGCTGAACCTCAGAGGCAACACCCTTACCCTTGATAAATGATAATAAGGCGGTATGTCGCTCCTCGGCAGCTTCCTTATGGGCGTCCAGGTCAGCCCGGGTAACAACACTAGCATCATGATGAGCCGCTGTTAACATCTTGAGAGAGATCTCGGGATGACCTGATGTTGATGGCATTTGAGTGTCAACACCAGGTCTTCCTTCCGTTATTTCTGGCTCCACTGCGGGATGCTCAAATCCGGAAGTTTGTAAGGCGGCTTGTTCAGGGGTGGACACCACGGAGGCATCGTGCATTGTGTGTGGGGGTGTGGAGTGAGCTGTGGACAAACGAACGATGCTCACTAGGGGAGACATGTGACATGCTTCAACATCACCTCTCTCCGAGTGAGAGGGTAATGGTGTATGTGCAGACTCCCCATGGAATGAAATGATTTCCCGTTGAGGGGATACCAAGTGGATGGTGGGGGTGATTTCGACCACTGGACTGGTGGTCTTTTGGTGGGTTGTCCGGCTTATGAGGCTGAGAACTCCCTCAGATGCAGCACCCTCATCTCTTAATTGGACAGAGACGTCCGTTCGGAATCGACCGCCTCTTCCTGCTCTCTGGCAACTCCCTCCCTCACATCAGACTTCTCCCTCTCACCCGAGCCCAAAATATCCTCAACTACCGCCTCGACTCCCTCTATCTCACTCAAACGCTCCTCGCCTCCAGACTGGTTAGGCTCAGTCGGTTCTGACCGAGCTTCATTGGATAGATAGCCATGATGTAGTCCCTTACCCTTTCATTTTGAACGGCTTGATGTAGCAGCAATAATGGAATATTCATTACCGCAACATTTGCAGTTACCGTCGGTATCTTACTTCTTTGAAGCGAGGCAGTGAAGTTGATATCTCCCTCGGGACGTTCATGAATATCGTCGTCCTGGTCCATTGCGAATTGGATGATAAGTTGTAAGAACCTCTGGAATGGAATGTACTTTCGCCCGCGTCTAGTTCTTTTCTCGAGCACCGCTCTCTTTAACTCCTCGAATATGAATGCCACATAGTCATAATGTCTATCGAATGCGAAGGCGGCAAACATTGCGAGTACTTGGATGGAGGCGGAGTCGTGTCCTGAGTGTTTTCCAGTGAAACACTTGTTGATGATATCGAACAGTACTCTCCAGTGTGATTGTAGGTGCTTGAATCTGAATTCGGATGGCTTGGAGAGTGGGCCATCATATCCAAGGGTCTGAATCTCTTCAAGGGTTTCTATTAGAGAACGAATGGGAGCAAAGGCGTATTTTGTGACGGAATGGTTTTTAGCGGGTAGGCGAAGAATATGGCGAATGGCTTCTTGTGTGATTTTGATGGGAACGGTGTCGATGGTTGTGGTGAAGTGGGGATCAACATCAGACACAAATGTGAGATGATGCCAAAATTGTTGAAGGTATATTGAAGGTACAGATATGGCTGTGGTTAGGGTGTAGAAGAGGGGGTGGCCTTTGAGGATTTTCAAAATGATATCCTCTGCTTCATGGCGAAGGGTGGAAATGTCAAGTTGCCAGTTATGGGGGGCAAACTCAACAAATTGGGATGCAGGTAGAAGAGATTCTTCGGGTAGTTGGGCATTATTATTTGGGAGTGGAGAATGCGGAAGGGTTAGGATGATTTCTGGATCCATGAGTCCTGTAAACATGCAGCAGTGTTAGAATATCAGACTTAAAAGAATGAAACATTGATACTAAGTCTGGGACAAGCGTGAATTTTTAACTGTCTATCCTGTTTAAAGCATCGGGTCTTTTATCAGTAGAATGTGAATTCTACTGAATAAAGTCCTGTAACGACCGTCTTTTTCTATATACATAATTATTTAAATACGAACATCGATGAGCTATCCGATTATAATTGTTAGGTGCGAATTTAATTCTCAAAATATGAAGTGATGACTTAGAGTGGTTAAATATCGTTGAAGTAATATTTTAAAAGTAAACCAAACAAAAATTTTCATGGGAAATTTGAAAGTCAAAGAGCGTTGCCAAACTTTGCAATTTTATGTAGCTAAGTATTGTCTTTTTTTTGGTTGACTTTTAAGATGGGATTTTTTCACCAATTAGGCTAGACAATTCTACTGCATCCATTCCCTCATCTTGTTCTTATTCTCTTTTCATCATTTTTAGTCAACAATTCTTACTCCTTCACCCATCCAAAACTTAGACAAAAAAATACCTAATATTGAGAGCAAAAGTTTCTGGAGGTTCAAGTGAGGTGTTAAAACAAGAACCACCACGTTCATCCTCCACCTTCAAGAATTTTCATTGCCATTTTTGAGGTATGGTTTACACATTTCCATCACCTTGAGTTGTTATTTGTTTAAAAGATGAAATGAGTTTATAATAATACAAAGCCATCATGTTATCATCACTCTCTTCAACCTTTTCCTACGTTGCAAGAAACTCCATTGATGAGCTTCCAAAGATCTTATGAAGTTTATCTCCATATTTTATAAATCTTTTAAAATATCATAAGACATCAAAGTAACAATAAAGACAAGTTTATTCATTAATTTTTTTGATCTGATTGGGAATTTAAATATGAGTTTTGAAGCCATTGGAGCTAACTCCATGATATTTGGAGTTGAGAGCTTGATTTAAAATGTGATAGAAATATATGATTTTTAAGTGTGTGTGTGTGGTGGGGGGGTGGCCGGAGGTCAGCGACCCTACCACCGTCGCCGCCGCCGCCGGCCTCCTCTTTCTCTCGCCGTTTGTGCTCTGTTTTGGTATTTCCTTCTTTCCGCCTCCTGTTTTCCCTTTCTATTTCCTTTTTATTTTCACAGCTGCAAAAAAAATATTATTATTATTATTTTGGGTGGGCTGTTGATTTAGGTGGGCCTGTGTCACCTTCTCTTATTTATGGTGTGGGCCAATTATTGTTTAAGCCCATTTTTTTTCTGTATTTGGACCAGACATCACCACTGGCTATCCAGTCCCTCATTCCGTCTCTGTTATTCACGCAGACAACAACAAATTAAGCGTTAGACTTTTTTTTTGTCTTGGAATTTAAAAGTATGTTTTTGAAATAATGTGCCAGTGGTGTATTTTGATAATGGATGTGGGTTTAAGGTTCTAATTTAAATTAAGGCTGTTGAATTATTTATTTTAAGCAAATATTTATCTACTGTTTTGGTTGTTGATTTAGGCCATAAAGTAATTAGTATCTTGAGTTGTCACCTAAACTATTTTGAATTACTAAAATTAAAGGGGGTTAAGAGAGTGATGATTCATTTAATTGGGTTGCACCAAAGGGCCTTTGGCCTGGCGGTAAGAGGGTGGAGTTATAAACGAGAGGTCACGGGTTCGATCCCCGTCGGAGGCAAGTTGAAATTTAGGTGGAGTAAGTAAGTCTGGTGGTAAAGGAGTAGTTTAGGACCAAGAGTAGGATAGTTTACCGTTAAAAAAAATTTAATTGGGTTGCAATATTGGTGGACTCAAACATTTAGTGTTTATTGGGTTCTTTGGAACATTGAGTTGAGCATGTTCAATTTAATTATAATAGATGATTATAAATATATTAAGGAGACCAAATATTGGAACCATTAACCTTCAAGTTAGTTAATTCAATTTGATTATTATTAGCCAAAATAGGTTCGAGACCTATAGCTATAGGCTAAATAACTTAAAGGGTTAAGTGTTATTTTGACCATCCAACTTTTAAATTTTTTTTGATTTAGCCATTAAACTATTTTTTGTTTCGATTTAACCACTAAACTATTTTTTGTATACATATTTAGCCACTAAACATTCTTTTTACCGATTTAACCACTGAAAATTGTCCCGATTTGGCCACTAAACTATCATATTTTGTAGCGATTTAGCCATTAGTTTTATTCATTTTTCCCAAAATAGAACATTAAACAAAGTTTAGTGGTTAAATCAGGACAAAAAATAGTTTAGTGGCTAAATGGGACAAATCTGGAAGTTGGATGGTCAAAATGGTACTTAACCCTAACTTAAAACTTAAAGTTTAATTAATTTTAAAGATTTTGCCACATAAATAAATAGTTATCGTTTTAGCCTCCGAACCTTGAAATTGAAGGACCATCAAGGGTTATAGTTTTGGATAAATAAAAATAGTGACGATTAAGCAATGTACTTTTATTATCAGGTCGTTAGTCGAGCGTGGTGGCATCTGATATTGTGGCTGACCGGGCTTTCTTCAATAGTGCTTCGAAAGACAACTGGTATTACTGTGAGTAACAGATTTATCTGCATTAATAGTTATATGTGTTTATGCATATTTGTTATATTCGCTTCATTTGTATCACCCTGTCATGTTATTATCATTTTCATGATTATGCCGAACACATGATATATTTACCCTACCATTCTGTTAGAAATCTATGCCTATATGTAAGCGTGGAATTCCCTGTATGCATACTTGTACTATATGATGTGGATTTGGGCGCCGACGCTACTGTGTGTAGGACGGGTCGGTTAGCCCCAGGTTTTTGGTTAAACCGGCGCCAACTAGGATTAGGGGTTGTACGGTTTAACCAGCACTAGCTCGGATGAGGGGTGCGTCGTCAGCTCGGATGAGGGGCGCGTAGGAAATTATTGAACTCATGCTTCGTTTCTATTTATGCATATATACATATATACTTTTGTGCTTTTAAATCTTGTTACTCTCTAGGCGACGGCTTTCCCTGGTTGTGGGGACTTATATTTCAGGTGGAGCGGATATGAATAAGGCTCTAGTGTGAGACCGTTGACTTTGTTGACCGAGACGCTAGCATTCTTTTGTATTGCCTTGTGAGGGTCGGGTAGAAGTAGAACCCTAGAAGTATTGACATGTAAATTTAAACTTATTTAGCATATATAATTTATTATGACGAATGGTTGTTTTATTTATCGATGTATGACTTTAGAAAATTTTAAATTATACCGTATTTTTGAGGTATTGCTTGTGATTGGTGGAAATTTAGTTTTAAAATATTTGGTCCTTTCAATATGGTATCAGAGAAATGGTTTAAGTGAATTAGGTACCATTAGGTGCTTAGTCTTAAACCGTAGGATTGCGTGATCACCGTTAGAATAAGTTATGATATATACGGGTTAATACTTTGTAGATTTCCATAGGATTTCAGGTTGGGGTGAAATAGGGTATATGTGTTCATAACGATAAATATATATACGTGTGTGTGTGTCTTTAGTAACCACCGAATGAAATAGTAATACCTTGAATTGAGGATGATAAGTTAATTGAAATCTTAAAATTAAATGTTAAGCCACGGTTTTGAGAAAAGTTAAAGTATGTTTGCGAGGCGTCAAGAACCATCTTGCTGAGAGTAATGTATCTGTTCACCTTATTAGGAGATTGAGATACAAACTAAAAATGTTGGCATTGATGTTGTGTAAATGTTGTTGAATATTTTAATAGATGCTTCTAAACTTCTAATAGTTTTATGTATAATAACTAGGAAAAAAAACTAAGTAAGTGATACGAAGAAGTCTGACAATCTCTTACGTTAGTCACTAATCGATATGTATATATAGTTAACACACATGCACGAACCGAAAATCAATCAAGAAACATTATAACAAACGAGTATTCAAAGTTGATAAGGAAGAACCTTGAAACGAGTTTTGAATAAAGAAAAAAAGAATTTGTTAGATGCTTCTTAGTGGCGCACATACATGATGCTAGTTCTTTCCGAATTTTGTTATTCGATTTCTGCGATAACATCGTTTCTTACATTTTGTCACCGTCAGTGTGTTCATTCCTTACTCTTATAACCCTGCATTATCATGTAATGAACAATTTATATAATTACACTTTGTGAAAATGAACAGATTAAAGTACTTCAAAATGCTAAAAACCGAAGATAAAAACCCTAAAAATTTGAAAATTAAAAACATAATATAAGATGCTAGAAGTCAAAATAAAGCTGTAAAATGATACCTGGTGGTAGATGATGAAGAAAATGCAAGAAACAGGAAGAAAAACGGCTTGAAACTGAGTGTTTGAGCTTGAGATTGATTGTTAATGGTGGTGGAGATCGTCGGTTAACAGAGAGAAAGAAGAAGAAGAATAGATAGCTTAGGTAGGAAGAAAGAAGTAACCCGCCTATTTAAATAGGCGGGTCGGGTCGGGGCTGGGAATGTCCGCGCGGTTTATTCTAAAATGGGTCAGCCGGTTTTAAAAATAAATTCACAAAATGGGCTAAACAAAATTTTACCAAAACTCTAAAAAATTAATAAATGAGCCCAATTAAAAAAATCTTTTTGTATTTTCTGATTTTTCTATGAAAACAAATTTAAACTTAATTTAATAACTAAATTTAATGTAAAGTAGATGAAGAATATATATTTGTGGTTTTCTTAAAAAATTAAGTTAAGACAAAAATAAAATAAAAATGGAAAATATTTTTGACTTTTTGATATATTAAAAAAATAAAACCTTTTTTTGTTTTTCTGACATATTACATTAGAATTAAAATTTAAAAACTAAACAACCAAAAACTTAATATTATTAAGAATTAAAAACGAAGAATACCTAAACTAACATCCTGAAAGATACTCCCCCTTAATTAAACACATATCCTTTTCTAGTCTAGATTCTTGAACCTTTTAAGCCATTGAGATACAGAAAAACCTGGATAAACTAGCGTCGCACTCAAATATGAACAATTCATATACCAAGTTTCAGGATCATTAATTATTAAAAATGTACATAGATAAGGTAATATTGAATTTGAATTTTGTGATACAACCTTTAAACTTAAATAAAAGATTTTTATTAAAATAAAGGAATTTCAAACACATATGTTTGAAATAGAATTATTTTTAGAAAATATTTGAAATTTAACTAGAAGGTAGATTCAACATGCCGATATGTGATACTAAAAACTGAAAACGAGGTTCGTCTAAAGCTTTAGTAAAAATATAAGCAAGTTGATATTCTGTGCCTACAAAATACAATTCAATTGTTCCCTTTTCTACGTGATCTTTAATAAAATGATACCTGATATCTATATGTTTTGTTCGTGAGTGCTACATGGGATTGCAAGAAATAACAATCGCACTTCTAGAATCACAGTAGATTGGGATATTGGTGAGCGAGAACCCATAATCACGTAACTGTGTTCTCATCCACAGCACTTGAGAGCAACAGCTCGCGACTGCTACATACTCAGCTTCTCCTGTGGATGTTGAAACACAATTATGCTTTTTGGAGGACCAATTCACTGGTCTGTCTCCCAAAAATTGAATTCCGCCTGACGTGCTCTTCCTATCGACTCTACAACCTGCAAAATCAACATCTGAAAAGGCAGTAAGATCAAAGTTGGTTCCCTTTGGATACCAGAGACCAAGATCGGGCAAACCCTTAAGATAACGAATAATGCGTTTTACCGCAATTAGGTGTGATTCTTTTGGGTCGGCCTGAAAACGAGCACAAAGACATGTTGAAAACATTATATCTGGTCTACTGCCCGTAAGATACAGTAAGGATCCAAACATTCCTCTGTAGGTTGTATTGTCGATACTTTTCCCCGAAGGATCAGAGTCTAACTTACAGTTTGAAGCCATGGGAGTTGCGATACTCGTGCAAGAGTCTAACTTATACTTCTTGAGAATGTCAACAGTATATTTCGACTGGTTCACAAAAATCTCATTCTCAAGTTGTTTGACTTGTAATCCGAGGAAAAAATTCATTTCCCCCATCATACTCATCTCGAACCTGGACTCCATTAGGGATGAAAAATCCTTACAGAAATTACTGTCAGTAGATCCAAATATAATATCGTCGACATATATTTGGACTAGCATTATGTGTTGGCCTTCCCTTTTTGTGAACAATGTTGTGTCCACCACACCTTTGCTAAAACCAGCAGAGATAAGAAAATTTGAAAGACTGTCATACCATGCTCGAGGTGCTTGTTTCAAACCATAGAGGGCTTTGTCTAGCACATAAACATGGTCAGGTTTCTGTGCATCAACAAATCCTTGTGGTTGTTCAACGTACATAAGAAAAGAATTGGATTTTGATGTCATCCTTATCTTTCTTGATGTGCAATTTGTTCAATTCGTTCAACTGCACAGAATCTGGTGAATGTACCCTGAAGAGACTCCCCGTCTTTGGCTCTAAACTCAGTGAATTTTGTATTAGCCTCCTCGATTTTGGCTATGTCATCTAAATCAGCCCTGAGCATTTGGACTTCCAGTTCATCCCACATTTCTTTGGTAGACATCTTGTTGTCCACTCCAACAAGTATATCGGTGTGAAGGGCTTGGTAGATGAGATATTCTGCCCGTATGTCTACATGTTGTCTTTCCCTCTCAGCCTCATTGGCAGGTTCACGTTCTGTTTTGGATGTGAGAACAGGTGGGTCGGCTTCGGGTCTGGCAGGGATTTCCCGATAGTATATAGCAGGGCCTTCAGTAATGGATTGGACGATGAGATTTCCATTTGGTTGCATACTAATGAATTTCAGGAATCGGGATTTCCGTTGCTCGTATTCGTCAGGATAGAGAACAGGTGGTCTGTTCTCAGATCCTAGAACAAGAGCTTCTCGAGACATGGTGTAGAGTGCTGATTTTAAAAATTAGATCTTGAAGGTGGAAACCGGATTTTGGATTATCAGAACTCGGATGAACAGTGTTCCGGAGTGTGAAGACCACCCCTTACGGGGCAGACGTCAGCGTCAAGGTCCTACATCATGCAACACAATATCAATCATAACTAAGATAGAGTAATTATATTGCAGAATTTCAAATTAATGGTACAAACATTTAGGATTAAGTTTAATACAATTTAAGTGAAAGTTACAGTTTTCAAATTAAACTTATAAAGGGTACAAGACTAATCTAATTCATGTCATCATACATTCAAATCAATCTACCCAGACCACCACAATTATCATCTGCCAATCTGTACCGAAGGGTTTGTTGAGTAGTGGTCTATAGAAAACTTCAATCTTTATCTTCTAAGAGATAAGAACTAGGTCCAGCAGGTGACACTCATACATGAAGTGTCCACGCTTTCCACATTTAGCACATCCAAGACCTTGCTGGGGGCACTCTTCTCTACTATGGCTGATCTTGCTACACACATAGCAAGTGACGTCGTCCGGATTACACAATCCCATATGTGATTTTCTACATCTTTTGTAGAATCGTGGTTCATTTGTAAGCGAGTAGGCTTGAGCTTTCTGTGGCGAACTATACTGTTAGGATTGTTGAGGTTGCTGGGACTGAGATTTGTTTGGCTTGAAGAATCTGCCGAATCTTTGCTTCTTTGGAGGAGAAGGACATGTCGGGTTAGTTGATGGAGCAAAGAGTTGATCGCCGTACTCTAGATATCCCCTCTCAATCTGCCTTGCCGCTTCAACCATTTACAGATAAGATTTATACTTTATCGCACTCATTGGGTGTCTGTATCTAGGGTTAAGCACTCCACGAAATCGATTCATCTTTCTTTATTCAGTGGCTACTTGATACGAGGAATATCCATAGAGTCGCGAGAATTCATGTTCGTTTGAATCTACAGTTTTGGTTCCTTGGGTTAGCTGTATCAGTTGAAACTCCATCTTGTCTTGTTGATCAACAGGAAAATACTTCACGTAGAACATCTCTAGAAATTGATCCCATTCTAGAGTCTGAATAACCTCTTTTCCGTATATACTTCTCTGAGTCTTCCACCAAGCACTGGCAGCACCAACGAACAAAGCAGATGCGTAACTCACTTTCTTTGAATCTAGGCAGTCAGATATCCTGAAGATTTCTTCAGTGTGGCTTATCCAATCCATCGCCTGAATTGGATTTACTGTACCCTCAAAGTTTAGGGCACCGCTCGCTTTGAAATCTTTAAACTTACAGCCTTTCGGCTGCTCAATTTGGACATTAGGGTTTGAGTTATCAGAATCAGATTCATCATTCTGGATTTGTTTATCTTTTCTCTTACTCTTTTTATCAGCACGCCTTTTTGCTTCAGCCTCATCTCTAGCCTGAAGCTGTTCTTGCATAATCTTGTTTTGTTGTTCTGAGTGTTGGGCTAATAGTTGTTGTACCATTTCAAACATTTGCTGGGGGGGTCATGTTGTTGGGAATATCACCTGATCCTGACATGTTTCCTGAAAATTAAAATCATTTAACTATCAGTTTATAGACTTAGATCTATGTACCCTTATTTCCATCCTAACAGTCTGTACATCCTATCTCAGTTCAAATCACCTAAATGATTGATACATATGTATTGCTTCAATTTGAGACCAAGTATTACTCATGTAATACTTGATTCACTCAAACTATGGGCTCTGATACCATCCTGTTAAGGCCACCCCTTACGGGGCAGTCGTCAGAGTCAAGGTCCTACATCATTAAACACAATATCAATCATAACTAAGATAGAGTAATTATATTGCGGAATTTTAAATTACAGGTACAAACATTTAGAATTAAGTTTAATACAATTTTAGTGCAAGTTACAGTTTTCAAATTAAACTTATAAAGGGTACAAGACTAATCAAATTCATGTCATCATACATTCAAATCAAATCTACCCAGACCACCATAATTATCGTCTGCCAATCTGTACCAAAGGGTTTGTTGAGTAGTGGTCTATAGAAAACTTCAATCTTGATCTTGTAAGACCTAAGAACTAGGTCCAGCAGGTGACTTTCCTTTATCTTTTCCTGTAAAAAGTGTAAACAACATCTGTAAGCAAAGCTTAGTGAGTATATAGATTTTCAGATTACATGCATTAATCAAGCGGATCATGGGTCTAGCGTGATATGTCTGGACTGCCGCTACAGCCACTCCTGATTGAGACATAGTAGTCATAGAGTCGGATGATGTTCAGCCCACGCTCACGCTTTTAGTAGAAGCTATCGATTTATGCTGGGCTAGCTACCAACGGTCATCATGGGGGAACATCGGAGTATCAATACCAAGTTCAATAGAACTGGTGACATAGCTAGGTCTAGAACTAAAGACCGACAAGGCTAACCATGCTAAGCTGAATCAATATGTCAAAGATGCGATCAATAAGGAAAGCATAGTAATCAAAGTCATGATAGAAATAATCTCATAGCAATATATGAAATGAACTGTAAGTACAATGTCATGCGGAATGATAAGTCAAATAGCTATCATGATCCACAGGACATCACTGAACCATGGTGTGCACAGGTCACAATCCAGCTGAGCAGGTATGAATGTCAAATAAACTATCATCAACAATATGTCTCAACCGGAATCTAGCATGCAAAACTGAATATCTATAACTCACTGGTCCTGTGGTCTTTATCAAGCAGATTTAAATCCACCACCTGAATTATCTAAGGATTTTATCTTTAATCATGTCTTTCTGGGCTCTGACTTTTCTTTTCAAATCTATGACCCACTTTCAATATCTTTAAATCTTTAATTCTTTGTTCAGAATTTATCTAGAACCTGTCCAGAATTATATCATAGCAATATCATTAGCTTTTAGCTTAAAAATCTTTATTTGATCTGCATCTGATAACAGATAAATCATTCATTGGTTCATTTTCTTTGTTTCTTTGAATTCTCAAAAGATATATATATATATATATATATATATATATATATATATATATATATATATATATATATATATATATATATATATATATATATATATCTCATGTTGCTTTATTCATTAATCTTTAAATCATGAAAAACTGGATCATCCGGATTCGAACCATCCAGATTCGGACCAATCCGAACCGAAATGGCTGATCCGAAATAGCACCATCCGAAATAGGTAATCCGAATTGGGACCATCCAGATTCGGACCATCCGAGTTCTGATCAATCCTCATCCGAATTCGATTTAACTTCCAACCGAAGTAAAGCATCCGAAGTAGATCCGAAAAGGACACCACATCCGAATTCGGATTAACCGAATTCGGATCCCAAGACTTGTAATTTTCCAGATTTTGTTCTTGGTGTTCTATCTTTCACACTTACGGATTTTTTTACCAAAACTTCACAAAATCGATTTATTAACATGCAATGTAATATAATCTTATATTACCATATTTGGGTTGTTTTTATACCATTTTCCCTATCATAAACACATTAAACCACCTAAAATCGTTCAAAAATCAATATTTTTGTCAAGAACACATAATATTACAAAAACTCAGATTTTTACTTTATTTGGACGATTTAAGCTACAAATTTTGTTTCTGTAACATCTAATGACTTCAATGTATGATTATATACTGAAAATTTAAACATGCAACCAACAAATTTCAGATCATCAATTCGGTTTTTATAAAACCGAACATATACTCAAAAACATCGAAATTTAAGTAATTATTACCTTGAATCTTTGTAGTTTCTTGTTGTTTGATGATATCTGTAACCCCTTCTTGAATTAAATCTTCATTTAATTGCAAAATTTATGGATTTTCCTTGAGGATTTGTGAGGAAGCTGTATGTAGAGAGAAGGGGGAGAGAGAGAGTGTGTCAATTTTCTTAAATGTGTGTTATGAGCATTTAACTCAAAATTTTGGGTTTTTATATTTCAACTTTTTGAAATCTAACACTTTAACCCCTTCCACTTTTGTGTTTTACATCTCTTTTAATTTGATCATTTAAATAACTTATATCATTTATATAATTTAATTAAATAATTTCATTACTTAATTAATTTACAAAACAAATAATGTAATTAAAATTACATTATTGAATCAAATACTGAAATTAAAGTTCAGATAAGACTAGGTTATCACAGAATGGGCTCCACCATACACAAACTTCGTCCTCGAAGTTAGCTATGTTCGAACAGACTTGGATATGTAGATTTCATGACATCTTTAGATTCCCAAGACTGATGCGAACCTTTGTGGTGTTTCCACTGGACGAGCACCATCTGTATCTCTTTATTTTGAAGCTGTTTAGTCTTCGAGTCCAGAATATATGCCGACTCTTCAACCACTCGAAGCTTTTCATCAATTTGCAGATTAATATGCGGTATCTACACTTCTCTTTCATCTGCTAGGCTCTTTCTCAAATGACTAACATCGAATACATGATGTATTCCCGCTAAATCTATTGGCAATTCAAGACGATAGGATTGATTCCCTACCTTTTCAACAATCTTGAATGGACCAATAAATCTCAGAGAAAGCTTGTTTTGCTTTATAAACCGTACCACATTTTTCATTGGGGATACTTTCAGCATCACCCAATCATTAACTGCAAAACTGATCGATCGATGACGATTATCATAGTACGATT